>CM052541.1:98680587-98712849 GCA_028533065.1 Trachops cirrhosus
TTTTCTCTGTTGATGGTGGCTGCCCTAGAGACCTTGCATTGTGATTCCATTTTATGCCTTTCAGAGCATGTAATATTGCCTTTAACCACATCGCTTCAATTTGCAATGGTGAGTCTTCTCTCCACACTCACTCAGGAGGGAATGTGTAAAGCCGCTATGCAGGTTAGCCACCTACTTAGGTTTCATGATCTGTGTCTCTCTAGCCCAGTGAACTTAGCCCTGCCTGCACATGAGACTCATCTGGGGACTTCTAAAAACGTACTTATACCCAGTCCCCACCTCAGACCAACAGACCATATACTCTGAGGGTAGGGCCCAGGCATCAGTACTTTTTTAAAGGACTGCAGATGATCCTAATTTATAGCCAGGTTGAAAACCACTGATTTAGCTTGATAAGGAAAGTAATTGAAAAATTAAGAGGAAACAGTACATTAGAGATCAGTTTCTACCCTGTCTTGGAATGAAGAGGTAAGGAACCCTCTTCATGTAACACGTGCAGTCCTCTTGTGTGTTAACACTTCGAAAGGCACTGGGGGGTGAGACTCACTGCTTTGTGTCTTCCTGACATGATTGCCTTGTCACAGACACACATTCCATGTATGTCTCTCTGTATCACTGCTGCCTCTTGCATCTTCTTAACTGTGCTTTCTGAGCACATAGTCCAGAGCAGGTATTCATCAAAAATATTACAACAAATGACATACACATTGAAGATTTGGGAAGTTTCTAGGGATCCAACTAGTACTGGACCGTGCCTTCAGAAGTTAAACTTTAGAATTCTAGCTCACAATTCTCATGTCTGACCACTGCCTTTGGCCTCAGGTCCCCAGACCCTTCCCACTCTATAAGTCCCTCTTGATTGTTTTGGGGCAGCCCTGATGCGTTAGGGCACAGCCCCGAGGGTCTGTCTTACTGACTTAGCTTGCCTGTCTTTTGTTTGCAGCCCAGCGCCTGTGAGCAGGTGTCATGGTTCCCAGAATGCACCACTGAGATTCCTGACACACAGGAAATGAGTGATTGGATGGTTGTGGGAAAGGTAGGTTTTCGGGAAGATGTGCCTGAAATTGTTGGCGCTTATCTCCTGACCTTTCTTCTCTTCAGGTCGGTGTGTGTGTATTAATGCTCACATGTGGAAAACTTGAGTCTGACCGTTCTGGCAGGAATAAAACTGTCAAGAGGGCACCTCAAGGACTTGACAGGCATGCCCCTGGGAGATGTGGCAGACAGGGTTTTTTTTCCTCCTACTCATTTAACTTGCAAGACAACACAAAATGCATGATTTTTATTTTCCTCACAGATGTTTTTTAGAGAAGCTTATTATACATCTGTGTATATTCTGGTCACTACTGGGCTCTGGTCCAGGTGGATGAAAAGACACTGTACCTGTCCTTAGAAAGTAATGAGGGTGTTAGAGGGGGAATTTGTTTAATATCCTTCTGGAAAATGTTGAGAATGAAGTAGATAGCTACTAAATGAGTATGGTCTAGAGAGCAGTTCTCAAAGTGTAGGGGCCTCCAGGGATCTCCAAGACACTTCCAGAGGGGATCTGCAAGGTCAGAGTTATTTTCATAATGACACTGAAATGTTTTTTCACTCTCGTTCTCTCCCAAAGTGTCCCGTAGAGTTTTCCAGAGGTTATGACATGATATCACAACCAATTGAATACAAATGCAAATAGGAGAATCTGGGTATTTTCTATTCAGCCAGATACTAAGAGATTCACAAAACTGGAAAACAATGCTGTTCTCACCAAGTTAATTTTGGAAACAGTATTTTTCATAAAAATATGTTAACATAGTATTGTTCTTTTAAACTGAATATTTTAATATTTTCTGTTTTAATTTCTAATAAATCTCTAATATATACATACATTAAACAAAAAATAAACAAACAAACAAATAAAAGCAAGCTCTTCGAGGTCCTCAGTGATTTTGAAGAGTATAAAACCTGAGAACTCTAAGTTTGACCACCGTTGCTTTAGAAGTAGCTGCACTCAGACGTGAGGTTGGACTGTATCCCTCCGAGGCTCTCTGAACCCTTGTTTACTGTGACACTTCCAGGTCAGTGTTTAGTGTCCTGCAGTCATACTTATCACAGAGCAAGAGGCTCCCTGCTTGAAGGACAGGCTGCTGTCATTTGGGGTAGTCGCCCTCCTTCTGCCCCCATGCCTTAGGGACAGACAGCTTGAATGGCTCCTTCCTGTTTGCTTGTCTCCACCTCAGCATTCGTGGGTCTTGTATCCATATGGTGTTATAGTCAGAGCACCCGAGGGACTGCTCCATCTCACAGCCCTCTGGAGTACAGCCAGAGGGATTTCTCATTCCCACCCCTTGGGGATTGATGTTCTTTGGCAGGGACTCAAGCCTCTTCTCTACGCAGAACCCTAGTTTCCCCATTCATCCCCCCAAATGTGGTCACACGTGGTCATTATTGACTGTTTTCTTTTCCTGTAGCGAAAGATGATTATTGAAGATGAAACAGAGTTTTGTGGGGAAGACCTGCTTCACAGTGTGCTGCAGTGTAAGGTAAGACCTTGTGGCTGGAGCTGGAGTCGGGAACTTCGTGTGGGGGGCTGTGTTGGGGTTTTCTAGTTCTTTTCAGCCAGTTGTGGGTAGCTGAAGTTTAGCTAATATTTTCCTGGAGATCAAGATGTATAGCTTGTACGTTTCTCCAAGGTGCCTTTTTCCTGGTGACTGTCCTGCCTTGCAGTGTTTGTTGTGCTGTCCCTGTGGTCAGTAGCCAGGAAAGGATCCACTTAACCTCAGTGGGTCAGATCATTGTACTCTTGATCAGGGGGTGGGGAGAGCTGATGTAAGGAAAAGTTTGGAATCATTCTTTAGCATCAGATAAACCTGAATTCAAATCCTAGTTGTGCAGCATTTTTTGCTATGTGACCTTGGGTCAGTTGCTTTCGCTTCTCTGAGTTTTAGTTCCCTCATCTATAAGATAGGGAGAAAATAATTCCTAGGGTTGCTGTGAGAATCAAATAAAATACTGGGCGTGAGGCTCCGAACATATGGGGTGAATATTAGCTTTCCCTTGATATCTTGTGGCCTGAGTTTTGGACCAGGAAGTGCGTTGTCCAGGACAGACTGAGCCAAGGAAACTGAGGAGGAAATGGGTTGGAGAAGCAGTAGGGCCTCAGACCAGCCTCACGGGGCTTATTTTCTGACAGGTAGAGGGTTGGGAGTATCCTTCCAGTGACTGGTGCTCACGGGAAGTGAGGCTTTCTTTCAGGGAGGAAATAGGAGAACGGAGAAGGGATCCCTCCTGTGTGGTAGGTCTTGGTTTGTTTACTCTCGCTCAGTGAGCCTGGGTCAAGAGAGCCTTGGTATCAGAACTCTGGTCCTTGGAAAGTTGCTGCTGGAGTGGAGAAACATTTGCTGTGAGGAATAGCAATGCCAAGAGGTGGCCCTGTATATAACCACGGATGCCATTTATTAACCAGTTACCATGTCCTGGGGACATGCTTACGTTTTATTTTTTCACATTTTACCGGTGATGTAGTTGAGGGTCAGAGTGATTGAGTAAGTTGTCCAGGGTCAGACAACTGGTTGTTTTCGAGCTGGGATACAGCAGGAGTCTTGCTCTGTGGAGGGCTGCTTGTTGGGCTCTTCCAGTTGTTACGAACCCTGTCCCATCCTGGAGGGTGATGCTCACCCTGAGTTTCTGATTCTCTCTGGGCAGAGTGTGTTTGATGTCCTGGACGGGGAGGAGATGCGGCGAGCGCGGACCCGGGCCAACCCCTACGAGATGATCCGAGGAGTCTTCTTCCTAAACAGGTTTGCTGACAGTCCCCGCCCCTCCCCTGACGCATGCACCCTTCCGCCTTTTCTTTGAGTTTCAGCTTTCTGTATGTCTGGTACTGAATTGAGCTTCTCTGTCTGACTTTGTTGTAGGGCGGCAATGAAGATGGCTAACATGGATTTTGTGTTTGATCGCATTTTTACAAATCCACGGGACTCTTACGGGGTGAGAACAAGTTTCTGCTTCTGAAATCATAGTGTTATATGGGCTTAAGCTTCAGTGGCTCAGAAATCGCCATTTGTGCAATGCAGTTACACCTGCTATGTGTTAGAGATAAACACTTTATGTTAGAGATATATTTTGCTTTGAGCTCCTCAGATGGGGCCCCACAGTGTTTTCTGTGGTCCCAGGAGTGCCCCAGTAAGCCTTGTCTCTAGGGCTTCATGTCCCAGCCCCCAGCTCTGCAGATCCTCTTGCTCACTCCAGGTGGAGGTGGGTAGGGCTTGCAGCAGTGGAGAAGGGACATTCCTGGGCACAGCCAGCAGCTGTGGCATCTAATGGCCTAGGGAATAGGTAGAAGAGGCCACAAGTTAGAGTATGGCCCTGCCTCCTGCACTCTAAACATGTATTTATCCAGCCCCTACTTTGTGCCAGGCACAGTGCTAAGGCACCAGGAATATAATTTGGAATGAGATAGATGTGATTCCTTTCCTCATAGTGCTTAGGTTCTGGACATTCCGGTGGACCTGAGGGCTGGTAAGTGTGCAGGGTTGGGATATTTGTAAAGCCTGTTGTGCTTATTGACATGTGAGGCCAGTTGTCACCAGGGCGCTTTAGCCTGCCTTGTTTGTACCATGGATGAGCTGAAGTAGAAGGGGAACCGTGCAGTCCTTGGAGTGAGCTTATTTTCCAATTCGAAACTGACATCATCTGACTTGGGTGCTATTTCTGGTATGAGAGGGGAGTGCTCCGGGGAATGTTGAGAGGTGAATGAAATGGGGGCTCTGGAGCCTTCCACTGATCCATTTACAATCAGTGTCAGGGCTGTGTCACAGAGGGGAGTGCAGCACTTATAGTCACAGGTGGTGTCACTTAAGATCACACCATCTTTGTGCCTTGGCTGCCTGCTCTCTGAAAATAGCCCTACTAACTTGCTGCAGGGCCAGTGTAGGACCAAAAGATTCTTAAGAGTTGTTCCAGCTCGCAGATCTGTGATTTCTGATGTGGCTACTTTCCCTTCCTGCCTCTTAGAACAAGCTTTGTGTGGGGTCATAGTTTTCAGGCTTTGGCCCTTCTCAAGAAACCGTAGAGCAAAATGATCTTCTATTCTGCTGCGTCTCCTTTTTCTGAACACACACGCTCTGTGACGATAGAGAAAGGATAAAGGAAATTTCATTCTGGCGTTACCTTGGCTGGGTTTCAAAGCATTTTTACCCAGTTCTAGAAAGTGAGCTCTCTGTTTCTGCTTTATTCACCCTTCTTCCATTAGGCCCCCCGATTATCCACTCACTGAAGAAACTTCTTTTGGAAGCTCTTTACTGTTTCAGTTCCACCTGCCCCACTGCTTTCTCCATGCTGGTAAAGCTGGCACGGAGACCCCTCCAGCCTTTAGTCATTTCTCTCCCAGGTCTCCCACCCCATTTTCTAGTACCAGCAGGCAGCACAAAAGCACTCTTGGAATTAGCATCTTGAGAAAATTAGGTTGATATAATGTTGATTAAATTTTCTGAGCTCCAAATGATTTTAAACTCCTGCCTGGCAGAGGAGCTCTGTCAAGCTGATGGGAAGTCACAGCATCCTTTTGGGCTTTTGAATGAAAGTGCCTCCAGCAGCTGGTATCTGGTTATTGTCTTTTGCTGTCAGGAAAGTGAAGCAGGCACCAGGCCGTACCATTCAGGTCGAGGGTGAAGATGTTAGTAACATAGGAAAAGGCAGCAGTGTTTGTAATGCTACAGGCAGAGTCTTGACCTGAATTGATTATTAGTGGCCATGGAGAATTTCCTTTTCAGGGGTGTTTCTCTGCACTCTACTTTAAAAAGTGATTTTTCTCTAGCCTCTAGTATTTTCTTCTTTTTTTTAATCTCTGTTTTTCCCTGAGCACCAGAGTGACAGCCAAGGCCAGTAGGCTTGGTATGTTTTTCAGGTGAGCAGAGATGCTCTGGAGCAGTTCCCAGAAAAGATGGGAGTGGCTGAAGCGCCAGCCTCACACCAGGTTTGCTAGGGTCTCTGGCTCTTGGATCAGGCAAATTATAGAAGACTAGCGAGCATGGGTGCAGAACATGAAGCTTGGGGTGGTGTGGAGAGGTTAGAGGTGGAGAATGGGAGAGGGAACATGACTCAGGGTTTTCCCTGAGTTCTGCAGGTGGTGGTAAAAGTTGAAAAGAGGCCCTGGCTGGCGTAGCTTAGTGGATTAAGCGCGGGCCTGTGAAACAAGAGATCGCGGTTCAATTCCCAGTCAGGGCACATGCCTCGGTTGCAGGCCAGTTCCCAGCAGGGAATGCACAGGAAGCAACCATACATTGATATTGCTCTCCCTCTCTCCTTCCCTTCCCCTCTAAAGATAAATAAATAAAATCTTTAAAAAAAAAAGTTGAAAAGAGACTAGGGTAGGAAATAAAGAAATTGTAAACAGGTTGGAAGAGATGGAGGAAAGAAGGAAATTTAGGTTCTTTGGATATATGGAAGTGTATTACAAACCATAACATTACGTGAGGAATTTATGTGTCTAGGGATGTTGTTGAGGTAAGAAAACATGTTTTGAAGTGTAACAGGCGACAAAAACTGAAGGTAGATGTTTAAGTTTCAGTGCTGTTTTAGAGGAAATGAGAGCAGTTAGAAAGTGCCCAGGGAGGCACTGGACAGAGAAAAAGATGGAAAAGGACAAGAGTTTTGACTCTAAGATAGTTAATCTAGTTGAATAAAGTATCTTACATTTGTTTAGTATTTTACAGTTTATTAAGGTTTTTGACATATGGTAATTTATTGAATCCTACAGCAGTCTTAAATAACCTCCATTAGTCCCAGTTTATAGTTGAGGAAGCTTGAGCTTCAAGACATAAATTGTGTGCTTGCCCTTGACTGCACAGCCACTAGGTGGCAGAGGTGAGAACCCCAGCTGTCCTTTCTGTGACAGGGCCTTCTGGCTATGGCCTGTGAGAGCCCCAAGTCTTGAAATCACAAAATGAGATCATATTTATCATCTCTTTTTAGAGGTGAGATGCTTTTGTTGGTGCACTCCCCTTTCTTCCCCTAGTCTTCCTTTGGGCCAGCTGCTCACCCAGAGGGGCTGGAGCCTGGGGCTAGGGCACTGGGGCACACCCTGTGGTGAGGATCAGTGTCCAGGCTGTGCAGGCCTTAGGCTTGTGACCCCCGCCTCATTACAACCGTGCTGTCAGGAAAGTGTTACGTGATGTTCTTGGCAAGTGCCATTAGGTCTTGTGTGTGTGTGCAAATGAATATAATCCAAATATATGAGCAGTTGATGGCTCAGGAACAAGGAATGGGATAGAGTGGTAGGGAAGGGGGGAAGAACTGATACAGCATAGCATGCCTGGGTGGGCTTTTCACAGGATGGTGAAATGTATTTTTAGCTAAAGTTACTTTTTCCAGAAACATATTCAGTGTTTTGATAAAGCTGGATAGCTGTCGTCAGAGGGAAGACCCTTGTCACCTAGAAATGGGCTGAATTGTGGGCGTTAGTTTTTCCATTTCTTTCTTAAAACTAAAGCTTTCCCTAAAGCTTTCTGATCTTTATCTGGCAGTTCCGGGACTCTGGACAGCACTCAGCTGTGTCAGTCTGCAGAGAGTGCAGGCCGAGCTGCCTGAGCCCCTTCATCAGGGTCCTCCTCTGCCACTATCTAGAGAGCCCGACCTCTTGTTGTAGATGGTGCCTCCTCCCCACTGTGGAGGGTCAGGACAAATAGAGTTCCCTGTCTGGGGACCAGGTGTGTAAAAGAGAACTGTAAACACACAACACAGGTCAGTGCTGCTTTCAGCATGGATTGTAGATTAAGAGTTAAAGCTACTCAAGTGGCCCAGACTATAATCCAACAAAAATTCAAATGGTTATTATAATGTAGTTATTTATGAGCTGGGTGGGTGTTCTGAGGGTGTTCTGGAAGCTATACACCTATATTTCCTTTTCCCTCTGTCTCATGCGCTGCTGGCTGTGCACCGTCCCAGGCCCCCAGCTACCAGAGAGGCAAAGGCAAGAGAAGAGAGGGGTGTTAAGAAGGAGGAGACCAAATGCCTGTGGTGTCTTCGGTTGGATCCTGGAACAGAACAAGGACTCTAGTGGAATCCGAATCAAGTCTGAGTTTAGTCAATAGTAGAGTGCCAATGTTAGTTTCTTAGTTTTGACAAAGGGCAGTGTAAGATGTCAGTAAAACTGGAAACTGGGTGAAGGGTATATGAGAGCTCTGTCTTTGCAACTTTTCTGTAAATCTAAAATTATTACAAAATAAAAAGTTAATTGAAGAAAAAGGGAGAGCCTAGGAGGAAGGGGGGCAGGGAAGCAGAGGCTGTGGTCTGGGAAGGCAGGTAGGTGCTGTGGCTGAGGTGGATGACATCAGAGCCCCTAGACACGCGTTGGACAGCAAGACCCGAGTCTGGCAGTGAGGCCGACCGCTCCTGGTTTACCTTCACTGGTTGGGAACAGGACGCTTTGTGTCTTGGTGTCTCTTTTTCCCTGTGTGTAATGCATCAATTCTCCTCAGTAGGACTCTTGTAAGGCAGGATATGGTGAAAAAAAGATGCTGAGAAACAAAAAATGCACACTCAGGTGCCCATTAAGATGAGTTTATGAGGAGTCTGAGCTAGGCCTGTTGGTGTGGAAGGTGTCGGGGGTGTTTTGAGGTGGGGATGGGCAACTCCAGAGGGTGGGGGTCACAGAGTTGCATTTCCTGGGTGTTGTGGTCCTGGCGGGAACTCTGCCTTGTGCTTGGGGAAAGGCTGATTTCCCTGCCCGCCTGCTGCCCACTGAGCCATCTTTTTTCTCTTTTCTCCCCTGTCTTTTTTCTCTTTCTCCCCTGTCTTCCACTTGCCTTTGCAGAAACCGCTGGTAAAGGACCGGGAAGCTGAGCTTCTGTACTTCGCCGATGTCTGTGCAGGCCCAGGTGGCTTCTCGGAGTACGTGCTCTGGAGGAAGAAGTGGCATGCGAAGGGCTTTGGAATGACTCTGAAGGGCCCGAACGACTTTAAGCTGGAGGACTTCTACTCAGCCTCCAGTGAACTCTTTGAACCTTACTATGGTAGGGACACAGAGGGTACGAGGGGACATGGGACAGTCCTCTGTGGGGACTTTAGGTCAGTAGCAGCTACTATCCACTTGCCATGTTTTCTTTCCTCGGCCTCTCAGCCTGGGGGTCCTAGTTCCATGCCATGAAGGTCTTAGTTCCCCCTGGTCTGTCCCTTTTTACCCCAGGCCTGTGGGATACGGGTTAAACACCTTGCTAGGCAAACTCTCATCCAAACCATACTTATTCCTTCTTTCTTCTCTGGTAACAGGAGATAATGAAACTGTCTGATCTCCCGCTGAGAACTGACAGGGTTATTAACACACACACCCCATGCCCATCTCCAGCCTGGTGCAGGACTGTGGAAAGTATTGGTAACAGACAGCTCAGCAACCCCGCAGCAGTTCCCTCCACTCCGTCTTGATTGTTGTGATTTGACAGCAGATTCTAAGTCCTTTCTTAATAGTCCTTATTAAAAAGTCAGTACTGTTTCTGAAGTGTAGGCGCTTTAAACACAATGTTGGCCTTGGGGAGGAAGGCCCTCTGTTTCAGTTGCTGAGTCTTGGCTGGTTAACTCCTTTTCATCTCTGCTTTATTACATGTAGCAGGGCCCTGTTCTGCCTCTTGGTCCATTACTGCAAGGCAGCCTTGCAAGAGGGGTCCTGCAGAGAGCTGCTCCTCACAGGGGCTTTTCTCCCGGACCTCGTGACCCACCTGGTAGCTTTTTCACAGCCCCAGAGAGCTCTTGCCCCAGCTCTTGGGATGCACAGGACCAACGAGATTAATGTGAACCTTGTGTCCTGCAGGCGAGGGTGGGGTCGATGGAGATGGAGACATCACCCGCCCAGAGAACATCACTGCTTTCCGGAATTTCGTCCTGGATAACACGGATCGCAAGGGAGTCCACTTTCTGATGGCCGATGGGGTAGGTGTTCTGCTTTCCATAGGCTGATGCCTTAGGCATTGATCACATTAGAGGCTTGTTTTTGTCTTGTTATGTTAGCCCTTTAGCTGCCCTAGAAGGTGCTAGCTCACTATTCAGATAGTAGGGGATGCATGATTTATGTTTCTATTCTTTTGTGCATATGTTTCAATGATAACTTTGTCAAGGCAGTGATGTTGTGGACACCTTTGCTTGGAGCAGGTGGCCCCTCTGAGCTCACTTCTTCAAAGGGCCTCAGTCGGCTGTGAGGCACGGTGAGGTAAGGACCATGACTAAGGTGAACTAGGCAAAACTGAGAAGAGCATTTCCATCGTTTGTCACCTGGGTGCTGCTCTTGGCAGAGGCTGTCTATACATGGCCACTTCTAGGCCTCTGGATGGGCTGATAGATGAGCACATAACCAAAGGCAGCAGCTCCAGGGAACCCACAGCAGGCTTTCAGTCAGTGGCTGGGCTAAAGCGAATATTCTTGGAGCCTCGTTCTTTGGGCAGCTGCTTGAAGTATGGAGAGGAGCCCACTGCTGCTTTCTCACCCACCCACTAGTCTGATGTGGCAGGTAGTCTTTTCTGGAGTGGGCCACCACTTAGTCTATAGGAGGGACAGAGAATATGGCAGTCACTCCAGCGTCATGTGACTAGAGTTGAGAAAAACCTTTGGAACAACTTGGGTAGCCTTTCAAGTATCAGCTTGTGGAAAGACGAAGGGATCAGCAGGATGCCAG
This sequence comes from Trachops cirrhosus, assembly GCA_028533065.1. Lineage (NCBI taxonomy): Eukaryota > Metazoa > Chordata > Mammalia > Chiroptera > Phyllostomidae > Trachops > Trachops cirrhosus. The sequence continues at coordinate 98,691,233 of CM052541.1, forward strand.
CATAGGCTCTCAGAGCATTGTGCACAGCAGGGAACAACGCAGTCAGGCTGGGGGCGGGGCTGCCCCTGCTGAGCTGGTGTGTTTTGGGCAGTGCTTGGGAGGCCCCGTTGTAATTGGGCAGCTGGAGTGGCAAACTCAGGAGTTGTCTTGTTTCTTCTGCAGTGTAGACTGGTGACCTGGGCTGCTTTTTTTCTTCTTCTTTTTTGATTGACCCTATAAATAGGCATGCATTTTGACAAGCATCGATAAATTTAGAAGACATTGCTAAACATTTTTTTTTAAAGATTTTACTTTATTATTTATTTTTAGAGAGATAGGAAGAAAGGGAAAAAGAGAGGGAGAGAATCATCAACGTGTGAGAGATACAATATATCGGTTGGTTGCCTCTCGAACAACCCCCAACCTGGGGCTCCAGCCTGCAACCCAGGCATGTGGCCCAACTGGGAATTGAACCAGTGATCTTTCAGTTCACAGGCTGGCATTCAGTCCACACCAGCCAGAGTCCACTAAACATTTTTGATTTCTGGATCATTTAGCTACTACCTTCATAAGACTGAGTCAGGGAAACCCGGCCTGGCTGGGGCCAGCTTAACGAGTGACAGCCTCATTTACTTTTTAAAAAGTTATTGTAAAAAACATGTAACAGATTTACCATCTTGTGGAGTCCACTCTGCCTGGTTTCAGGAGCTGTAACCCCCCGTGGCTAAGGCTGAGTGAGAAACCTCCGAGAACCAGGATGCCTAAGGAGACAAAACTTATTTCCCTGACATGGGCACTGCCTGCTCTATGTTTGGCTCCCTTTTGCTTGATCGGATAGTCAATGACGGGTAACAGTTCTCTGAAAAGAATGAACCTAAGACAGACACGATCACGTGGGAATAAGCCATCAAGGAAGAGATTCAGGGGGCTGTGGAAGTGAGGGGGTGATTGACACAACCCCTGCCCCCTCGGCTTTGACAAAAGCCTGAGTCCTTGTTCTGGATGTGAGAAATCCAAGTCTCCTGGCTGCCTTTGTCTCCTCTGCCTCACTTAGGGCCTGCGGAAATAGCAGGGGCGGTGAGGTCCAGGCCAGAGTCCGAGGACACCTGGGGTGAATTGGACCTGGGGCATAAAATATGTAAAATCCTGTGAGACCTGCTTGCTAGGATGCTCTTGGATGTGTAGGCACGGGCAGGAAATGAAACTAATCCTGTATCTGTTACGTGATAACAGCCCCAAAACTCAGTGGGAGCTCTTTGAACTCTTTGGAAAATACCTACCTGTTTTTGATCTTCCCTGCTAGACGATAATCCACATTCTGTATCCGTTCACCTACCCAATACTACCTAATAAAAGCCTGCTCAGGCGGGAAGGCGGGGCGCTCTCCCCTTGAGAGAGGGGCTGTGCTGTCCCTATTCCTCCACAGGACTCGGTAGTCCATGTGTATTTCTCTCGTGTCTCTCGAGCATCTATAACATTTGCGATCACCATGGGCCGGTGGTTGCAACACCCTCTCAACCATTTGTAAGTGTACAGTTCAGGAGTGTTAAATATATTAACATTATTCTGAAACCGATCTTCAGGATGTTTCGATTTTACAAAATTGAAACCATGCCCATTAAACAGCTGCCCTCTCCCCTCCCCCAGCCATCAGCCTCTTTTTCTTCTCTGTGAGCTTGGCTGTGCTTCCTGTGGGGCTCTCACAGGAGGAGACCACTCCAAGAACAGCAACATACATTCTTTGAACAAACATCCTGGCCAGAGACCCTTCCAGCTAGAGGGAGAAACTTCATGGTCTTAGGACAGGAAAGTGGGTTTCATGAGTAAATCCTTGTTCAGAGAAAGCGAGATCACCGAGAGTCAGAGGTTTGCTGACTTTTCTTCTGTCACAAGATTGGGGCCTGTTCAGCGGTCAACACAGAGGCTGAGGGAGCCCAAGCAGAGCACTCACGCCACACGTACTTCCTGGGTCTCATCAGACTCACCAGAGCTTCGTTTCCTGTATTTGGCCTGTGCCTAGCCAGTGCTTTGCTTCTGTTCTGCCTTACTCTTCCCTTGGATTCTTAAGTGTGTGTTAAAATTTTCTGGACCATCTCCTTGGGAAACTGGACTTGGTTCCACACTCTGGGTGTGTTAGAGCAGATGGCACTGGTCCAGTTGTCAGGCCTGGGTCCTGTTTATAATGAAGCATATGACCTGCCAAAATAATTCAAATGCCGAGCTGTATCTTTATCAGTCAGGTGGTGGAGATCCATGAAAACACTTGAAGAAATCTTAATGAAGATGAGATAGGGGTGTTATTTCAGTCTTCTTCACTTCTGTTTCCCACCCCGATTCTTGTGCTGCTGTTTCAGGGTTTCTCCGTGGAGGGACAGGAGAACCTGCAAGAGATCCTGAGCAAGCAGCTGCTGCTCTGTCAGTTCCTCATGGCGCTCTCTGTGGTCCGGACAGGTGACACTCCCTCAGCCGTCTCCCCATTCCAGGACCCACTGGAGGCCCCGTTAGAAAAGAGCATGAATAAGGGCTGGCTCAGAAGTTAAAAAAAAGAAACCCGCTTATGTTAGGTGACAGGTGGCTGAATGAGGAGTTTAGGGATGAAAGTGCTGCAGAATCCTCTAAGTCCCCTCTAAAGCTAAATGGATCCCTTAAACTGCCTCTGACTTTTGATGGATCCAGGTTCTGTGTCCCTGACTTGGTCATATTTACTCCCTGAGATCACCTTACCCACCTCCTGCACTAGTACCTACTGATTGTTATTGGTGTTTTCTCTCTAATCCAGGAGGCCACTTCATCTGTAAAACCTTTGACCTGTTCACACCATTCAGCGTGGGGCTCATCTACCTGCTGTACTGCTGCTTTGAACGAGTATGTCTGTTTAAGCCGATTACCAGCCGTCCTGCCAACTCAGAGAGGTGAGGTTTTCCTCTCCATTTTAATCTGAGTAGCTGGCTAAATGTCAGAACACAAATCCTGGTGCATCTCTCTGGCATGTTCCCTCAAGCAACATTAAAAACCTTGACTTGAAAGAAGTGATTAAGCCCAGAGGAGTCAGGATTTGGACCTTAGTGGGTCTGTGATGTGCCAGTTCAGCCTCTGCCTTCTTTACAAGCCTTATTCACCACACTTATGTGGGGGATCCTTGGGTTGGCCCAGGAAGGAGAAGATGATCAATAGAAGGGACACCTGGAGAGACATGGGTTGAGACAGGGCAAGGGGACCACCAGTCAGAAGCATCCTAGGTAGGACACAGTGTCCATGCACAATGTGAGAGAAGATGCAGCCAAACTGAATTGCTAGGTGGCTTGCTAAAAACACAAGATTTCTGAGCCCCATCCCTGGAACGTCTGATTGATGAGTCTTTAGTTTATCAGAATTCCCAGGTGATGGTGATGCAGCCAGCCTGGCACAGGGCCCTTGGGAACCACGGCCATAAAGAGTAGAAATACAGTCCAACATAAAAAAGGAAGGATTTGAGGTGAACTTTTGCAGCACAGAGCCTGTGCTGTTCCTTGTGCATAGACTTAAGGCTGTTAAACTTCATGACTCCAGGGATTTTGGGTGCAGGAATGTTGGCAGAAAGTCCTTGCTCATGGAGTGAAATTTTTCTCCTGCCAGGTATGTGGTGTGCAAGGGCCTGAAGGTGGGCATAGATGATGTGCGGGAGTACCTCTTCTCAGTCAATATTAAACTCAACCAGCTGCGAAACACTGATTCTGATGTCAACCTTGTGGTCCCTCTGGAAGTGATCAAGGGGGACCATGAATTTACTGACTACATGATACGGTCCAATGAGAGGTAAGCAAACCAGGTATTTTTTGCTGGCACCACTAGGATATTAGGGAAGGCCAGAGAATGAAGGACTAAATGATTGGCTCTTGGTATCAATTTGTCAACCCTAAAAAATTGGTAACTAGATTTGGTCTGCTTGTTCTTGGCCCCCTGGGACTTAGAATACCTTGGGGACCCTCATCCTGCTCCCATGTCCTTTCATAAGGGTGGCCAGTGGGAGCCTGGGTGCCATAGTCCTATCCATGGGGGCCTGAAGAGCAGCCTCATCTTGTGTCCCTGGTGGCAAGAGTAATTTCCCTTTAATTGCTTGTTTGTAAAAGGCCATCGTGGTTGTTGGCTTGTGGAGTCCCTGTTTGGAGGCGGGAGGTGGCTGGAAAGCAAGTACATGATACGCTTTGGAAGTTTCTGATTCCAAAGCCTTTGCCAGTTCATGAGTTCCCTAGATGGGTGATTCGAATGCTGTTGTTGTGTGTTTTGTTTTGTTTTGTTTTTAAACCTTGTTTAATTGTTTTTCCTCCTCCCAGGTAGTGGTAATGTAAAATTGTGACAGTTGGCTCAGTTTTTTAGGGGCAAGCGTTAGAAACAAGTTTTTTTATGGTAGGTTGGAGAGCTGTATAGTAGCAGTGAGTCCGTGGAAGTGCTTTCTTGGGGGACTAAATAAGGTCATTTTATCCATTCACCTGTCTGTGGACATTTAGGTTGTTTCCACATCTTGGCTATTTTGAATAATGCTACAGTGAACATGGGGATGCTAATATCTTTTCAAGATCCCAATTTCAGTTATTTTGGATAAATACTCAGAAGAGGAATTGCTGGATCCTGATGGTGTTTCTTTTTTTTTTCCTGCTTCGTTGTATTTCTGGTTCCTCCAGTGTGATGTTAAATTGAAGTGATGAGAACAGACGCCCTAGCCTTGTTCTTGATTTTAAGTGTGAAATGTTTACCCATCAAATATGGTGTTAGCTGGAGGTTTTTTGTAGATATCTTTGTATCAGGTTGACAAAGTTTTCTTCTATTCCTTGTTTGCTGAGAGTTTTTACCATGCCTGGATATTTAATTTTGTCAAGTACTTTTATGTATCTATAGAAATTATTTTTCATTTATCTCATTTATAGTGAATTACATTAATGATTTCCAAATGGCAAACAGATCTTGCATTTTTAGATTAAGTCGAGTTGGTCATGAGTTACACTCATGTGTTGTTATAGTTGATTTATTGTATATTATTAATGATTTTTGTGTCTATGATTATAAGGGATATTAGTCTCTAAATCTGTATTCTTTTGAAGTTCTTGTCTGGTTTAAATATATATATATATTTAAGTGCTGTATATTTCTCTTTATAATCCTGTAATTCATACATAAATATATGAAAAGAAAAAGAATCTAAAACAAGAAGCTAGAAAAAGAAAAGCAAATTGAGCCCAAATTAAGAAGCATAAAGGAATAAGCCTTGACCACTGTGGCTCAGTTGGGTGCCATCCTGCAAAGCGAAAGGTTTTCGGTTCACTTCCCAGTGGGGGCACATGCCTGGGTTGTGGACCAGGTGCCCAGCTGGGGTGTGTGCAGGAGGCAACTGATTGCTGTTTCTCTCCTATGTTGACGTTTCTCTTCCTCTCTTTCTCCCTCCCTTCCCTTCTCTCTAAAAATAAATAACTGTATTTTTTAAAAAGGAATTAATAATTTTATTTTATTTAATCAATTATTTGTAGCATTTACATATATCTGTATTAAATTTTCCTTTAAGGACTGCTTAGCTGAGTCTCCCACATTTTGATATCTTTTTTTCATCATTGCAGCATTCAAAATGTTTTTAAAATTTTCCTTATAATTTGTTCTTTGATTTATGGATTATGTACATGTGTGATATTTAATATCCAGATATTTGGGGATTTCTAAGATATACTCTGTATGATTTTCACCCTTTGAAATTTATTGAGACTTTTTTCTGGCCTGTCATATGATCTATCTTTGTGAATATTCCAACTGCTATTATTGAGTATAGTGTTTTATGAATGTTAATTTGGTCAAGTTGGTTCATAGTGTTTTCAAATCTTACATATCTTAACTGATATTGACTACTTCTTTTGGTAGCTAAAAGAAGTCTGTTAAAATGATTTGTCTATTTCTTTAGTTTTGTTAGTTTTCCTTCATATATTTGGGGTCTTTGTTATTGGCAAGCACACACACATTTAAGGTTATTTTGTCTTCTTAACGAATTGCCCTCCTGTCAGTATAGCGAGTCCTTCCTTATCTCTGGTATACCCTTAGTCTTGAAGTCTACTTGTCTGATAGCAGTGTAGCCACATCGTCTCTCTTTTGTTCACTATTTACATGGTGTATCTTTTCATGTCCTTTTATTTTCAACTTGTCTTTGTGTTTGTAAATAACATATGGCTGGGCCCTGACTGGTGTGGCTTGGTAGGTTGGGCATTGTCCCATGAACCAAAAGGTCACTGGTTCTATTCCCTGTGAGGGCACATGCCTAGGTGGTGGGCCAGGTCCCTGGTCGGGGGTGTGTTAGGGGCAGCTGTTTGATGTTTTTCTCCCTCTCTTTCTCCCTCCCTTCCCCTCTCTCTGAAAATAAATAAATAAAATCTTTTAAATAGGTAATATATGGTAGGTCTTACCTTTTTTATCTAGTGTAACAGTCTCTCTTTTTTAAATCCTCACCTGAGGATATGTTTATTGATTTTATGGGGGGTAGGGGGGAGATATCAATCGTTTGCCTCCCTTATGTGCCCTGACTAGGGATCAAACCTGAAATCTTTTGGTTGGACACTCCAACCAACTGAGCCACCTGGCCAGGACCAGTCTCTACCTTTTAAATGGGGTGTTCAGTACTTTTACATGGACTGCAGTTGTTGGTATGTTTGGGTTTAAATCCTTTGTCTTGGTTGTTTGATTTCTGTTTATCCTGCCTTCTGTTTCTCTGTTCCTTTTTTGGGGAAGCAGACTAAGTATTTTTAGTAGTATTTCTTTTTATCTTCTTGGGGTTTTTTCTTTTCATGCTCTTTGTATGTTATGTTTCAGTTGTTAACTCTAGAGATTACAGTGTGCGTCTTTAATTTATCATAGCTTCTTCACAAAGTGTTGTGCTTCATGAACAGTGTGAGAACCTTACCAGATGTAAACATGCTTTTGTAATCCTCCTTTGTGTTCTTGTTTCATAGAAAAATCTTGCTTTACATTGCCCTTATTATTTTAAAAATCTATAGTCTTTTATTTTTTATTTAAATTCTTTTTATTGATTGATTTGAGAAACATCAATTTTGTTGTTCCACGTATTCATGCATTCATTGGTTGATTCCTGTAGGTGCTCTCACCAAGGGTCGAATCCACAACCTTGCTGTATCAGGATAACGCTCTAACCACCTGAGCCACCTGGCCAGTCTAACAGTCTTTTAAAGAGATTTAAAGATACATGTGTGTGAGTATTTATTTATTTTTAAAGGTTTCTTGATACTTACTGACATACCCATTTTGGTGTTCTGCACTCCTTCCTGCAGAACCAGGAATCATTTCTCTTCACCCTGAAGGATTTCTTTTAGCCTGTGTTTGTAGTGCAGTCTCTGGAGACCAACTCCCTCAGCTTTTGTCTTTTGAAAATGTTTTTATTTACCTTTCACTTTTGAGGGATATTTTCATTGGATATAGATTTTGAAGTTGGCAATATTTTTCTTTCAGCACTTTAAAGATACTGTTCTCTGCTTTCCTTGGTTTTTGATGAGAAGTCAACCAGTGATCTTGTCATTGTTTCCCTGTGTGTCTGTTGCATTTATGCGTTTCTCTTTATCTTTTGTTTCCAGCATGTTGACCATGGTGTGTTTCGTGTTAATATATGGTTTCTGTTTTTTAGTATGGATTCTGCTTGGGGTTGGTTTTTTCGCCTTAGGTCTGTAGATTGACTTCATTCATCAGTTTGGGGAAATTCTTAGTTGTTATGTTGTCATTATATTTGTCCTTTCTTTCCTCTGCTTCTGAGATTCCAGTTATATTTACATTACACTGCTTATTATTGTCCACAGAGCTCACATGCTTTTTATGGTTTTCACTTTTCTCTCTGTTTCAGTTTGAGTTTTTGTCTATCCTCAGGTTCACTGATTCTTTCCTCTACTGTGTTCAGTCTGCTGGTGAGCCCATCAAAATCATTTTTTATCTCTAACATCCTATTATCAAGTCTATAATTTTATTTACTTTAAAATATATAGTTTATGTATTTCTGTTGATATTCTCCATCTGTTTATGCATGTTGTACACCTTTTCCAGTAGATCCTTTAACATGTTTTTCAGTTGTTGTAAAGGCCCTGTCTGATAATTCCAACATTGGACCATCTCTGGGTCTTGCTCTGTTGCACTGTTTTGTCTCTCGTCAGTGGGTCACCTTTTCTTGCTGTATCATGAGTTTCATATGTTTTTATTAAATTCCACACAGTGTATGTACAAGAAAAATGGAGACTAGAATAAAAAGGGCAGCTGATAGTGTAGGTGGGTTAAGTCAGTTTAGTCTGTGAACTAGATCTTTGCTTTGTTGTTGCTTTATTTAGAATCAGTTCACCACTGCTGTCACATTAGCAAGGGTGGGATCAGAAGCATCCTTTTAGCAGGACTTTTAGCAGCACCTGAGTGTATGAAGAGTCTGATTCATTTCTTCTACTTTACCATCAGCCTTCAGCAGGCCCATGTAACCATACTTTGGGGTGTGGTTGAGGGGGTTCTTTGTCGACTCTTCAGCCTCTCTCCTAAATATAGATGGTCATTGCTCCTGCTAAACTTCTCTGTCCTGATGTCTTTGGCTGTATTTTTTGGTAATCCTTCTGAGATTTTTTTTTTTCTTCTAGACACTGTAGTCTGCAGATCAAAGCTCTGGCCAAAATCCATGCCTTTGTTCAAGACACGTGAGTCTTGCCCATATTCTAGAATTCCCCTACTTCAAGGGAGGATCTTTTCATTTTGCTCCTCCCCGTGAGCTCTTTATTTCATTTCAGCAAACATTTAAAAATTTGTACTCTTTTATCTCCTACTCTGCTATGGTTTGTGAAGGATGCCAGAGAAACGTATGGCATGAACTCTGCCCTCAAAGGCTCTATGATGTCTTTGGGAAGATAAGATTCTAGGAAGAGGATACAGGAAAGGTTATTAAGGGTGTATCAGAGGGTGCAGAATACATCACTCAGGAGACACAGAATAAAGAGTGGTCAGAGAGGAAAAGTAGGACTGGTTAGGGAAAACCTCTAGTAGGGGCAAGCATAAGCTAATTCAGCTTTCTACGGCATAGTGATGTCCACCAGGATGGATTTATTGGGGCCTGTGTCAGCAGAGGAGAAGCCAGGATGTACCCATGGGTAACTGGAGGAAGGGTGTGGGGATCCCTGGCGGGCGTCCAGGTGGTCAGGCGGGGAGTCTCCTTTCCCTTTGTGGCGGTGAGGGAAGGTCGTCCCCTTTTGAGTACATCTGAACTCCCGTCTTCAGGAGGCACAGCCATGTGAGTGTGATAAGCTCTCTGGGCTGATGGCAGCATGGCCTCCGTGTGCGCACACACGTTCATGCATGTGGGCTACTTCTCTCTGGGGTTCCGAGGGGTGCGCAGAGGCACACTCCTTGTACCTCTTGGAGGTTTAATCACTTGCTGGCTTCATTTTCCCAGGACCTTGAGTGAGCCTCGGCAGGCAGAGATCCGGAAACAGTGCCTTCGTCTTTGGGAGGTGAGCATCTCGGCCCTAGCCCATTGTTGCTCCAGGGCAGGGAAGCTGTAGAGAAGAATAGGTTTGACTCCCACGCATTTCACCTTAATGTCTCCTACCTCATGAACACATCTGCCTTTCCTCACAGCACTCCAGAGCTGGAAGTCTCAGCATTGTTGGCTTTTACCTCCTTGCCCCTTTCACTGCCAGTTTGGCCGTGCAGCTGGGTCAGAAAGGCCAAGAGTGGTGGGTGAATAGGTCTCATTTCACTGCTGGTTGTCCTAAGTGGCAACACTGACCACAGACAGCCGCAGAGAAAGGGAAGTGGCACGAGGGGTGTGCTACCACAGGGCCTGAAAGGGAGCAGTGACTGCATTGTCCTCCTCCATCCCCCTTTGTGGCCTCCTGTGCTCCGTGCCGCTTCCTCTTCCCCACTCCTCTGACCTACTCTTCCCCACTCCTCTGACCTACGTAGACTGACTCAGCCTTGGTCAAAAGTACATTTGAGCCATAGCTGGTGAGGCTCAGTGGGTTGAATCAAAGGGTCACCGGTTCAACTCCTAGTCAGGACACATGCCTGGGTTGCAGGCCAGGTCCCTGGTAGGGGGTGCACCAGAGGCAACCACACATTGATGTTTCTCTCCTTCTCTTTCTCTCTCCCCTCCCCTCTGTCTAAAAATAAATAAGTAAAATCTTTAAAAAATACTTTTAAAAAAGTACATTTGAAAATCAAAGCTCTTTGCTATCTGTTTTCAGATCCCAGACCAGGCTCGAGTTGCTCCTTCTTCCTCAGACCCAAAATCTAAGTTCTTTGAGCTAATTCAGGTAAGTGTGGTATCTGGTGAAAATAAAAAGTTAGAGAGGCCTACATCTAGATGTGGAAAGTATCACTGAGACCCCAGATGCCTGGCCTCCATGGGGTTTGTGCAGGCACCACCCGGGCACCAAGGGGCCAGGCTGAGGGGGAACCTGCGGCGTATGGTGTTGAGTTCCCCAGGAGCCCATCAGGCTGTCTAAAGACTTTTGTCCTGAGATATGCCGTGCTCAGCATTCCCGCCGCCCAGAGGATGGTGCAGACTGTCACTCTCCGGCAAGTGTAGGGTTCCATGAGATTTGCCTGCAGGGGAGACATTAAATGTGGGGTGATCTTGGTCTGGGGAGCTGGGCAGAGGGCTAAGAGAGGCTGCCAGGAGAACTTTGCAGTGGGTTTGGCCTAACCCTAGGCTCCCTGACCTGTTTCTGGTAAATTGGTCCTTGGATTTCTTCTGCCTTGTTTCTTTCCTACCACCTGACTTCCAGCTCTTCCCTGGGTTTCATTTAAATCTGGCCCAGATCATGGGCCATTGTGGTGGTTTTGAGAATGAGTTTGAAGCCTCAGAAGAATAGCATGTGTCCATTTTTCTGAATGGGGTGGAGATATCACTTAATTGCTCTCATATCAGCTGCTGGTGAGTCCTTGCCTTCAGTTTTATTGAAGGGTTGGCTTTTATATTCTGGTGACATTTGCTTATAGCTCAGGTAAATTGATCTGTACTAGGAGACTTGGTATTGTTTCCTTTCCCAGCCTCCCCTAATAGGTCCTAAAGGAACACTCCAGGCAGATGGAATTAGCTCCCAGCGAGTGCTTGGTTAGGGAGAGCAGGGGTGCAGGGTATGGTTCAGAGAGCAAATGCTTCCTGTCCTTACCTCTCCTAGCCTGCCCCCACCCCTGTATAGGCACCCATACTGAGTGCTTGTCCCTTCCCCCAACCCAGCCGTGTTTTCTCTGACCCGGGGCTGCAGGGCACTGAGATTGACATCTTCAGCTATAAGCCCACGCTGCTCACCTCCAAAACCTTGGAGAAGATCCGCCCAGTGCTCGACTACCGCTGCATGGTGTCTGGCAGTGAGCAGAAGTTCCTCCTTGGCCTGGGGGTAAGTCTGCAGCTGGCTTCCTACCCAGTGAGGGGAGGCAGAACCTTGCCTTTTGTCTGGGAATCTAGACAGCTTCCTGCCAGACTCAGTGTATGTTCTCTTGGCACCGAGGAATTGGGGCTTTGACCCCAAGGAAGGTATTTCTTGAAACTTCCTTTCTTCCTCTGAGTTAGCCAAGTGTTTTCCTTCTTTCATTTATTTATGTATTTGCATATTCATCTCTGCACATTGCTAAAGGGAATACTGCCTCCTTTCTTGTGATATGGAACTTCCAAGGCTAGTGGGATGGTCAGCAGGCCAATCTGGCTTGGGCCCATGTACCCATTTCTTTGCAACACCACCGGCACCCCATTTCATCGCTTCTGGCAAAGCCACTACCTGTCCCTAACTCTGGGACCCTAGGAATCTAAAATGAGCTGAAGAAAAGCCTTGGCAGTTCCGTATGTTACTTGCTTGGGTCATCTCTGTGCATCAAGGGCCCTGGTGGGCCTGCTGGGTATGTTTTAGCTGCTGATTTAGTTTTTGATGAGGGATAATTGCTCTTTCTTTCCACTCTGACTTGTCTTTCTACGTAATTTTGTCTCTGCTTCCTCACTTTCCCTGTGTCCTCTCACACTTTATCTCTCTCCTCCTCTGCTTTCTGGATCCTTTACCAAACCCACCTCAGTCTAAGGGGGATATACACTAAGCTGGATCTTTCTTGAGAGCCAGTATTCATGAACCTTGGCCTTTTGAATGCTGCCCTGGGTCTGTTGCCTACAGCAGGACTGAGTTGATCTCTGCTTCTCTCCCGCTGAAGCTGTGGACGACACTGTCTTATCGCTGAAGGATATAACTGACTGGTCTCTCCTAGACATTTTCTTCTGACATTTCCCAGCCCTATAAGCTTGTAGCCACCAACAAGAATTGAGCCTCTGATCCCTCAGTCTCCATGCCTGCCTGACCCAGCTTTTCTCTCTGCCCTTAGAAGTCACAGATCTACACGTGGGATGGCCGCCAGTCAGACCGCTGGGTCAAGCTGGACCTGAAGACAGAGCTACCCCGGGACACTCTGCTCTCTGTGGAGATTGTCCATGAGCTGAAAGGGGAGGTCAGAGGTGGTTCTGCTCACGTGTCCTGCTCCTGCCAGCCAGGAACCTGGGGCACAGCTGAGTCTGGCCCTTTTCCACCTCAGTTAACTGGGTTACATTGTATGTGGTACTTGATAGGCCCAGGGCCAGGGTAAGGCTTGGTAATTACTCCTTGAGCAGTTGCCATGGCATATTCAGGTAGGAAGGACCACAGTCTCCATATATGAAGGAGGAGACCTCTGTCATCTCTATGCTTCAAGGTCCCTGGTGTTTTTTAGCTGCTGATTTAGTTTTTGACCAGAGATCCCTTGGGGAATAAGCAACTTTCTCACTAGTTTTGGATGTTAACAGCCATACAGAGGACTCTTAGAACAGTCAGTGGGAAAATCTGGCAGTAGTGGGAGGTCAGGCCCTTGGCTGGAACACCATGGCAGCAGCTTCACTGGGTTTGAGATTCAAGGAGGCTCAATACCCAGAGCCTCAGATCTCTGCCTGCTCAGAAGCCTGGGCCAGGCTGGTGCTGAGAATTCAGCAGGGAGAGGGGCAAGAGAAATACCCGGTGTTTAGAGCCAGTCCCTGTCCCGGTAGGTAGAATGGTGGGCAGAGTGGTCCCAGGCCAGTGCCTGGCGGGGTGGGCAGTGTACTTGTCCTTCTAGGGGAAGGCCCAGCGAAAAATTAGTGCGATCCACATCCTTGATGTCCTCGTGTTGAATGGCAGCGACGTGCGGGAGCAGCACTTTAACCAGAGGTCTGACCTGGGCCCTGGGGGAGGGACATGGGGTGGGCCAGGGCACCTCTCTGGCAGCAGCCCCCGAGGCTTCGCCACTCACCCAGGCCTTCTGTGCTTAAAGACATCCTTAGAGTCTTCCTTCTCCACCCGTGGGCTGGTGTCAAGGGCAGGGTGAGAAATTGGTGTTGGCACTTCAGACTTTGCGCAAGCCTTGCTGGTCATAGATACCAGCACAGTCCTATTTTGCTACAGCTGTTCAGATGACAGGTGATATTTGTGTTAAGGTTGAGAAAGAGGATCACCATATAGGGAGAAGGAGGGTCTTCTTGGAAGAACATGTCTCATGCTTGGGTGGTCCCATTTAAGTTGGTTCATCTGGGCCCCACAATTCCCATAGAGGCACTTCTGTTGGAGGGTGCATGCCTAATCAGTTGTGGAAAAGGAGGGACGTCTTGCACCGCCGTGATGCTGACATCACTCCTAAGTTGGGTCGTCGGAGTGTGTTGTGGTGTCTGGTTTGGGTGATGGAGCAGACATTTACAGTAGGGATGACACTGGAGTTCTGGAGGCGGGGCCTGAATGCAGCTGCAGGCACACTTTGGGAGAACCAGCCAAGCTATAGCAAAGTCAGAGATCGGAATCCAGAGAGGGAATGCGCATAAAGAAAGACATTGGTGGAAAGGGGTAGGGTAAGTCTCCTGGGGCACGAGCGCTGCCTCTTGGAGCAGTTGACTGCTTCTTGCCGAAGTCGGGAGTATTCTCGCACTGGTGCTGTGAAATTGCCCCGGGGCGGGCAGGGGTGCTGGTGGAGGCACCCTTGCTTGCGTCTGAGTGATTCTGTTTGGGTTGTAGAATTCAGCTCGCTGAGAAATTCGTGAAAGCTGTTTCTAAGCCTAGTCGTCCTGACATGAATCCCATCAGGTAAGCATATCATCTCCTTCCCAAATCCCCGTCCCCTTTGCTTCTTTCTGGGCAGTGTCTCCTTCCTCATCCTGTGGGGGAGACCAGGTGAGTTTGGTGCTAGAGATGACTGCCCTTGATGAGCGATTTGTTTGGGGTGCTAGGTAGATGGCTTCTTCATCCCAGAGTAACTCCCCATCCTGTCACGGTGGGCAAACCTCCACAGGAGAGTCATTCCTAGTGGCTAAGGTGTCCTCATATAAGACGTGCTTCTGAGGGCTCACACACCTCTGCAGGTCACACGCTCACCCTTGAGTATCATTAGCATGTCACCTGGTGTTTTCATTTTTTTTTCCAATGAGAAAGGGTCCTGAGGGAATGGGAGTTTTTGAACATGAAAAAGAGAAGGATGGTTTGAGGGAGTGGGATCCCTGATGCCTGGAAGAAGGCCAGGGTTCGCTGCCATGTTAGGCTGTGTGAAAGTTTGGGGGCCTGAGGGAGGGGAGGGGAGGACAGTCAGGGAGCAGACATACAGAGAGTAGACTTTTCATGGCTGGGTGAGGTCTGAAGTTATTACCTCGAGTTTCATATGGCTGAGACTGAGATGTCTGTATTTTATCAAAATCATTTTTATTTTTAATGTGAATTTAGTTAAAATTAAATCCAGTACTGAAAATGCACTTTATAGGTGCCTTCTGAAAGTCTAAAAGCAATTTCTTCCTGTGCTTGCAAATGTCCTTTCTGCCTGGCCCTGAGAAGCAGTTCCTGGGAACCCCACCTGTGGTCTGGTTGCTGGGTCTCTGGGGACCTTCCCAGTGGCAGCTCCCAGGGCATGTTCAAGGGCCCCAGAGGTGGAGGGAGGGGCATTAAACAGGAGCCCTGCATCATGGTTAGGAGTCCCGCTGGCCTCTGTGGTAACAGACCTATTGGGACTATTTGGAAGTAACTCTGCTGCAAAAATGCCTAAAACCCACGTAGTCAGATGTGGCCAAGAGCCTGGACCTTGGTGTTCTGGCCTCCTGCAACAGTGATGACACACTGGGGCGGGGCGCTGGCAGAGACACCCGTGCCCGCCAGCCCTTCCACTCGCTCTTCCCTAACTGCAGTTGCTCTCCCCAGTTGCCCTTGGTAGGCCCCAGGGGACTCTTGGCAGCTCTGACACCTAGGGTTTGTCTGTGTCGTGAGGCAGGCTGGGGGGCAGAGGGCAAGGACAGGCGTAGCCTCCGGCCTATCAGGTGCTGCCTGGACAAGAATGTCCCCCCAGGAGCCCTTGTCCTCTCTCTGTCTCTCTCCCTGCAGGGTGAAGGAGGTATACAGGCTGGAGGAAATGGAGAAGATTTTTGTCAGGTGAGTGACTCAACCAGGGCAGCTCAGGGTTTGAGAGGAGTTAAGATGGGAGCCAGATTCAGAAAGAACAGGATTCGCTGTTTTTTTCTGTAGAGGTTTGGGGTGGGTGGTAAGTTGGCCCTGGCAAGCTGCCTTTACCCCCAACCGCGCTTGCCTCACGCAACGAGGTTCCACTGCAGCCGAGGGCCCCCCGGCCAAGAGCTGATTCAGCACCCTGTCAGAGGGGAGCAGGCTGGTGTGCGTCAGGCAGAAATACGGGCTCATTGATGCTGTAATAGTTACGATCGTCCCTGTGAGGGGTCGAGCAGCAAGCTGCTTGAAACACTATAAATCCCAGCTCCTGGTGCTGACAGAGATTGAGCCTGGAGGGTTAGGGGCATAACTGCCTCTTTGGATTCTTAGCTGTGCGTGCGGGGGTGGCTGGGATCTGTGGGTCCCTCTGGCCTCTGTTCTCAGCACTCTCACGTTAACTCTTTGTTGGCCACGGTGATGCCATGGGTGGTGGACTGAAGACCCAGTGGCACCCAGAGGCACTCAGGTCTTACCCTTGCTGGTGTCACCCTGAAACACGACAATAGCAGTGTATCACGGACGTCTGTTACTCCCCTGCCTCCATTACTGTGTTGGGAGTTCAGAGCCTGAGCCTGAGTTCTGAAGCCAGCACTGCGTGCACTCACTCGCAGTGCGGCGTGGAGCAGTTCACTCATGTCTCTGCCTCAGTTTCTTACGTCGAACTGCTAGTACTTTGGTTGCTGTGATTTTGATAATAGCAAGAGGCTAATGTTAGGGCTTTCTCTCTCTCTGTTGTGCACACACTCACACTTCCTACTTGGGGAAATCAGGTTAGAGATGAAGATCATCAAGGGCTCCAGTGGCACACCGAAGCTCAGCTACACAGGGCGGGATGACCGGCACTTTGTGCCCACTGGCCTCTACATCGTCAGGACAGTGAATGGTGGGTGATAAGTGACTGTTCTCTGTCCTTGCCCCTCAGTCAGAGTGATTGGCCCAGACCCTGCTGAAGCTAGAGCTAAGGGTTCTCTACAAATGTGGGTAGTAGCCAGGCTGACATTTCTTTGAGATGCTGGGGGGGGGGGGTGGCGGCAGTTGTGTGCCCTGAACCTCTTCTGTTCTTCAGCAGTTAGGTTGGGGCGGGGAGGGGAGGAGCCCCACTCGTCCGTGCACGCAGTGTCCTCATGGCAGGAAGAGGATTTCTCAGCAAGCAGCGGCAGATTCAGAAAGTCAGTCTCGGACAGTTGCACCCCCTGTAGAATCCCCTTCTGGTTAACAGAGTCGTGCTCCCTCTGCCAGGGTCCGAGTTGTTGCCCTGACCCAGGTTGGCAGGATCAGGTGGGGTTGTAATTAACGAAGTCATTCTTCTGGAGCCCCTTTGGGCTGGTAGTGAAATCTGCATCCTCACGGGTGGTCTCTACTGGTCTCTGCCAGCGCTTTGGGGGAGGGGAGTGGAAGAACGGGAGTGGAGGAAAGCACACTCCTGCTTTGGCCTGACATATTCCCCCATGGGTTTGTGTCTTCTCTGGGCTGCTTCTCCTCTTCCTCCTGTCAGAGCCATGGACTATGAGAATCAGCAAAAGCTTTAAGAGGAAGTTCTTCTACAACAAGAAAACTGGGACCTCTACCTATGAGCTCCCTCCAGACTCCATTGCCCCATTTCAGTAAGTAGCCCTCCTCCGTGCCTGCCCGTGCAGGGGCCCCTGAGCAAGGCCAGGGTCCTCCCCACAAGGGTGCAGAGGGTGGCCCCCTCCAGGGTGTGGCTGGACCTGGGTAGTAAGCAAGCTCAGTTAAGAGGAGTGACGCCAGGACCTGCTGTGATGGTTGGGAGTCCTGGGTAGGAAGGGCCCCACTTAGGGAGGGTGTCAACCCCATGGAGCAGCTTACGTAAGGCTGGCCCCGTGGTGGGAATGTGGCTGAATACCACTGCGCTGCCTCTCAAAACCCAGGGTCCCAGGTGCCCTTCTCAGGGCCCAGAGTCCATTCGCCAGATTGTTGATCACAGGTTCCAACAGCTCAACAGCTACCAGTAGCCCTAATGTGCCCAAAATGAGCCACTGACGCTAGTTCTGTCAGCACACCAATACTATTTATTAGAGCAGCACAGGTAGGTGAACCAGGAGTATCAGTAATTGTGAAAACCCAGCTGGGTGCAATCAGCAAGCGGCAGCTGTTTGTTGGGAAAAGCTGGTTTGAAGAGGTGGAGCTGGAGCCTTCTGGGGTTTTGGCTGCCAGAGGAAAGATCCCCCCAACTGCAACTCCTGTCCCTTCCTGGCCATGCAGCAGGAGGTGGGGGAGTAGGCAACCTAGCAAAACTCCCCTGGCATTATAGCCTGAGCTCCACCTCCTGTCTGGCCCCTACCTGGGCTCAGTGGAAAAATTCTCTCATGAAACCAGTCCCTGGTGCCAAAAAGGTTGGGGACTGTTGCCAGGGGTGGGGTGGTGATCTCTTCGTCCTGCACCACCTGAGTGCAGCCCTCTGACCTTTCTCCTTCCCAGCATCTGCTACTATGGCCGGCTCTTCTGGGAGTGGGGAGATGGCATCCGTGTACATGACTCCCAGAAGCCCCAGGACCCAGACAAGCTGTCCAAGGAAGATGTCCTCTCTTTCATCCAGATCCACAGCGCCTGAGAGCCCAGGGATGCCCACTCCTGCGGAATGCCGTTGTCCGGAGTCAGCGTGCTCTGCCTGGGGCACACAGTACTGGTTCCTTCGTCCTAGGAAAGGGACAGGGGAACACAGTCACTGCAGCCTGGCCATGAGGAGTGGGTGGTCTCCTCTCCATCTCCCCTGAAGAGTTCAGTTGGGGGCCTTCTGAGGACACTCACAGGTTCCTTCTTGGACACCTTTTAGACTTCCCTCCCCAGAGACCTGCCTGGGAACCGTCTCCCCTGCCAGGACTCAGCCTGAAAGATGCTGCTCCTATGGCGGGTTTGCGGTCAGGGCCCAGGGCACGTGGGGCTGGTGAGGGCCATGTCGGAGAGCCCAGGGCCTTAGCTCTGCTGTTTTCTCCTGTATCCAGTAGACTCACTTTTCTGAGTTCCATGCACTGCCCTGAGGGCAGCCATTGCCCAGCTTTGCCCAACTTTTTACTGGGCCAACGCTGAGTGGGTGAAGGCCCACTGTCGTGAGCTGGCCAGGAGCAGCTGCTGTACAAATCAAGGTTTTGTTTCTTTGAACTTGCTCTGTTTTGATGCCAAGTTAGAGATTTTGTCTCGTCCCACACCCTGTCTTGGTCTTTCCTGGAATTCTTCGCAGCCTAGACCTCTGACAGTCCCGCAGGCCGGGAAGGGAGGTGAGGGCCCCACGTCCCTGATAATGTATCAGGATGCAGGTAGCACCGCCTTTGGTAGTGTGTGTGTGACTGCTTCCTTGGGTGATAGAGCCTGCCTGGGCCCCATCCCCTTCGGACCTGAACGGTGGGCAGCTGTGGAAGGGGAGGGAGCATCCTCAAAGCCCTGCCTTTCTCTGTGGCCCCATTGTAACAGATGGTACCTCTTGGTGGCTGGGCGGGGGGGTTGTTTGCACCCCACCCTCTGGCAGTCGTGACACCCTCATTTGCCACAGCCACCTTGCTACCCTTCCCCCTCTTCATTCCCCAGTAGGGGGTACAGTCATTGTCATTTTATGGTCACTATTTCCTCTAGTGGTGGAGGGGGAAGAGGGGAAGCTGGGTAGTAGCTTTGGGTGGGGAGGGTACCTGTCAGATGTTTGTACAGGCTCCCTAGGGCCCCATCCCAGTGCTAGACTGGTTTCCATGGAGATTGGGCACTGAGGCTCCCTGTGAGGTTGTGATTGGCTCCACCTGGGTGGGGCAGGTCTCCAGCCAGCATCCAGTTCCCCCTCCCCCACTGGGTTGGCAGCAGCATTGCTAAAATGCTGTCTTACCACCCAGTTCTAGGTATATCAGTGTGTCTTGCAAAATCTTGGATCATTAAAGATAAACATATTTTTAATGCCCGTGTGGTTCTGTGCTGGGGCTGCTGCTGATTGTCCTTGGTACTTTATGGTCTGGGACTGGCTTGGATAAAACAGCTTGGACTGAAGGTGAAGGGGAAAAAGCTGTGCTGGAAGAAGAGGGTTTGTTTAATCAGGGCCTTGTCCAAACTCGGCTCCCAGAGCTGCTGCTTGCTGCCAGAAAGGGGCCCAAGGAAGGCAGGAAATGATGCCCCTCCTGTTAGCCAGGACTGGAGGATGAATGGACCTACAGCCCAGCAGGGTAGGGAGGCACTTTCTCCCTTACATAAATCACACAGCTCTGGTGGCACAGTGACAATCCAGGATCAGTCTGTGTGACCAAAATATCACAGGTGTCAGACCAATTAGTGCCACTAGACCAGAGGGAGGGGGAGAGGGTTTTGCTGACCCGCAGCCAGCATCCCTCCTTTCTTCTGCACTGGGTGCTGTGTTTGGGGAGGGGGACATGCAGGTGCTGCCAGCACCTCCCGCTCCATTCCAGGCCAGTTTCTTCACCAGTTCCATCACTGGTACTGGTTTCCTCCTAGAGCCTGGCTGCATTTTGCTTGGCTCCTTCACCCTGGCCTTAAGGGTCCTTGCCTAAGCTCCCAGGACAACTCCTTTCCCTTACTTAATTGGGGAGATCTCAGCTCCTAAGCCTTTCACCTTTTTGGTTGCCCTGCACTGCTCTGCCTTGCTCTAGCCTCCCACTCCAGACTCCTGGCCCTGTGCTGAGAGTAGGGTTGGAGATGTGCTCAGGGGCTGTATGAGATGTCTGTGTTTGCGGCTCCTGCCTCCCCCTCCAGTCGGCCCCGCCTCTACTGCTTCCTGCAAACCCCTCCTGATTTACTGGCCACTGTCACCATAAGTCTGTCTGGTCATTACTGTGGCTCTTGTTGCCCACTCACTCCACCAGACCTCGCCGGCTTGCCGGCCTCTTGAAGACGGATTAACTCCTTGCCTCTGCGGGACTGCCACGCAACCACTTCAAGTCCCCAAGTTGCCTTTCACAGCATAGGCTACATTTTTTCTGCCATAACTACAGGCAGTGGCACTGATTAGAGAACAAGGCAGTGTGTTTGGGGGGCGGTGCGTGGACACACGGCACATTTCCCAAGCTCTGGAAGTGGCCCCCAGTGTAGTTCTGGCTTGAAGAGCACTTCCTGCTGTCTCCTTATCCCCCACTTAAGCCAGGGGCTCACCTTTGCAGCCTCCCTTTTTTCTGAGTTCTAAGCCAAGAGCTTTCCCTGAACATCTCTTCCTTGATTCCTGAGTGTGCACACTCCTGCTGCCCACCCCTAGCTACAGTGGGACCATGACACTGACTCAGCAGACAGGTGCAGCCCGGGTGTTCTTTATTGCCTCTGCCGTGGGCTCAGGGAGGGGCCAGCACGCGGTCCTGGAGACCCAGGCCCCCCAGGCAGGGCAGGGCGGCAGGAGGGGCTGAGCCAACAGGAAGCCCTGCTCTGGTGTCCGGGTGGAGTAGAAACGTCCCTGTACCTTGGTCCTCTTGAGGCCTGAAGGGCCTGCTTGGTTGTGACCAGGTTGCAGGCTGGAGAAATCTCAGGCTCACATGGTCCAGCAGGCATAGATGAGGCTCAGGAGGACGAAGATGGCCACAGACAGCAGCATGTTCTTCTGGTTCTCCTGCCGAAGCAACTTCAGCTCCTTTTCTGGGAGGATACAGGGTGTTGCACAGGTAGTTTGGGTCCATCTGCTACTGTCATCTGCCTCTGCCTCTCCCACAGATGGGCACACACACTGCTAAGGGCAGAGGTGTTCCCTACCAGCCACTTCCTTATCTGTAAAAATGACTCCCCCTTGCCCACAAAAGTCCCAGCACTCAATGCTGCTCAACCATTTCTCTTCAAATGCAGTTGAAGCTGAAAATGGGATGTGTGGGGGGGTCACCAAAAAAGGCCACACGTGAAAGCCAAGCTGTGGTGGCATGGCATCACCAGGTGAGTACTCGGCCTGTCACTAGGTGGCTCATCCCCTCAGGGTGTCTCAACAAGAAACTCTGGGGGCACCTGGGACCTCCTGCGTGCTGACGCTGGGGTAGGTACAGGGGTAACCGCACCACCATTGCTCCCAGTCTGCTGGGTGCCCAGCCAACAAATGGGGGAGCTAAGAGGAGGCGGTTTGTGCTGTGAGTAGCTGGGCTCTGCTCTAGAGGAAGCCAGTCCAACTCTAGAGCCATGCAGTCTCCTCGTGTGACACGCAGCTGTGTGACA
>CM052541.1:98713349-98757880 GCA_028533065.1 Trachops cirrhosus
GGAGACTGTCTCCATCCAGGCTTGGAGCTTCTGCCCCTCCCTGCCCTCAGGCAGCTTAGAGCAGTGGCTGACATTAGACAAATAATTACTAGTGTCAAGACTCCTTTCCTCTGGCGCTCATCATGTCTAGGCCATTTCTCCTCTCAACCTACCACCTCAACCTCATCGTCACTGATTGTGGCCTCTTTTTCTGAGAAGGATTCCAGTAAATTTTAAATGACTCCCATTAAATTGTATTCCCTGTAGCAGACACTATTAGTTGGCCGGCACAGCACTAATTCCCAGCCCCCTCCTTTGTCTAACTCCATTACAGAAGTTAGAACAGCTCAACGAGTGCTTTGCCAGCCTCACTGCAGCTAGGCGTGGTCACGAACCAGTTCTGGCCAACGAGATGTTCAGAAGTCAGCTGGGAGATTCCTGGGAGGGCTTATGCTTTGCTTATAAAAGGAAGAAATAATGTTATAGTTCCTTTCTCCTTCTTCCTCATTTAAAGTTGGATATGAGCCCTAGCTGGTGTGGCTCAGTGGATTGAGTGCCAGCCTCTGAACCAAAGGGTCGCCAGTTCGATTCCCAGTCAGGGCACATGCCTGGGTTGCAGGTCAGGTCCCCAGTAGAGGGTGTGTGAGAGGCAACCACACATAGATGTTTCTTTCCCTCTCTTTCTCCCTCACTCCCCCTCTCTAAAAATAAATAAATAAAATCTTTAAAGTCAGATATGATGACTGGAACTTGGGCAGCTATATTGTGACTATGAGGAAACAATTTAGAGAACACAGAAATACCAGCCCCGACATTGCTGAGCTTTTGAACCAAAGCCACCAACCTCCAAATTTCTTGTTATGGGAAAAAATATACTCCTATTTGTTTAGATAACTAAGGTCAGTTTTCTGTAACTTGTAGCCAAAAGCTTTCCAAACTGATAGATTTTTGTACTGGGAAATAGATCAAACCAAATATGTCCTTTAAAATGTCAGCTAAGACACTGCACATCTGTTAAGACAACTGGCTGTGGAAACATCTAAAGGCACCAAGTTGAATAGTCCCGCTTCAAAAGAAAAGCACAATGACCAAGTAACAGCTCATTACTATCAGAGATTTAAAAACATAAACAGGTTTTACACCAGCCAAAATCCTATCACTTTAGACTGAAATGCAACCTTTCCCTCAGCCAGAACCCACCTATCAGTTTAGACTGAAATAGACCTTCTCCCTCCTCCCACACAACATTAAAATCAGTGCCAGAGCTGGTGATTTCTCATCTGAACTGAAATTCTTTCTTGCTATTCAGAATTAACTCTCAGAAGCTAAAACTTATAGCCAGTTTGTTCCAACTCTGAGATCTCACGAGGTGGCAAATGAGTTGGATAAAAAGGTGTTAAGAGAAGCCACAAGTTAGGGAGGCTAGGAGGGAACTGCCCAGTACAGCCGCCGCACCAGCAGGGTGAGTGCCGCCTGCTCGGCCATCGCTGCATTACAACAAGTGGAGACTGTTCGCAGGTGCTGAGCTCACTCACTGTGGGGATTTTACTGGTCTCTCAGATTAACAAACATTGTTGATTAAATCATCACGTCATTGGCTCTAAGCACACGACTTTCAATAAGGACAGTTTCTACTGCTACTGAGCACCAGTACACGTCCAACACTCAGACCCGCTGGGGCAACGGAGGAGCAAGGTGAGGAGACAGCCAGATGCCAAGCTTTTTCTAAGGTGCACAGTTACAGATCTCAAATTTTAGAATACCCAAGCAAAAGGAACTTTTGAGATCAAGATGGCAAACGTAAATATCTATATTGGTATTGATATGTAAAAAGTATATTTGCAAATGTGACTGGTGTAAAGTGATATTACAGCATGCGTCCCAGCAAATTCAAAACACTTTTCAAGCCTGTGTCAGCCAAACAAAAGACAACTGTGATCTGTATTTGGACCACGTTAGTCTATAGCCCACGGTGAAGTTAAAGTTCTTTGTGTTACAGATGAGGAAACTAAAGTCCGAACAAGGGGGCTGACTCAGCCATGATAAAAAGATGCAAAAGAACCACAAAGGCTGCTGATAAGAGCACTGTTTGTTGATCATAACACCGCCAGGCCCGTTGGGCTTTTTAAATAGATATTCTCATTTAATCCTCAAAACCACACTTCGAGGTAAGCTGCGATCTGTGCAGACCGTGGGCTGTCCACTAAAACACACTAGCCCCTTCTTCCCTACAATTAAGCTGCATTTGGGCATGTGACCTCCTAGGTGAATGCATTTTCCAGCCTCCACCTGCAGACAGGTGAGGCCTTGCTTCATATCTCACATCTTTGCCAATGAAAACTGGGCACTTTAGGTCCAGGACTCTTAAGACACTAGGTGTGCTCCACCTACTCTCTCCCTGCCAGTGGGTACATCAGTGGGGTACAGCCTGGCTTCATTCACAAGGTGACAATAAGATCCTAAGGGAAGGTAGAACCACAAGATGGAAGAAATACAGCAGAATCACTACTGTCCCAGGACTCTAGACCAGGGGTTGGCAAACTCTAGCCTGTGGGCCAAATTCGGCCCATCCTCTGTTTTGTAAATAAAGTATTATTGGAACATGGCCACACCCATTAATTTACATACTGTCAATGGCTGCTTTTGTGCTAAGACAGCCTATTTTGAGTATAGTTGATTCATGTTATTTGTGGTAGTTATGTTCTATAAAGTTCTCACCAAAAATGAATCAGCAAATACTGAACCAGGTTAAGCTCCTGTGAGCCTCTGGTCACAATATTATTATCAACTGATCAATACAAAACCTTGTTTTGCATGTTTAACAAGACCTAATATAATATATATTCTCAATTCATTAACAGTGAACTCACAGCCAAACAGCCCTATAACTGAGACCAGAGCAAAGGCACACATGCAGTCGCCCTGCGAGGCACAGGGAGCTTCCCTGCACTCGGAAAACTAGACGGCACCTCAGCACTGCATTCGAGAGCCATTTTAAACAGCCAAATGCCCAGCAAAAAGCCCAAAATTACAGAAAAGTATAGCACTAAAGAGACCACAAAAAGGACACTTGTTTCCCATATAAGAACTGACACTAGAAGGCAGAGGACTGCCTTGTTCAACCTTAGCGGGATACATGGGCCTCAGATGAGTCAAATTTTTTACTGCTGAGTTTGTCTGTGAATTACTGCAAAAGCATCGCAGGCTTTGATTTTACAAATACATTTTGACAAGTGGACAAGTTCACAAATACAGACTCCATGAATAATGAGGATCAACTGCAGTTACAAGAGACTGTATGGTCCACAAAGACTAAATATCTACTATCTGACCCTTTACAGACAACATCTGCCCATCCCTGCTCTAGCATGTTAGAAACTCCCCCACAACTTCCTTGTTCTTGACCCAACTGACTTTTGAGGTGTTATAGCAGCTTATTGTGTCCTAATACAGACTATAAAGTCTATGCTCTTCCCACTACATAGCGCCTTCTCATTTTACCATCTATATTCTCTTTCAGAAAATTTGTATTTCCACCAACTTTTTTTCCTACCAAGTAGGCTGATATTTCTCGAGGGTGTTACTAAAACCTCCTGCTTCAGCGTGATGTATGTAGCTTGTTAAAAACACAAACTCTTGCCATAGCTGGGTAGCTCAGTGAGTTAGGGCACAGTCCCAATGTGTCAAGGTTGTGGATTCCATCCCCAGTCAGGGCACATACAAGAATCAACCAGTGAATGTGTAGATAAGTGGAACAAATTGATGTTTCTTCCTCTACAATCAATCAATACAATTTTTTAAAAACATTCCTTGGCTCTGGCTGGGTAGCTTGGTTAGAGCATCGTGCTAATATGCCAAGGTTGCAGGTTTGATACATGGTCAGAGCTCAAAGAAGAATCAACCAATGAAAACATAAGTAAGTGGAACAACAAATCAATGTACCTACCCCTCTCTCTCAAATCAGTGAACCCCCCCTCAAATTCTTTGTTAAAAATACACCCTTCCCACCCCCAAATACACACCAAGTCTTAATGAAATTACTCCAGGTGGGAGAGAATTCAACAACTCTCCATTGTAACAAGCTCTCCAAATGATTCTTAGTGCAGCCTTACATTTGAGAAGCACTAAACTGGCAATAAGCTCAGGACTATTATCCTGTTTCTTGCAACCTCTGGGAAGTGATCTAAGGGGATTGTAACATATCAGAAACAAGATGCACTAGAACAGGGCTCTTAGGAACCGCAGTGAGCGCCTCCTGTCACCCTCACCCCCCCCCCCCCTTCTCCCAGGAAATGGGTCCCTGGCCAAAAAGGTTGGAGACCGCTGCACTAGAACACAAATCACCTGCCTTGATTCTCAGCTCCTCTACTGCTTCAACCTGTACTCTACTAGAAACCTCAGTTTCCTCACCTATACAAATCTCATGGCTTTATACTGAGGACTAACTGAGAATGCAAACAAAGTAGCATATAGTCACTGCTCAATATGCATCAATTTTCTTTCCTTTCCATAGGCAGCAAATTATTTTTAAGCAATTTGGGAACATCACTATTCCACAATTCTCCACAAATTCCCACAGGTTCCCAAAGTAATTTTCAAGCTACAAGCCTCAGCACCCTAGAGGAAAAATTTCCCATCTCAGAGGAAAGTTAAGCCACTACTAATACACTAAACAGTATGGGCTTCCTAACCTTTGGGGGTCCCTCATCTACAGGTCTCTACACCTCTGGGGTACCCCTCAACCTCCGACTACCCGTCCTTTTAGGGTCTTCGTTTAACGTCTCCCTTCAGGGCCTCCTTATTTCTTTGTCCCCCCCTCTTTGGGGGCTCCCGTTCACTTCCAAGTCTCTTCCCCTCTGGAGGCCCCCTCACCTTCGGTTCCCACCTCTGGCTCTCCAACCTTCGTACCCCTCCAGATACGCACACAGGACCCCCTCACGTCCCTGGCTTCCCTCTTCCAAACCTGCGTCTTCCTTACTGCTTCTCTCAGGCCCTTCCTCCAGCCTGCAGCCGGGCTGACCCACGACCCCGCCGCGGGAAGTAGGCCACTAACGACGTGGCCCACTCCAACTTCTCCTCTCACCTCTAGAGCGACGCCCAGATTCTCCCGCTTCTTTTTAGCCATGTTACTTCCCCGGATCCCCCAGTCGTTATTGGACGCTCCCATTGGTGGTATCACGCATGCGCAAACAGTCGTGCCTCTCCTTTATTGGCCACAGGGCGGCGAGAGGTGGGGTTACTGGTGGTCGCCGTCTCATTGAGGGGCGGGGCCAGCGTGGCGCTGCCATGTTTGTGAGGGGCAGCCTCGGCCTACGGCCGGGGGCAGGACAGATCACTAGACGCCCCGGGAGGAATAACGTCCCAGTCGGGGGGAGAGCTGCCTCTCTCCTTATTTATTCAAAGCCGCTTTGCAGCACTGAGAGCCTTTTTTCTCCCACCCCATCTTCTTCTCCATTGCCCTTCATCTCTTCAGTGACCACCCTGCATACTTTGAGGCCAAGCTGCACCTCCCACCCCACCCCCATTCAAACCCTGCCCAGCCTTCAAAGCCCATCCTGAAGCACCGCTGCTCCAGGAAGCCCTATTCTGAGCCCTTTAGCCTTTGGGGATCTGGTAATGAGCTTCTGTTATTCCTCCTTTCGGTCTTGTGTTCTTATTCATTTTACTTGTTTTATTGTGAGAACAGCCCACAAACATCACAGAAAATCTAAAGCAGCATCCTTTATATTCTACCAGTCTTAACACCAGTTCCTCGTCTGTGTTTCTGCATACTCCCCTCCAGGCTTCCTTTCAAACATAGTATTTTATACTGTTGTCATCCTATTGTACAGTGCACTGTGGACCCAGGTACTTGGAACGTTTTCACTGTGGCCCCATGATAAAAAATGTTATTCTGTATCATGGCCCAGTTACCCATATAACTGAAACTAAAATTTCCTGATAAACACCTTTACCACCTGTGATGCACTGTGATATTTTCTGTTCTAGCCTATATTATTTTTTTGAAGTTGGTGGCAGGAGACTTGTTAAGTTTATTTCATGACCCATTAATGGATATTGAACTGCAATTTGTAAAACACCATCATAGACACTTCCCTTTTTTTGAAATCACCATTTGTGTTGGTGGTATATGCCACCATGTGAAACATCCGTCTTGGATTGAATGTTACCTACAAATAATGGTAAAGCAAATATCTTTGCATACATATAGCTTCAGCTTTCTGAATTCTTTGAGATAAATTTGTGTAAGTGGAATTATTGGGGCAAAGAATATGAGACCAAAATTGAAGCTCCTTATTTTCTAACCAGTTATCTCTCCATTGGAGCCTGTTGTTTCTGTGTGTGAATAACCCTGACTCAGTGTTTGGGGAAAAGATGTTTTCGGATCCCTGGTCTCGTCTTGACAGAGTCATTGAATGGTGGAGCTGGAGGAGACCTCAGGTATCAGCTCCCTGGCCGCCTGACTGAGGCCAGCAGGGGAAAAGTGTAGTAAATTCTGTCTGAACCGTCAGCAGGCTGTTGAGCAGTTCCTTAGTGCAGATCTCAGCCTAACACCCAGCACAGAAGAAACTTACTCAAGAACATTGTCCAGCAACTGTCAATCAGCAACATTTATTGTCGGAACTCTTCACAGTATTGGTTCCAATCCCAGAAAAACCAGACTTTGTGCCTCCCAATTATCACAGGCATGGGCCCAGGGGAGGTGAGAAGAGGAGGAAAAACACTCTGTGCTTTTAGAAGTGGCTCCTTTTGCGTTCGTTTGGCACCATGAAAACACCATGGAGGCTGGGTGAGATTCATGTTGGTGCCTTGACTTTCTTCCTTATTTCCCCGTGAAATAATGGGCAAGCTGTCATCCTTCTTTCCACAAGGCCAGGTTTTCCAAACCAGAACTGTCTCCCAGTTCTCATAACGGGACCAATACTTGAAATGGGACTGGAATGAGAGCTCCAGTGGGTTATGTGAAAAGGAGGCTTTTGGAATGAGACTGACCTGGATTCCAATCTCAGCTTGGGCACTTAGCAGCTGTAGTTGTGGGTCAAGGTACTTAAGTTAGCTGAGCCTAGGTTTCCATGTCTGTAGAAGAAGCTGGTGGTGCCAGGCTTGTAGGGCCATTGTGAGAATGATTAAGTGGTCAGTGCTGTGTCTTGTTAGCAACCAGGAGGGGGTCAGCAGGATGGATGCTCCCATTGCCAGTTTTTCATTATCAGATTTCACTTAGCAACTGTCGCCATTTGTATTTTGATTATTGTTTTGATATTGGTTTCTATCAGCTTTGACACAATTGTAAAGCTTCTGTTGTTAGGAGTTAGTACCTGGGTTGTTTCCTGCTATCAAGGGTAAGTAGATCACTGCAAAAGGCAGCCCCCAAATACACAAGTGTCTCTCCCTAGAGAGTAGATGCCATCTCCACCTTTACTTTCCTTCCTGCTGAGACCGTCAATCACGGGTTTCATGTGCCCAGACGTTATGGACAGTGCTGACCCCTGTGGTGTCGGGGAAGCTGCAAGAGCCCCAGGTAACCTGCTGAGGTCCTTCATCCGCCTGGAACATACAAAGACCAGCTTTGATTGCCCGTAGGTCTGTTTGCTGATCCTGCTGCAGCTTCGCCTGGCTTTGTGCTGGAAATTCTGCCCACATGCAGACGGATTACTGTGGACCAGCTGTCTGTCTGTCTTTGTTCTTTAGTGATCTATAGTTCTGAACTTTCCATTTGGGAGTTTCAGAGCAAAGTGTTGAAGGCAAATCGAGCATACATTGGCAGACTGGAGAGCTGGGTTTATACCTGGGTGGGCCAGGTCCTCACTGTGTGACCTTGGGCAGGTCAAGCCCGCTTTTTAGCTCTCCATTTCCTTGTCTGTGAAATGGGGACAGCAGGGAGGACGAGACACCTTAGACACCCCTGAATGCTGTGTTTAATGACCTTGTTATTTGTAAAGAGGTCAGACATAGGCACTTTTGTTGGCTATAAGGTAGACATATAAAATAAGAACCAATCATTACCTTCAATCTAGTTAGAGAGACAGACTGACAACCTGAAATAGTAAATACCAGACATCATAAAATTAAACGCCAACTGTCTGGTACTTACTGTTGGTCAATTAGGAGCTCAGAAGAGAAGAAAATGTTGTGAGTGTTGTCAAAACGGTGGGTCCTGGAGAATAATCGAAACTGGATTAGATAAAGATGGGGAGGAGAGCGCCCCAGGTGGGAATCCAAGGGGCTTCCTGTGCTTTAGGGGGCTCCCTTTCCAACAAAAGCACTGCACAGGCTAGCCATAGCCCTGCCTCTGTCCTGAAGACTCTCGGGCCAATTCTTCTACCCCTTGTCCCATCCTGGGCTTGACTGACCTGTGGGGCCAGGCCCGGACCCCCACCGCTGCTCCAGGGGCACCTTCTCGGAGCAAGAGTGGGGAAGAGTGGAATCATTCACTGTCAGAAACATTTGGGGCAGGAAATGAAGAATTCTGTAGGTGGTTAAAAAGGTACTGGAGGCTGATTTATGTTTGAATTTTGTTCCAGGGCAGCAGATTATAGTCCAGGTTCTGAGGCAAAGGCAGTGTCTTTATGGCCTGCTTGGATCAGTTTTATGTCTTGGTGATTTTTATGTTTCAGCTTAGCCAGGATGCTCAAACTTTTTGTCCTGTCCCTCACTGGGGAACTTCTGTACCATTCCTTGCACTCAACCTCATTTTATCATAAAAAGAAAAGAAAGCAGAAAAGATGAAAGGGATGGTTTTGTTTGATATTTAATTGGTATCCAGTTTTTAGCTAAATTAAATCAAATCATAAATAGATGATGAATTCACAGGAGATCCTGAAGTAGATGTCAGATGACATTGTGGAAACAAAAGGACAGGAATCAAAACATTGTCGAATAAGCATATTCATACTATCTTGATATACATAATGTCTTCTTGATGGGAAGACATTTTTGTTAAGCATTAGTGCCAAGACAAGCTATGAGGTCTTTCAAAGCCCGCCAATACGCTTTCACCTTATGGCTTTGGTGCCTTTTGTAACTGGTGATGCTTCCCACCCTTTTGTTCATGAGGAAGCTCCCATCTGAACTTGTTCAGGAATTTTGGGTGTAGGTTTCCCTGTGCTAGCATTTTCCCTGGCTTCGTTTTACTCTTCTACTCTTGTTTTCCCTTTGCTGTCACTTTATTTTTATCCCTGCATATGGCGTGCATTTTGGTGAACTACCTCAAATCCTTTTCTGGGACACACAGGAGCATAATAAATCGGTAAGTACATACCGTGTTTGTAAATGTGGCACTTCGTTCTTTCTAGAGCAATGTTTGCATCTGTTAGCTTTTGGGTGCTCACACAGTTCTGTAGGGAAAGTCAGGCAGGCTCAGTTACGCCCCATTTCGCAGACAGGGAAGCTGAGGTACATTGAAGAATAAAGTGGCTTACAGAAGAGGACTGGCCCACTGCTTCGTCTATAGAGAAAACCACCTGAACCCCTCTGGAGGAGACAAAAATATGAAACTAACAGCTCATTAGGTAACTTTTTATTAGTATATATTGGTTGACAAGGAGGAAGCCAAGGTTGGGATCACCAGTTAGAGAGGAAACAAATTGGGGGTGACCACTGGCTTCAGAGATCCCCCCAGAATCCATATCTGTGTTGCCATCTCTGTCCCCATCCCTCTGCTCCGATAACCGCTCTCACTGCTCACACGGGGCAGGTGGCATGTGATCCTAGCAGGACAGCCAGTCACAGAACCACACTCTTATTGGTTCAAAGGCCAGGACACATGACTTGAACTGGGCCAATAGGAGTTCGCTGAGATTTTAACTTTCTTGTTGGAAATGAAGTCCCATCTCAGCTCTGGTTGCAAAGCTGTTGGGATGCCATCCTGGAACAGCTGGCAGCGATGCTCCCTCGCATGAGAAGCCCCTGTGGGATGTGAGAGAAGGCAGGCAGCATGCCTGGGCAGCGGCCCTGCGAGCCGTGAGAGAGAGTGCCCTGCGGGTGTTTGGAGCTCAGCTGGCAGGTGCCTAACATTTGCCCTTCCCAGGATGAAGGCCAATAAATCCCCTTTTTTTGAGTAAGCTAGTTTGAGCTGGGGTTTTTTTTCACTGATAGTCCAAAGATTTCTTAATTCATGTAGTTTTTAGACTGATTTTTTTCCCTAGGGGGAATAAACCTCCAAATTCTGCTTCTCTGGAATCTATTTGGGTCTCATTGGTCCATGGGTCTGGAACCTTAATGTTTAGCTTATCCAAGGGGGCCTACGTGCTGGGAAGCAACAACAATAACCACCGCCTCATCATCATGCATCTTTTCATGGCTGGGCCGTAAACAAAGGCAGTAGGGCTTGTGGTTTAGACTGAGGCACCCAACTCTATTGCTCATCAACTGTGTGCCCTTAGGCAAGTACTTAACATCTGAGCCTCGGTTTTTTTGTCATCTGTAAAATGGGGATAATAATACTAGGTAACTCATAAAATTTTTGCATGGATTATACAAAATAAAAATCTTAGTTAGCACACCATAAATGTAGTTCAATTTATTTAGCAATCAATATCTCTCAAGCACCACTATGAATGAGGCCAAACAAATACGCTCATATCTGTCTGGTCAATGAAGACTCTGATGTCCGGAGGGGTTAAGTGACCCACCAGGTCACGTAATATGTGAAAGAGTCTGGATTCTAGACATTGGATTCAAGTCCTCTCCTTTGGACCATGTTAATACTGTGCTGGCTATTTTCAGGAAGCCAACTTAACAGCTGATAAAGGTCACTATCTCTCTAGGGACAGAGTCCATTAGATTAGAGAAGCCAAATTCCATGCAGAAGGCTGCTTGGTGAGGACAGAGGGTTGGCACTAGAAAGATGCCCAGAGAAATGACTGCTTAAATTGGCTTCCTGGGGCACCAGTGTCTGTCTGCCCTTCTCTCCCTCCTCTTCCTCACTGTCAGCTCCCAGCACCCACACAGCTTACGTATAAGAATTCTCAAAGATAGACTATCAGAATGTGATATAGAGATTGCTCTAGTCCATTCATTAATTCAACAAACATGTGTTAAACATCTAATATGCCAGGCATAGTGGATGTAAAGGGGAACAAAACAAAGATCAATCTCTCATTTTATGAAGGAGAAAACTAAATCCCAGGAAGGAAGATGGCTCGCTTAGGTCAACAGTGAATTAGTAATGTTGTTAGATACCTTCTGGGGATATCTGCCTGGCTCACCATGGCCCCCCTTTTCCTGAGGTGTTTGATCGCACCTCCCTCATCACAGCTGATTGGACTGGAGGAAGACACCTAACTGAAGCTAGGCCAATCAGATTTCATCTTCTAAGAATCTGACCCTGGAGTGACATGCTGGTCTTAGAGAGAAAGGCACAGAATGAATGTAAGGTCCTATCAAACTCTGAAAGTGGTTCGAATCTTGGTTCAATCCTTTGGTGTCCCACCAATACCGCCTATCCCCTATAGTGCAGCCTTTCTCTTCATTTGAGGAGTTTTGAAGTTATAAAAATTTTTTTTCTCTCAACAAAAATAACCTAAACTAAGACTGTGGCTGAGCTTGGATTAAAACCAAAGTCTCCTGGCTCCAGACCTGTTTTCTTTCAATCGCGCTGCTGGCAGCAGAGATGCCCTTCTCAAGGATCTCTCAGAACTCTGACCTTTGGATCTGACCTTGGATATACCAAACAAAACCACGGCATCCAGAAAGGTTCTCAGCGCCTCAGGGAAGAAATCTCTGGGAGGTGCCAAGCTCCTTGATCTCTAAAGTAATTGCCTTGAGGTGTGTGTGATGATTTTCAGAATAGCGGCAGAGAATGGTGATTAAAAAGTTCAGGCCCTGAAGCCAGACTGCCTGAGTTCAAACCAGTCCAGGGCCTCCACTCACTGGCTATGTATCTTAGGCAAGTTGCTTTTCTCATTTTCCTCCTCTGATATTTACCCCCATAGGGTTGTCGGAAGGCTCTAAATATGTGTAAAGTGCTTAGAACAGTGTGCAACAAATGCTGGCTATTTGCTATTGCCTGCTTTTTGTAGATTGCATTTGCCCACAAAACATCCCCAGATCCTTAGGGTTTAGTTTTCATTCACTTCTCCTAGACTAGCTCCTGCTAGTCTTCTGAGACCCACCTGGGTCTGATCTCATTTTAGCATAAAAACAAGTACCATTTCAAAGCCCAAGTCAGATGCCTGTGTGAAAAGCAATGAGTGTCTGACCTTTCACCCACCTTGGTGTGTGTGTATCATCCCCGTGATGAGTTAGTTGTCTCGGTTTGTACATTCCCCTATGGCAGGAGGCGACCAGTGTGAGTAAGGTTTCTCATCAAACCTTTGTTCAACAATTATTTACTAAGTGCCCACTATGTGCTGAGCTCTATGCTGGGCCTGGAAGACAGGGGCTCTCTGTTTGGTGATGAACTGGAAGGTAAATACAAAACCAGGTTACTAGCACTGTAAGAGAGGCAAGCATAAGGAGCTCTGCTTACATTGAAAATGTGGATCTAGTTCAGACTGGGGAGTTAGGGAAGGAGGTTCAGAGAAAGGGAAGGATGCGCAAGAGTTAGACAGGCGATGCAATTTCACAGCCATCAGATCAGCAGACATCTGACAAAACCAAGTGTTGACAAGGATGTGCAACCATGGAAACTGAGACACTGCTGGTGGAGTGTAGACTGGTATAAAACTTCCGAAAACTTATCAGCATTAACTAGAAAATTTGTAGATGCACTGATGCACCAGTTGAAACATTGCAAGCATGCACGTTTTTGCAATACCAAAGAACTGGAAACAACTTAAATGTTCATTGTATTACTTAGCTACTGCTATAATAACTCTCTGTAACAAATAATCATAAAAAAACCTCAGTGACATGAAACAACATTTACTTCTTGCTCATAGGATTTTAGGTTATCTGGGGTGATTCTGTTTAGGTTCATTCTGCTCCATGTGTCTCTTATTTGGGGACTCAGGCCAAAGAAACAACTTGCTGGGTGCATGCTCTTCTCATGGCAAATGGCAGGACTGCAACAGGCTAAGCTAAACCATTCAAGTACATTTAAAACCTCTATGTGCATGCATCACATTCTCTAGCATTCTGTTGGTCAAATTCTGTTAGGCCAGACCCAAAGTTAATGGGGCAGGGATATGTTCCCCAGCTTGCTGCCTGTTTCTGTAATTAAAATTGTATTGGAACATGGTCACGTTTACTCATTCACGTATCATCTGTGGCTCTTTCGCACTGTAATGGCAGGGTTGAGTAGTTGCAACAGACTGTTGTGCCCATAAAGTTTGAAATATTTATTATTTGTCCATTCCAGAACAGTTTGCTGACCTGTGATCTAGAGCTACATACATCAACATGAATAAATCTCACAAATATAATGTATGAAAAAACAAGTTGCAGAAGAATGTAACCCATATGATATTATTTACCTGAACTTTATTCAAATTTTAAAAATCTGTATTTATTGTTTTTTTAAGAGAGAGGAAGGGGGAGAGAGAGAGAAGAGAGGAGAAAGACAGAGAGAGACATCGATTTGTTGTTCCACTTATTTATGCATTCATTGGTTGCTCGTATGTGCCCTGACCAGAGATCAAGCTTGCAACGGTGGCCTATTGGGATGATATTCTAACCAACTGTGCTACCCAGCCAGGACTCCCTAAAGTGTAAAAACATTCATAATATTCAGAACAATACAATACATTGTTTAACTCTCGAAACCAATGCTGTGTAAATTGTAAACGTCATAAGAAGGATGGTGATTATCCCAGTAATTGGGGACATGCATGTGAATGGGGACAGGGACCTTCTACTGTTTGGTAATGTTTTATTTCTTAAGTTGAATGATGGTGGCAGTACAAGGATATTAATTGCATTACTATTTGTAGCTTTTATTAGGTCCTAACTATTTCATAATAGAAAAAAACGAGTTAGGGCAACACAGGGAATGGGTGAAGAGTGTTCCAGGCCCGGGCCCCAGGATGCGAAGCTGACAGCAGAGGGAGACTAGAATGAATGAGGCATGAAATGCACAGAGAAGGGGGAAGCAGGGAGAAGAGGCTGGCAGGACAGATGGAGTCTCTAGATTATTCTAAAAAGTTTGATTTCTTACCAAGACAGAGAGGAGCTCTTGGGCAGTTCTGAGCTTGAGTGGCACCGTGATCAGACTTGTGTTTCAGGAGCATCAGCCTGGCTGCAGATGGTGAGGAGCAGAGCCGCAACACAGCCCTGTGCCCGAGCACCTCCTTGCATCGTGCCTGCCGGGTGCCTCGCTCACCTCGCTCTACTCCCAGGCCTGGTCTGGAAGAGAGTGAAACTGGAGGCAGGAATCAGGGTGAGAGGCTGTGGCAGTGGCCCCGGGCTGAGCCAAAGCAGTCACAGTGAGGATGGAGAGGA
Organism: Trachops cirrhosus; assembly: GCA_028533065.1. Classification (NCBI taxonomy): domain Eukaryota; kingdom Metazoa; phylum Chordata; class Mammalia; order Chiroptera; family Phyllostomidae; genus Trachops; species Trachops cirrhosus. The sequence continues at coordinate 98,727,708 of CM052541.1, forward strand.
GGTCCCGTTTTGAAGAGCTATGAAGAAGGTGATTTACAAAGGGATGTGGAGAGTAAGTGAGGGGGAGAATCCAAGAGGCCACCCACCTTTCTGCCTTGGACCAATGGATGGTTTGCCATCTGCTGGGACAGGAACGCCAGACAGATTTGCTGATTTGGGAAGAACAATGGTGAGTTCAGTGGAGCAGTAGCCCTGGAGGGACTACAGATGAGGTGGGAGGGTAGGCGGCTGGTTGAGGGAGCCTGAAGGTCTCTGTTTCCTTTGTGCTACAAAAGGGGTGCTGTGGGGATTGGGGTGGGCATGGCAGACACTGCCTATCACATAACCCACAGCACTTCTCCTCCCTTCCTAGAAGAGCCCCAGTTTCCTCCAGGAGTCAATGTGCTCAGCCCCAGGACATCATAATCAGTACAAATCAGTTATGACTATCTGTACCCCTCTGCCACTGATTGGCATAAGAGTAGACATGTGACTCCAATAGCCAATGAGATACAAGGGAGAGTCTGCTGGGTCTTCTAGAAAACTGTTTTCCTCCATGATAAGAGACGTGTGTAAGGAGAAATTCTTCCCGTCCTCTCAGTCTACACATATATTTTTGTCTGCCTGACACCTTTATTTCCACTTGGGAAGCTGTTGGGAGGGAGTGTGAGGCTTGGAGTTCCAGAAGCAATCTTGTCACCAAGAGGAGACACACTGAGGATGGAGAATGAAAGAACAGAGAGAGTCTTGGTCCTTCATGACCAAGTGAACTGTTAAACTAGCTTCAGAGTCCACTACCTTCAGACACTTGTCTGGAACAAATGTATATACTTATGATTTGAGCCACTGCCATTGTTTTTTCTGTTACTTGCATCCAAATGCATCCCAACTGGTGCACAGGATTTGAAATTTTGAAATAATTAGTGTGTTTAGAAAGAGGGAAACTAAGCACAGTGTGGAGGGTCCAGTTGAGAATGAAGATCTTGTAATAGCTTAATAGGTCCTCCACACTGGATCCCCCACTCACTCTCTGCCGTCACCTCTTTTTACTCTGACTTCCTCACCCCACCCCAGCTACACTGGCCTTTTGCTGTTGGGCAGACGTGCCAGGCACATCCCCACCTCAGGGCCTTTGCGCCTGCTGTTGCCCCTGCCTGGAATGCTCTCCCTCCAGGTGCCTAAATGGCTTCCTCTCTCACCTCCTTCAGGTCTTCACTCAGAAGTCGTTTTTTAAATGGAATCTTCTCTGGTAACTGTCCTCAGATTGAACCTCCTCCTAAGTCTTCCTTATTCTCCTTTTTTCTGCATAGCATTTACTATATATATTTTTTAATTTATGTTGCTTATGGTCTCTCTTCACCAGAACGTAGCTCCATTTTATTCACTGATGTATCCCCTCAGGGCCTACAATAGTGAATATAGACGTTCAATAAATATTTGTTGAATGAATGAATTTGTAGGGACTCCAGGACTGACAGGAAGGTGTCATTTTCTCCTGCTGACTTTGGCAGCCTAAAGAATAAAAGTAGCTCCAGCCGGTGTTGGTTGGAGTGTCATCCTGTACACCAAAAGGTCACAGGTTCGATTCCCAGACAGACCACATGCCTAAGCTTCGGGTTCAGTTCCTGGTTGGGGTGTATACGAAAGGCAACTGATTGATATTTCTCTCTCACATGAGTGTTTCTCTCCCTACCCCCCAAAACAATTAAAAAAATGGTCTTGGATGAAGACAAAATAAAAATTTTTTAAAGAATCAAAGCAAAATTCTGGAGTGATTCAGGGGTGGGGCTTTGCTCAGAGCAGGTTTTGGAAAGACAGCAAGAGAGTCGGAGCTTGGAAGGGCTTCTCTGGGGTAGGGTCTCTCCGTCTGTGGTTGTCGAGACCCATGGTGTGGTGTGTGAGAGCATGGACTCCAGGACCTGTGTCTGCCCTTCCTGCCAGCTCACCCAGCACGCAGAGATCTCCCTGCCCTGCCTCCCTCCTGGGGATGCTCCCGTTCCAGGCTCTGCCTTCTGCCTTCTGCCTCATCTCCCCTGGAATTCTGATTCAACAGCGCCGCTTAGCCACACACCCTGTCTCCTCCAGCCCAATTTCCCCTCCTTGGAATTCCTGTACACTGCTAGTGTTTCCCTCCCAGAGTTCTCAGCTGTTTCCTGTGTGTTTGGTCTCCATCCCGTCCCTGCTGCAGGGCAGTCCCCGAGGCTGGGCCCGAGGAGGCACCCTCAGTAAACCCTGAGGAGAAGGTCCTGTCTTTTCAAGGAGACGCTTTTGGAGACGAGTATTCCATTTGGGTATTCCATAAAATGGCACTTGCCACCATCCCCCATTTCTTCTGGGGAGGAGCATATGCTTTCACAGGCGCTGTCACAGTCACTCGTCCCGGAACCTCACTGGGCAGGTGCTGTTATTACCACTTTCCAGATGAGGACACTGTGGCCCAGAGAAATGTGGGGAGCTGCCTGGAGCTACACAGACAGATGCAGAGACGGGCCTGGGGGCTTCTAAGCGTTCCCAGGGAGGAGAGAGAGAAACCTCCCTCCCCACCACTCTGCCAGCTGGCTCCCCTTCTCCTCTAGTTCAGAGCCATAAACGCCAGAACGAGAGAAAGCTTTCTCTTTGCTCCAGCTCTGGAGAGAAAGCCAGAACCTGACGTGTGTACTTTGCAGTGAGCAAAGGCACCGGAGCTCTTCCTCACAGGCTTGCTGGAGGCACCAGCGTTTTCATCTATGGCCTCAGTCTCCCTCACGTCTCTCTGAGTTTGTGAGGGATCAGAGAGCCAGCACGCCCCCTTCCCAACTCCTTCCCGGATTCGCCTCCGTAGCGGTGGCTCAGGCCTACGGTTAGCTGGACCACTGCTTAGCTGCCTACCCAGGTCTGCCTGGGGGAGAGCTCAGACTTCTTCCTCTGACATTTCAGGAGTGCCTGGATCTCTGCCCTCCCCAGCTCCCTCCTCCAGCCTCGATAACTTCTCACCACTCCCCTCTGGTGAGCTGGGCTGAGGCTACCTCTGAGGGCCCAGGGACAAGAAGGCCTTTCCAAAACAGTCGGTCAGGTCTTTTCCGGTGCTGTGCCTCTGTCCAGATCCAGACCCAGCCTGTCAGCACCCTGCGCCCAGGCCTGGATGGCTGCTATCTCTGAGGGCTCCGGTTTGGGGGAAAAGGAGGGGATTGAGGACAGGGGATTTATTACCTTAGCTCCCTCCTTGCCGAGTCACCAGGGCTTGGCTGTTCCCTCTACCCACAGTTACCCTCGGGCAGGCAGCCCTGTCCACACTGCTGCTCCCTCTGCAGGCTCCCCGCTCTCACTAGCCCCAGAGCGAGCGCTGCAGCAGCCCTATGGGCTGCCCCAACCCTGCCTACACCTCTGTAAACCAGCTATTAAACTCTCCTTGCATTATCCGGGGTGAGGCTGTCATCTCATTGTTCCCAGGTTCCTGAACAAATGGAGTACTGGCCACTTGAGAAACCCTGAATGGCCAACCGGAAACAGGGATAGAGGGTGCTGCCTTCGTGAGCAGGATGACCTGACACCACCCCCTGGCCATGGTCCCTGGGAAGGAGGGACCCCTGGGGGGCCACAGATGGGAATGTAGTCAACTGTCTCCTCACAAAGCAGATTTCTAAATGCCTGCTGCTTCCAGGCTGGGAGGGGAGAGCAAACGCTGAAAACCGCTGCCTTCGCTTCTCCCAGGAAGAGAAAGACCGCCCTGACGGGCCCAGGTTCCAGGGCACGGCCCAAACCACAGATGGACAGCATACTGTGCCGTAAACCATGATCTCCAAATATTTTGATCACACACCCCTGTGGATAAAACATTTTTGAGGACGCACCTGTGTATCAGTCAGGGTCCCAGCAGGAAACAGATGTCACATTTAAATTAATCCAAGGAGGCTTATTTACAAAGGACTCCTTATAAAAGGATGGGTATAGAGGAGCCACAAGGGACCGTGCAGCACGCAGAGCGGTGACCAGCCCACAGTCCACAGGGTGAGAATGGAGTGGTTATCAAAATTTGGAGGGAGAGAGCCAATCCGTGGGGAGCTTCCCAGTAAGGGACCCAGCCACCTGAGGTGGCCCTGCAGGGAGGGAGCCACTGGAATAAATTCCCTGGTTGCACCTTCCTCCTTGCAGCCCTTCCATTAGCCTATTCCTACCTGAGCCCACAGGGCAGGTGAGGGAGGCGGGCAAAGGAGCCCAGGGGATGAGCAGAAGATATTCAGCTCCTATCTCCAGCAAAAGCATGTTTAGTTTTTAATAAATCCTAAACATGTTACTGAACAGGAATGGGGTTCCGCTGCCCACAGCCCATAGGCAATTCTAGAGGCAGAGATTTGGTGAAAAAGGAAGAGTCTTTTATTCAAAAGCTACACAATTTTGAAAGAATGGCAGGCTTCTGCCCCGGAGCCCATCCCCTCTAGAACACCCAGAGAAAAACCCAGCCACCCTCTGCCAGACCAGTCCAGGGCTGCATCCAGAGTTCCTTCTCCCACACAAAAATGCCATCCTCTGAGAACCGCAGGCAGCCACTACTGATCATGCAGGCGGCTCAGCGTGCTCCTGGTTGCAGTCTGGTTCGGGCTCCTTTCTGGAGTCTCTGCGAGTGCAACCTGTGCCTCCAGCCATTGCCGCCCCTTCCAGAGCAGGGGGTCCAGGGCCTGCCCCCTGGCCATGTGGTCCCTAGGGCTTGCCGATCTGTAGTGACCTGGCCCAAACAGGGCAGGCAAAGGAAAGAAAAAGGCGTGTGTTTCTCCCTTCCCTCCATTTAAATCTACCAATCCAAAATTCCTCACTCCCTGGAAAAGTTCAGCTCCCCAGCCAATCCTGTCCTTTTGCCAGGCTAGATTGGCAGGTCAGCACCTCCTCCTGCCACTGCGTTCTGGAAGGGAGGAGGAGGGCTCCTCAGCAGCCTTGCACATGCTTCCTGCAAGGCCTCCTCCAGGGCTCGCTGCCTTGCGTGTTTCCTGCGACCCTTTCCTCACTCAGGGGCCTGGGCAGGCACTGGTTATCAAGTAGGCACAAATGTACTAATGTTTATTATTATTTTTTTTTAAGATTTTATTTATTTGTTTTTAGAGAGGAGAAGGGAGGGAGAGAGGGAGAGAAACATCAAGGTGTGGTTGCCTCTCGAGCGCCTCCTACTGGGGACCTGGCCTTCGACCCAGGCATGTGCCCTGACTGGGAATGGAACTGGTGACCCTTTGATTCGTAGTCTGGCACTCAATGCACTGAGCCACAGCAGCGAGGCCCTAATATGTATATTATAAAGTACACACAAAAAGAAAAACTGAAAACGATGAGATTAAAATGGATAGAAGTGGTACCCCAATAGATTATTTCATCCCCCCTTGGGGTGTGGGTTCTCTGCTCTGATGAAGACTGTATTAAAGGCCACTGTCCCTGAAGGAACATTTTGGGGGATAGAAATGTTATCTTGAACTGCACGGTGATTATAAAGTATACACACATGTAAAATCTGATCAAACTGCACCCTTAGGATTAGAACATCCGTCTGTAGGTAAATCACTGTATGTCTGGGCCCAGAGGGTTCCCACTTTTCTTCCATCATTAACCCAGGAGGCTGGAGCACCCCGTGGTGTCAGGGCTACTTCTCCCCCTTCCCCTCTTCTCACTCTGCTCTCTGCTGTCCCCTCGGCCCAGGGCGCCTTGCTGCCAGAGGAGGCCCAGCCACGTAGTTCTCTCGGAATAACAATGAGTGACACTTCTGTAGCTCTTACTCCGTGCTGGGAGCCGCTCTGGGCACTTGCTATGGTTAACTCATTTGATCCCCCAACAACTCTGTGAGCACTGGCACTATTTTTACTTTCATTTTACACAGGAGGAAACTGAGGACGGAGAAGGAAGAGACTCACCCAAGGCCGCACAGCTAGTGAGGGGTGGAACTAGAATTTGACCTGGGGTCTGCGCTCTGACCCACAGCGTGCAGCTTCCCTTGGCTTCAGGAAGCAGACTTGGGCCTATTCGCAAATGTTGGTACTTTCATAAGCTTTGACGTTGTTCTGTGGGCTCAGAGAGAGTCATCAGAGGTTTTCCAGCACGTGCATTTCATGATCAGAATGCTCTAAGTACCCAGGGTGTTTGGGGCTGACATGTTCCTTCCCTTCTGAGGAGTGCTTGCTGAGAGGTATAGCAGCTGGACAAGACCCCTCCCAGAGGCTGCAAAAGAAAGAGTGGGTCCAGGCTCATTGGCAGCACGAGCCATGGGCAGCCAGACAGGGCAGCACTTACAAGGCCGGCTTCTCTGACTGCAGCCCCGTCAGTGCGCACCCGGGAGGATGAGAGCCGCCCGAGTGGGCCTCCCGGTGGCCTCGTGTCAGAGTGCCCTGGGAAGGCTGACCTCTGTCGCCTCACAAGACAGGTCATTTCCCTCCCCAGCTTCCAAGCCTTTACTGGAGCTGTTTTCCTGTTCCTTAACTCTGTTGGTATTGAAGTCTAGGCAGCCTGACAGCCCTGGCAGACAGCCCAGAGGCCAGCGCCCCAGGCAGACACTCTCTGCCTTGTAATTCAGCCTTGGCGGCGGCTTCTGCGATTGGGTGGCATTTGTGAGCACAAAAGGGAAGATGCAGGCATTCAGGAGGCCCTTTCAGAAAAGGGCTCCGTAGGCCTCCTGGCTGAAGTCTCCCGAGGTCTAGATTGAGTTTGTTTTCAGTCATCCAGGCATTTCTGTTTGCATCCCGACCCTGGCAGCTGGGCACTGAAGGGTGGGCTTTGCTTGCCAGTGGGGAGGGAGCTGGCTCGAGATTTCCACCACAGCCTCCTTGACTGGAGGACTGACTAGGCGTCAGCTGCCCAGAGCTGAAGTTACGGTTTTCCCCCGGCCCAGACACCCTCCTCGCCTATTCTCTCACAAATGGGGTGATGGCAGGGACATCCACAGGGGTCAGTTCCCTGCCACAGTCACCTGCATCCACCTGGCCTCACTCTGTGCAGGCCCCCCCGGAGAAGTGAGCAGAAGCAGCTGCATGTAACTGCAAGTCAGCAATAAAGGGCCAACTCCCTTAACTGGTGCCTCCGGTGATTCAGGGCAGCTTTGTCACCCACATCATCACCTGTGGTACCCAGATCAAAGCTCCTCTGGCTGTGCACCAAGCCCTGCTCTCGGCAGGGAACAGACGGCCGGGGCCAATGAGGACGACAGGTGACACTGGGTGGAAAGGCCTGTTCCTCTGCAACAGCCTGGTCCCCCCACTGCTCCCTGCTGGCCCGGCCCCAGATCTTGTTTCTAGTCATGGGAGAAACAGAGGCTTTGAAAATTCCACCCAGAAAGGTGCACTGGTTCCCGGCATGCCCTGTGGCCGTCTGCTGTTGATTTGGATTTGAAAACCGTTTGCTCGGGAGTCCCAGTTTGGCTCAGCAGACAACAGTATTTGCTTATTAATTTGCTTATTGATTTACTGGGCTGTACTTGGGGCTTCTCCTGGGAAGAATTCCAGACATGCAGGCTGCCCAGGATCCAGGCATCAGTCAGACTCAAGTTTGGACTTCAGATGCCACAAGGCCTGGAGTGGGCAGGCCTTCAGTCAGGGCAAGCCCCAGAGAGGCTGCTGGGCAGGGCAGTGGGGCACTGAGGGCCTGCGGCCAGTCGGTGAGGAAGTGGGCTGGTGGCAGCAGCTCCAGGGACCAAGGCACCCTGAGCTGTGGAAATGGCGCCCCCTGGAGTTGTGCCATGTGGCACTCGTACTGCCAGCCTCTCCCCGTGGAGAGCTTATTACAGACCCGTGGCGGCCGGAGCGAGAGAAGCGCACAAGTCCCTCTCAGGAGCAGTTCTGCTCCACGGTACTATGAGGCCTCCCTCCCAGAGGCAGGAGACGGAGAACTGTCCAGGGTCTTGGTGGCTGAAGGTGCTCAGATTCAAGTCTCAGGATGGCTCTTCCGAACATGCCAGGACTGAGTAGGGCAGAGGGTGTTTCTGGCGATGATTTTCTCAGCTCTTGCATAATAATACTACATTTTAGAAAACTTCTGAGGACATCTGTGGCTTTGTGGCCTTTAGGAGGATGTTGGCTACAGATTGTGGTAGCAGGATGGGAGAGAGAGAGAGGGAAGGGAGGGCCGTGAGGGAGGAGGCAGTAGCATCTGAATAAAATTCTGTCATGGATATAAAGATCTCTGACAGAGAACTGGTAAGAGCAAGATGACTGTGAGTTTGGGCTTGGGGTCGCACAGACCTGGGGCAGGCCCTGGCTCCACCATTTATGAGCTGGGCAACCTCAGCCAAGTCACTCACCACGTCTGTGCCTTATCTCATTTCTGAAGTGAGGGTAAGCGCGTTAACCTCATAGAAATGATGTCAGGGCATAAATGGGGTCATGTAAGAAATGCTCTAACACATAGATGGTTGTTATCTCCCCATCACATTTGTGAGGTTAGAGAGGCGATGCTTCCTAGTGGAAGTCTCACCCCTAAAATGGGAGCCCCCTTTTCAGACATCCCGTACTCTGGCTGAGAGTACCCCCTGAGAAGCCCACGGCGCTGTGAGGGTTGCAGGGTCTCGGGGAGCACATAGGCTGAGGAGCCCGCTACCCAACCTCCCAGCCGAGCCCAGCCACTCGCTGCTGTGCTGCCTGGAGCAAGGTGTTCAACCCCGCTGACCGGGTTCCACATCAGCAAAAGGAGATCAGCAAAGTGCTTGCCTCTGAGGGTTGTCGTGAAGCTGACATGTGTTACATCCTTAAAACAGGAGGCACCTGGTACCTGGCCTCCCAGTCCTACTCCACACAGGGCTTTAAACACTCATAACTCATCTCCCGTCATTCCTACTGCATTCCTGTGCACACTGCACTCAAACCCCGCCCCTCGGCCTTGGCTTCTTTGCCTTTGCGCTTGTTCCTTAGCCAGAAATGCCCTTCCTCCCAGCCTTGGCCTGTGAAACTCCTCATCAGAGTCTGGCCTCATCATTGTGGAAAACCATTCTTGATCTCTCAGGACAAAGTTTCTCTCTGTCCCTCCTTCTATTCCTGTCTCCCTCTCAAACTCTCTGAATCCCTGTATGTCTCAGTCACGGCACATTCACCCTCCTCGCCCCAAGTCCACCGTCCTGAAAACTCCTTCCCATCCTTTGGGATTCGTGAGGAGTGAGTGGCACTCCCTCCAGGAAGCCTTCTTGGATCCCTCTCCCCACTCCCACCCCCAACCGCCGTTGGGCCGTGCTTCTTGCCCCTCTGTGCCTTTGCCCACAGTACCTGGTGCATTCCCATTACTGCCGTGCTCGGAGAGCCGGCCTGCTTTCTTGTGTGCTCCTCCCTCAGCTGAATTGAACAGGAACTGTTTCTTGTGTGCTCCTCCGTCAGCTGCCAGGAACAGGGTCTGCACCAGTTAGGATTGAAACGAGCTACAGGTCATAGCAAACACCCAAATATTGGTTTATCCCATTTAGAAGTTTTCTTTCTTTCTCTCTTGAAACTCTGGAGTCTACCGAGGCTTCTACTATCTTGTTGCTCTGTGATGGGTGACTTCCCTGACCAAGGTCCCCTCACTGTCCTACATAGCTGCTCTGATTCCAGCCATTGCACCCACTTTCCTGTCCCCTGGCGGGGAGAGTGCCAGCTATCTCTTAAGGAGAGTTCCAAAAGCTATCATTCGACACTTCCCACTCCATTTTATTGATTAGAATTTAGTCACGTGGCTATGTCCAGCTGCAAGGGAGGCTGGGAAATGTAGTCTTTATTCGTTTGGCCTTGTGACCGGCCAAAATTTCCAGGACTAGGGAAGAAAAGGAAAGTGGAATGGAGACAACTGGCAGCGTCCGTCGTCCCTGTGCTGTGCCCTGACGCACTAAAGCACATTTCTGGGCACAGAGACCGACTCCTACGGACAGTCACGAGGAGTGTCAGTCCGCCTTGCCAACGGGACAGGTGTGTGGCAGCCTGTGATGGATCTGTGTGTGTACCTCTTCCACTTGCTCAGAAATATTTGTTGATGCCTCCTGCCTGTGTTATTCTAGGTACAGGGATAAAGCAGTGACTAAGAGAGACAGGCCTGCAATGGCCGGTGTGGCTCAATGGGGTGGGCGTCATCCGCAAAACAAAATGTCTCTGGTTTGATTCCTCGGGGCGCGTGCCTAGGTTGCAGATTCCATCCCCAGCTGGGGACATGTGGGAGGCAAACCATCAATGTTTCTCTCCCTCTGAAAAAATTAATTTAAAAAAATAAATAAAAGAGCCAAAGTCTGCACCTTTCTGAGCTTGTATTCCCAGTAGCTTCTACAGTGATAGGAAGCACTGTCCTGAGTTCTTTCTGAAGATTAACTCACTCGGGATGGACACCCACGGCAGGCATCTCTGCTTTACAGATGAGGAAACTGAGAACAGGAAGGTCAGTGACTCGCCAAGGTCGCACAGGGTAGAAGAGAGTGAGCTGCGTTTTAAACCCAGGTGGCCCGGTGCCTGCGCCTGTCCTCTTCGCCTCTTCCCGACCCCACCTCTCCACCTTTCGACACCATGTTACTTCTGCTGCACACTGTGCTTTTTCCTGTTCTCTGCATTTAACTGTGCCACAGACACTTCCTTCTGATTTTGGTAATCACCATTTGTGGTGGCCACGTGCGGGTGGGCGGGGCGGAGCAGCCGGTCTCTACGGATGAGGGGAAAGCAGGGGGCTGTGGTCCCTGTGTGGGGGCAGGAAGGATCTGTGTGCATCTGACAGGGAGGGGCCTGCTGGCTCCAGCCCCTTTGCTTTTTATTCCTCTGAGCACATCTGTCCTCCCAAACCCTTTCCAAGCCCGGGGGGCGGGGAGTAAGATGGCCCTGGAGGAAGACGAGCAGTATAACAATAAGGTGCTGGCGCTTGCATCTCTCCACCTCCCCACTTCACCTCACCCCCAGTCGCCTTCTACTGTGCTTCAGGGCGTGGGACTGAAGAGGAGGGAGCCAATGTCCCCGACACTTAGTCCCCGGGAGAACACTACATTTTATTTCGAGGACATTGGGATCAAGGGGGCTTGTTCCATGGCCCTGGGTAACTGACTGGTCAGTGGCAGGGTGGAGACCGAAGCTTGGCCGCTTGCACTGGGGGAGGGGGCAGCAGAAAGTGGTCGTCCATTTTGCAGGTGGGCACATCAAGGCCCAGAAATTTGGTTAAACTGTACCGAGGCCACACGCTACACAATGAGTCGGGGGTGGAACTTGGGTCTTGCGAACTCCTGGTCCAGGGCAGGCCCATCAAACTCCACCTTTGGCCCCATAAGTTTGGTTTCTAAGACCCCAGAAATCTCCAGATGCCTGGTTAGACCTGTGGAAGGCCTGGTAATCAGCAAGTGTTTGTGGCTGAGCTGAGTCCTGGCAAGAACTGGGTGAAATACTGTGGGGATGCAAAAGGAATGAAGTTGTGATTCTTATTTGGAGGCAATGGGGAGGGGGTGCCAGTGGGTTGGGGAGATGAGCTCTTAGAGACAGGACACGAATCTGATGCCATCATTTCAGGGCGTGGCAATGCCCCTGAGTGCCCACTTTGAGGGCCAGCGCGGACGGAAACAATGAGGAAAGCTTGATGGGGGAGGAGGATTTGAGCTGGACCTTAAGAAGTAGTGGGAATTAAACTCATACACAAAGGATGGAGAGCTGGCAGGAGGGTAAGCGGTACCACCCTGAGTAAGGGCACAGAGGCTGCTCTGAGGGTGGCACGTGCCAGGTATGACGTGAGCGGGGTGGCCTTGTGGGAGAGCAGTGGGCAATAATGCTGGGGAGGGGCCAGGCCTGGGAGGGGTTGGAAAGAACAGCCAAGGTATTTGAACTTATTTCTGAAATCCAAGGAGGACAGCTCTTCAGCAATGGTGCCTCCATCGCCTCTCACATTCCTGGGAGACACCCCTAATCCACACCACACTCTCCCTGCTGAGCCATGTGGGGCCTTAGAGTCCTTGTTAACCCACAGCTCCAGGCTGCTCCTGCCTACCACTTGCAGTTAAGAGGAAACTTAGTTGCTCTGGGTAAGTGGGAGCTACTGCAGGTTCCTGAGCAGAAGAGTTTCAGAATGGATTTTGTATTCCTGGAGCCTGTGTGGGCTGCCTGCCATCATCCCAATGAGCTTTGAGTCACAACTGTGGCGGGGTCAAGGCCTCTGAAGACCACAGGGCAATGGAGCATCTATCTTCATCCCTATAAACCCGCCTAGTCCAGGCCTGCCCTCTGGGGAAGGGCCCAGCTTATCTTATCATGGGCACTGAGCTGAGAGAGAGGCAGTCACACCATTTAGGTGAGATTGAATTCTGAACGAGGCCCTGGTTGGCTGCCTACCTGCCGAGGGAGAGAGGAGGCCAGGTCGGGGCTGGGTGGGTGCCAACGCCGACCCAGATTCTAATTTAGTGAGTTGAAATGCACCTTTAAAATGCATAGAGGTCTGAACAAAACTCATCTGTCATGGTTCTCAGGGTGAGAGAAATCCATCCATCCACCCCAGATGTGTGTGTGTGCGTGTGCGTGTGTGTGTGTGTGTTTTCTTTCCCAAACGTGAGTATCGATTCCCTGTGACTATAAGCAGGCCATAAGAATGCTCTCAGGCGTCCCAGCCTGTGATTTCAACCATGCAGATGTGACTCTGAGATGACATTCCTCCTGTGGTTCTGGTCTGCCTGTCATTGCTGGAGCGTGTGTGTGTGTGTGTGTGTGTGTGTGTGTGTGTGGTAGGTTGTGAGAAGCACAGGGACCAGAAAGGTGGAAATAAAAAGGAAATTATCCCGTCTGCCCAGAGCTGCTATGGACACCGAGTGCAGGCATCCGTCCGCCTGTCTCAGGCCTTGGAGGCTGGCGGTGGGGGGGACCTCCGGCAGAGCTGGTGTGGGGGCTGCAGGTTCCCCTTGAGGGCCTCTGGACCCCACCCCACTCGCAGGCTGCAAGTTTACCCTCAGCAGCAGAGGTGGGTTGATAATCCAGCTCCCTGCCCAGTGCTGGGCGCGAGTGCCCAGGTCCAGGAGCAGCTGAGGGGCGTGTTTATTTCCCTTTCATGTTGTTCAGGGTTCTATTTACCCAGTGGCCCGCCAGCAAATAAATAAGAAAACCAAACCGCTGACAGGGTGAAATATGGCGTTTTCCTCCTATATACCGGAGTAATACCTCAAACTTTTGTGACTCATGAGGGCCCGCAATGTTTGGCTAAAAATAAATAAATAAATAATCTTAAAAAGGAAAAGAAAACCATCTTTTTTTTCTTATGTTTGTCCACAGCTTTACAGCAAGTGGAGAACGCTCTACATGACGTGGCCTGGTTCCCCGAGGTCTGTGGCTGTGTCTGAAGCCAGGCAAGTGTAACCTGCATAATTGTATCCTGGAAAGGGGCCATTTGCTATCGCCCAGAACCCATTACCCACCAAATCTCCTGACACTAATCTCCCCGGCCTCCAAAATCTGGGCATCGGGGGCGGGGAGTTATTGCACAAAAATCGTTCAAACGCTTTGGCTTGGAACACAGCAGTAGTTAAGAAAGAAAGAAAAAAGGCAAATGAGAGAGAAGCTGTCACAGACGAATGAGACAGTAGGAGAGGAGACCAGGAGGGTGCAGGTGACAACTCCGCACTCTGGTGTGTGCTTACCTGGAAAACTTTGTTGAGAGTTTCTGTGACAAGCACTGGGCAAGGCGCAAGGAGAGGAGGCAACAGTAACAACAGCAATGCAATCACGGTAACAGTGACAGCCCTGAGCATTGACTGGGTGCTGGGTGCTGGGCCGAGCACATTATCTCAAAGGTGAGTAGTCCAGCTCCTCGTTTTCGGCGAGTTTACATCTGGTGGAAGATAGGGGAGCAGATCAGCTGCCCGCTGAAAATCCTTGGAGAGCTCTGCTTTGGAAGGGCAGTTGGGAAAACCCCAAGTTGGATAATTTTTATAAATTTTGAAATTTGGGCTCTGATTGATGTTGGAAATCCCAGTCCTGCCTCTTTCAGCAACGAAGGTCCAAGGTGACCAGTAGCCATGGTCATCGAGGTCTCTATGGGAAAGCTTGCCCAACCTAGCACAAGGGGATGGGCAGAGGGAAGAACAGGGGAGGGGTCCGGGGAAACACAACAGGGGAAAGGGGGACATTCAGGGCACAGAGGAAGGAAGAGAAGAAGGAGGGGAGAGGGGACTGGGGTGCAGAGATGGCTGAGCACTAGGGTATGAAATCACTAAAACATGCTTGACTTGGGTAGTGAATGCACAATACAATATATACGGATAATGTATTATAGAATTATACTCGTATACCTGAAACCTATATAATTTTATTAACCAATGTCACCCCAATAAATTCAATAAAAATAAAATAAAACATGCAACATGCAGATAAAGACTAGGGGACTTGGGATCCCCCAGCCTAGGGCTCGGTTTTGGGAAGGAGGGGGAGGAGGGCTCTCTGCTGGCCGGCTGGGAGCCAGGTCCAGTGGTTCCTGGGGTCTTCTGCATCTTGGGAGGAATCAGTGAAGGCGACTGAGAGTGAAATTACGCCTTCAGTTGCAGGACAGTGTTTGGAGATGTGCCTCCCTGGGAGGGAGTGGGGAAGGAGGGGCTGTGAGTGGAACCCAAGGGGCAGCAGCTGGAGGGAGAGGGTGGGGAAATGGCCGTCCTCAGGGCACCCCTGCCTCGGGCCTGGTTGGGAGATTCACAGCGGCGGGAGATGCTGGGAGCTGTGCAGGGCCCAAAGGGCTGCGAGGGGTTTGGCCCATAGCCGCTGAGAACCTCCTACCCAGGGCTTCTCCAAGTGCAGTCCCCGGACCTGCAGTGTCAGCGCCACCAGGAAGTTGACTAGAAATGCACATTCCCAGGCCACCCGATTTAATGAATCAGAATTGGGGGCAGGGTGCTGGGCAGCGATTTGTTTCTGATGCCATTCAATCCGGAGAACTGCCGCTCTAACCAATAGCTATTCCTATCCCCACCCTAGCCCTGCTCTTTTCTGCCACAATCAAACCCTGTGCACAGCTCTACCATGGAACTCGCCACCTGCGTTTAAAGCCTCTTTATGTTCTTTCCTCATCAGTGCTAAGCTCCGTGAGGGGAGGGTGATGTTCTACTCCAATCTGAAACACCAGTCCTTGGCACGGCTGGCAGAAAGTAGGTGTGCAGTACATCTTGTTATGAATGGATTGAAGGGCACATGGGTGAGTTCTAGAGAGGCAGCCGAAGCGACCCGGACCTGTGCCCTCGCCACCCTGATTTATCCTGCTGTCCCCCTCTGCCAGTCTTCCAAACACCCCACGTTTACTCCCATCTCACGGCCTTTGCAGGGCTGTGCCCTCTCTCTGGAGTGCGCATTGCCCAGATGGTCACATAACGGGCTTCCTCTCACCTATCAGGGCGTGGCTCACACGGCACCTTCTCAGAGAGGCCTTCCCTGAGTGCACGTCTAAAGCACTGCCTCCCGCCCTGACTGGTGTAGTTCAGTGGTCCACGTATCATCCAGCAAACTGCTGGGTTGCCAGTTTGATTCCTGGTCAGGGCATATGCCCGGATTGAGGGTCGGGCTCTGACCGATGTTTCCCTCCTTCTCTTTCTTCTTCATTTCTCCTCTCTCTTAAAGTAAATAAAATCTTTAAAGAAAGAAAAAAAGAAAGCATCACCTCCCTCCCATTCCATTACCTTCTCGGTTGATTGGTTGGCTGGTTTTCCTCTTCACGGCACTATTCAGATTCCCAGGGTGTATTGGGAGGGATTGTCCTCCACCATTTCCATACCTGTGTTCCTCCAAATGTCTCCCATATAAAATAAAATCATCATTCATATGGACAATTGACATTTCATCAAGTAAAAAAACTTTCTTACATTTATTTCAATTTTAGGTAAAATCACTGTGTGTGCTTAGTGAACCCAGCTTCAGCATGAGCTCCCCTTCTGATCATCTTGCTGCCTTTAAGTCCCTTTGGACGGACCGTCTGGAACAGCCACGGACCGAGCCCCTTGAACCCCACCCCCTGGCAGTTACAGGCTTAGGGCAAGATGGGCCCTGTAATCTGGGGTGTTTCATTTTGCAAGAAGAAATATGGGCCACCCGGGAGGACACGGAGACGGTGGATGAAGACCGCAGCACACCCAGAGCAATGGGGGAAGCATGGGTGCTGCGGGCCAGGGGCGCCGGTTTCACTACGGACAGTCAGAGAACGCCTCCTGCGCAACTGGGGTTTGCGCTGCATTGGGGGGCTCTTAACGAGACAAAGATGACTAAGGTGACTGTAAAAATAGTTATTCTATTTAGTACTTGACCCATGCCAAACACTGTTCTAAAAATCATGTTCATTGAATTCTTACAAGAACCCTATGAAGTGGTTACTGTTTTCACCCCCATTTGACAGATGTGGAAACTGAGCTTTAGAGACACGAAGTGACCTCTCCAAGGTAGCCAGATAGTAAGAGGTGAGGGGAGGAAACCTGGTTTGAATCTCAAGCATCACACTGCGCTGCCTCTCCGATGACGACATCAGCAGTTCCCTGAGCTCCTGTGCGGTTTCCCAAGCCTGCCTCGCACCCCAGCTGGGTCTGAGTGCCCATGAAGTAGCCAGGGCAGATGTTTCACCTCCATTTTCTAGGTAAGGGTGCTGAAGTTGGTGAGGTTAAGCAAACCACCTGAGGCTCCACAAAAAAGAAGAGGCAGAAGTGGGACTCACTTCCTTGCCACCAGACCTGGCCACCTGCCTGCAAGGAAGCTTTCGGGATGTCTGTCCTCCATCCAGTGAGAAAGCCCTGGTCTGGGCAAGCAGAGGGCATTTGAGAAATGACATTGAGAGCCAGCAGGCAGGCAGCCCTCTGCTCCTCTCCGCAGCCCACCCTCTCCCAGCCGTAAGATATATATAGCATCAGCGGAGAAATGAATCGTGTGTTTGTCTGCAGCCCCTTTCTGCAGATCCATCACAGAGCAGCGCTTGGTGCAGATTTTGCAAACAGCTTGAGATTACTGAATTAATTAGAATAAAATTAATCAAAACACCCACCACAAAGGAACCTGAGCGTGTGGCGTGTGACTTGGGTGAGGGAGGAGGCTTGGCAGAGGCAGGGCAGCACCGGCTGCACTGGCTGTCCGCCCAGAGCTCGCTGGGGCAGGCCCAGGGCCGCGGGGTGGGCTCTGACTCCTGTCAGCACTCTCGCCTGCTCCCCAGCCCCAGCCTCCCTTTTCAAGGCCCCTCTCCTAGGCCTTGAAAAGGGAGACCTCTGTCCCTTCTGTCCAGGCTTTACATCTTGTGGGGACTGAAACTTGGGTCTGGTAAGAATGTTCAAGGAGGTGATGAATGGGAGGGAGGGAGAGGGGCAAGAATAATGCAACAGATCAGAGGTCAGAAGACCTAAGTCTCTAAGCATCATCATCCCATTTTCAGCCCTTGTAAGTTGTATAAAATAGACAACAGGTTAAGAGCATGGACCTTAGGCCAGAGTGTCTTGGTTCAAAGCTCAGCTGTACCACTTACTAGCTATGTGAGATTGCTGTGTAACATGTGTAGTTTCTCTGAGCTTTAGTTTTCTCATCTGTTAAATGGGGATGATAATAATATCTCCCTTATGGGGTCAGGTATACAGTGAGGGTTGTGTAAGTGCAAGCTGTTATCATTGTATCTTTCCAGTCAGAGGCCCTGTCCATCTTCCTTCACCTTGGTTTCGCCTTTCCTTTTTTCTTCCTACTGCCACTGTCTGTCAGGCCTTCACACTCATTCATTCATTCATTCATTCATTCATTCATTTATCCATCCATTAGCATTTATGGGGCTTCCATTCTTTACATGACACTGGGATGAAAAGGTAAGACCCACCCACTGCCTTTGGGGGTTTCCCATCTAACAAAGGGGTGTGGGTGCACCAGGTAAAACTCCCAGGGGTCAGGGAATGCTTCAGAGAGTTTTCAGCTATAGTTTTCCCGGAAAAGGCATTCCAGGCAGGGGAAGAGCATGGGAAAAGCCCTGTCACCAGAGTTAGTGTCTTAAAACACAAATTTGATCAAGTCATGTCCTGGCTCAAGAACCTACAGCCACCTGGTTAGCTTGCTGGGGTCCCTGTCGTAGTCAACAGACAGCCCTCTGCTTGCGCCTCAGGCCTCTCCCCAGACCTTCTCCACTTACATACCACTGTGCTCTCCACCTCTCAGAAACCCCCTTCTTCAGCTGGGTTAGCATGGACGTAAGTGATTGTGTGTGAGCAGTAGGTGCTTAATAATTGAGCCTCCCCCCACCCCCATACGCTGATACACTAAGCAGCTTGGTCAGGTTCTCCTGGTTGACGTGTGTGCAGGAGGCAGCACTGGCTGCATTCGGAGCCCTGAGCCATGACCTGGGGGTCAGCAGAGCAATTTCTAGTCTTGGCTTTGCCTCCCAGTGAGCCTGGCTGTATTCCTGCCCCTGTCGCACGTGGACCCTCCCTTTACTTCCTCCTCTACAGAAGAGGAGGTCCCAGAGATCCCAGTAGGGGAGCTGTGGACATTTTCAGGGGAACGATTCTTGGTGAGACCCTCCCATGCAGCGTGGGACAGTTTAGCACCCCAGTGGGCTGCAAGCCATCAAAGCAACCAGAACCATCTCCCCACTTTTCCAACTCCTCCCTCCCTGCTCCAGGCAGAGACCCTCCTCTGAAAAGCATTTGTGAGGTTCTTTCCAGCTCCGACGTTCTCTCCGCCTCTGGCTCCTCGATTACATGTCTAAAGCTTTGAGGGGAGTCTGCTTGTGCAGCCCCCACAGTGACTAGAGGACTGAGGGGCACCAGTAAAGCAGCAAACACGCAGTCAGTGAGAACCTCCTGGGAGAAACCGCAGCCCAGGGGCCACACTGAGAAATTTCAGATCTGGTTCTGCCAGTTACCGACTATGTGATGCTGGGAAAGCTTCTTAACCTCTCTGAGCTCTAACACTTGGTTCATTTGTAAAATGAATGATGATGGTAAGAGTGACCACCTCACAGTATTACTTGGAAGCGTTAAATAGGAAACGAATGTAAAGCACTTAGCACAGAGCCTGGCATGTCATTTGCATGCCCCATGAAAGTTTTATGGGCTCATCTTGGATAAATTTGAATCTCTCTCAATTTTTCTCATCAAACAAGGATAATAATATGCCACCCTCCTGGGGCTGTTGTGAGTCCCAAGTCAGCAAAGCACATACATACACAGTTGGTTCTCAGCAGGGCACACGACTGGTGAAAGTGCAAATGATTCACCCTTTTTGGAGGTTGGTTTGGCAGCATCTTTCAAATTACAAAGGCACACGTCTCTTGAGCCAGCAATTCCATCTCTAGCTATTTTTCCTATAGATATACTTCCAGGTGTGCAGAATAACATATGTACAAGCTTGGTGTTAGCGAAAGTTTGGCCATAACTCAAATATCCACCCATAGGGGACTGGTTATGTCAGTTATGGGACAAAAATGCACTGGAATACTAGACAGCTATAAAAAGGAACAAGGACGTTCTTTGTGAAAGAAAGCACGTGTACAGAGAGATCTCCACGACCCGTTGTTCTAGAGAGGAAAGAAAAGACAGCGTGCTGAACGCCTGCTTTGTGTGCTCAACCACCGGAGAACCTCTCCGGAAGGATCCCCAGTAAATCAGCAACGGCGGCTGTGGTGTTCAGTGGGGGAAAGTGGGGTGCAGGGGCGGGAGGAAGGCTGTTGTGAACTTGCAACCATGTGCATATAAAAGCTGTGGGTAAGTTTAATGCCTGACTTAAAACTTCAGGAACTATAATGAGCCCAGGTCTGAAGGGAGGTCCCCTCTGGAGTGATGACAGTGAGGCTGGGCTCCTCTGGTCTCAGGCAATAGCCCATTCATTCTTTGCTCCGATGTCAGTTCACACTTCCAGACGCAGAGTGGGGCTCAGCTGGGTGCCAGGAAACACGGCGCCCCCTCAGGGCAGGCAGCAGCTGGGTCCATCCCTGGCACCTTGGGAGACAGACCGCTTTCCCCCAAGGGTCCCCACGTGTTAGCACTTACACTAGTGCTATAATATCAGGAGCCTGATTGCTCTGCCCAGAGACTGCACCACCTAAGGGCTCTGTGGGTGTCTGTGTGATTGGAAAAGGAGTCCCTGGGGGGGGCCTCTCAATCCTTGGGGTGGCTGCCAGAGAGGAAGTTTCACAGACGGCCCTGGCCCTGTGCCTCTTTTCCTAGCTTGGAGCGAAGGAGCTGCTGCTGAGGCTCTGAAGGAACGAGGGGCCTGAGGAAGCAGAGGGAGGCAGACACGTTTGGGTTCAATTCACAGCCGGGCCACTTTCCTACCGTGTGATCTCGGGCAGGGCGCTTAACCTCTGTGCGCCTCAGGTTCCGTGCCTGGAACATGGAGCAATCACACTCACTTCACAAGTGAAGGGAATGTCTGTGAAGTGCGTTGGCACCGGGTAGTGAGGCAAGGATTTGAGTGCGAGGAGTTTACTTGGAGGGTGAACTTGGGAAGCCCTGGGCGAGGGAGACAGGGAGGGAGGGAAGCCAATAAGGGGTATGTTGAAGAGCAGTTACCACGCTGAGTGCTGGGCTCTCTCCTGCTGGACCTCTGGGAGACCATAGGACAAGCCTCAGATTTATCTCAGCGAGGCTGTTGGGTGTTTGTATGTCAGTGCCTAACCTTCACTGGGTGAGGGTAGTTCTGGGCAGTTAAACTCCTTGTGCTTCCAGCTTGTCTGGGGCTCAGGGCAAGCGGCCTGAGGTGGGGGTGGGGCATGCGGACATTGACCACACTGTCAGGCAGAGAAACACAGGTGCCAAAAACTGGAGAAAGTCCAAGAGCCACGAGTGGGACTATTGAGTGCCGAGGGCATATGCCAGGGCCACCAATGTCTCTGTCCTAACTGCTTCAGCATATGCTTGGCATTGTGTAAGCACTTTACAAATATTAACTCACTTAGTCCTTACTACAACCCAATAACGTCGATGAAGATGCTGAGGCACAGAAAGGTTAAGTAACTAGCCCAAGTTCACCCAGCTAGAAGGGGAACCCAGGATTTAAGCCTAGGAAGTCTGGTTTGTTAGGTTTAAAGGATCCTTAGAGACAACCTAGGCCAATCCATTCATTTTGTGGTGAGACAACCAAAGTTCAGAGAGGGGAAGCAATTTGTTCAAAATCACATAGCTAGCTAGTGACAGAACCAGAACTTAAACATGGATCTCCCACTCCTTCACTGACACCCTCCCCCACCCCAGCCTTTCTTCCTTTCTTCTCTGAGTTCCCAGCCTCGGGTGGGGTGTGTGGAAGGCAGCATTCTGCAGAGCACTGGGTGCTGCAGTGCGGAAGCCAGGGGGCCATTAATCGGCCGGGAAGGCGGGCGCAGCGAAATCAGATTATGATCTTTAAGATGCATGCTCTGAATCTCAAAATCGGCAAAAGGCATCAGGACCAGAGGAGACGTGCGTTGGCCATCCCTGCTTTTTAACCCCCGGCTGGCAGCAAAGAGGAGAAGAGGAGCTGGGCTCACTAGGGTGTGAAATTTCCCTTTTGTGTCCTGAGGTGTGGAGGGAGAGATGAGAAATTGTGATGTACCCCATGTGTAATTAAAGGCTCTAGAATTTTTTGAGGATTATGTTGCTCAAAGAGACACAGGGAGCTCTGCGTGGTGTAGCTGAGCCCCGGCTGACGTGCCTCTAGACAGACCAAGGGAGGTGGGGGTGGGGTGTGTGTGCACATGCGTGCTTGCTTGGATCAAGAGGAAATCGCAACTGACAAGACATAAATTAACTGTTGCAGCTTTTTACTTCTCAGAAAAACCAGAGCAGGGGTCGGCTGTCCTTGTCCAGAGACAAGCCTCTAGAATCTTTACTCTTGAGTTGCCAAGGGGTGTCCCTGCCAGACTCTGAGTGGGTTACCGTAGACATGGCTGGCATGGCAAGAGTGACCATGTCCCACTTTGCCTAAGATTGCCCCAGCTTTAGCGCTGAAAGTCCTGCATCCCTGGAACCTTCTCAGTTCTGGACAAATCAAAATGGTCGGACAGCCTAAGCATGACCCTGCAGTCCCTACCCCCGCTAAAGCTGGACCAAGAGAAGCCAGCTGTATCAGAAGACTAGGTCTATCCGGGATGGATGAGGGCAGGGTCATGGGCAAGTGCCGGTCACCCAGCTAGCTGTCCAAATTCATCTTCAACTCTTGTCTTTGGTTCCCCCGCCTTTATCCGATTGTTCCCTCAAGTCGGGTCACACTTCTGTCAGGAGCCCTTCTTACTAATAGAAGAGGTTCCATGATTCCCTCGTGGGCCTGTGGAGCCTGGCTAGCAGGGAAGGGGCCTGGTGTGCAGACATGTAGGACAGGGACTGGACACAGACTGTGAGCACGGTGCAACCTGGGAAAATCCCTTTCCATCTCTGGGCCCAGTTTCAGATGAGAAGGTTGGACTGGAAGATTTCTTTTTTCTTTTCTGTTTTTGGGAGAAGAGGGAAGATTTATATTTAAATTATGAAAGTAATGCAGTGGTTTGTTGAAAAAATATAAAAATGTAAGCATGAGAGGTTAATGTCCCTTTCTCCCCCTGATCCACTGCTAACAGTTTTTTAATCTTCCCAGACATTTTCTATGCATATGCACATGAGTATACGTAGCCTTTATTTAAAAGGTAATACAATAACATCATTCTCAATATGCTATTCTGCATCTTGCTTTTTCTGTTGAACAATATATCCCGGACACCTTTCCAAACAGGTGCCAATCTCCCTCATCCTTGCCGGCTGTGGAGTGTTCTGCTGTAAGAACACACTGAAACCTCCGGTCAGGATGGCAGTGTGGGCAGACATGGCCTGCCTCTTCACACGGCCACATCAAAGTTATAACTAAAATATAGAACAACCATCACTCAGAACTGTCAGAATGGAAGTTTGGCAACTGCAGAATTAAAGAAACCACACCCATCCAGACTGAGCAGGCAAGCCGGTGCCATATTTGAGGCTCCATCAACCCGGCTAACACTCTATGACCCACCTTGAAGATCCCCAGAGATTCCACCCCACCCAACTTACAGGCCCACCCAAGCTGCTTTTCCATATGAATAGCTGGTCTTGGCTCATGCTTCACAATTTACTAAATCCTCTCAAACAAGCAACAGCTGGCCTCAGTGAGCCCCAGGCCCAGCACAAGCAGCAGCCATCTCAGATTGCTTTATAGCTCATGCAGGGTGGCTCCCCCTCCTCCAGGACAAAACACAAGTGGGGGCTGACCTTGGCCTGTACCACCAAGGAAACCCTAGGGCCAGCACACCCAGTGGACAGCTACAGTCCACCTTGGAACACCATCACCCTACCTCTGCACAGCTGATCCTCCATGATGGGTCGAGGTTAATGGTAAGTGGTCACAGCCAGTCCTGGCAGCTGACTGGCCTGGGTAAATCCCTCCCATTGATCAGCCAACAGCAACCAAGGCTTAAGTACAAGAGGAGGGTGTACTCAGCCCACATAGAGGGCACACCTCGAGTACCCAGCTTGGGTGATAGGGGAGGTTATGTCACTGGGCCCTACACGGCACCTACTACATTAGGCCATGGTACCAAGAAAGGGAGACATAGCAACTCTACCTAATACACAGAAACAAACACAAGAAGGCTGCCAAAAGGAGGAGACAAGAAACAAGGCCCAAATGAAAGAATAGATCAAAACTCCAGAAAAAGAGTTAAACAAAATAGAGATAAGCAAACAATTAGATGCAGCGTTCAAAACACTGGTTATAAGGATGCTCAAGGAACTTAGTGAGGACCTCAGTTGCATAAAAAAGACCCAGTCAGAAACAAAGGATACACTCATTGAAATAAAGAACAATTTACATGAAAACAACAGTAGAGTGGATAAAGCTGAGAATCAAATCAATGATTTGGAACATAAGGAAACAAACAAGAAGGACAAAGAATCCAAAAAAATGAGGATAGTATAAGGAGCCTCTAGGACAACTTCCAGAGGTCCAACATTTGCATCCATAGCGGTGCCGGAAGAAGAAGAGAAAGAGCAAGAAGTTGGACATCTATTTGAAAAAATAGTGCAAGAAAACTTCCCTAATTCAGTGAAGGAAACAGACATGCAAGTCCAGGAAGCACAGAGGGTCCCAAACAAGATGGATACAAAGAGGCCCACTCCAAGACACAACCAAAATGCCAAAGGCTAGAGATAAAGAGAGAATCCTAAAAGCAGCAAGAGAAAAGCAGTTAGTTACCTATGGGGGAGTTCCCATAATACTGTCAGCTGATTTCTCAAAAGAAACTTTGCAGGCTAAAAGGGATTGGCAAGAAATATTCAAAGTTATGAAAACCAGGGACCTACAGCCAAGATTGCTCTACCTAGCAAAGATATCATTTAGAATCAAAGTGCAGATAAAGATCTTCCCAGACAAGAAAAAACTAAAGAAGTTCATCATCACCAAATCATTATTATATGAAATGTTAAAGGGACTTCTTTAAAGAAAAGATCAAAACTATGAACAATAAAATGGCAAAAAATATGTATCTATCAACAATCTAAAAAACATACTAGGCAAACAAGAAGAACGGAGACAGAATCATGGATACAGAGTGTTTTGATGGTTGCCAGATGGGAAGGGGGTGGGGGAGAATGGGTGAAGAGGTGAGGGGGTTAAGAAGAACAAATAGGTAGTTACAGAATAGCCATGGGGATGTAAAGTACAGTATAGGAGATGGAGTAGCCAAAGAACTTATACGCATGACCCATGGACATGAACCATGTGGGGGGATTTCCTGAGGGAGTGGGAGGTATAGGGTGGAGGGGGGACAAAGGGGGAAAATCACAAGTATAACAGCATAGTCAATAAAATATAATTTAAAAAATAGAATGCACCATGGCCTGTTTAGCCAGAACCGCTGGTTTCTGAGGGCCCTTCTGGTTCTCAAGCTCCTGTGCTGCTGGCTAAAGATAGACAACCAGAGGGTGGGATGGGGTTGGGGGATATCAGCAGATTGTCCAGAAAAGGCTGGTGTACATGGCACCTCTTCACTGAGTGATGAAAATGACTTGGAGAGGGGTGCAGAGGAATGGGGAGCTCCTGGTCCTGACAATCAGACATGGGGTTGGGGGCTTCTGAACATACACAAAACAGCCCTGTGGCCCCCAGGAGGGGGCACAGACACAAAGCCTTCTGTTAATGCAATGTGACAGGGCTGCAGGCCCGACAAGTTTTTCTGTTTCTTTGTCTTTTCTGAGAGAAGCTCATGATTATCACCTTCTAGGTCACCAGGATCGGAGCCCCAGAGGGACAGCACACAGCTCTTGCGCTTCCAGCTGGCTCCCATCAAGAAGTTAGAAGGGAGCCTACAAATACATTTCCTGTTATCATCTCTCCGCGGGGCCAGAGGAGCGGAGGCGGGCAGCCTGCCCCTCAGGAGAACCTGGGCTGGAATATTAAATGTCCCGACGACTTTCCAGCGCGGGGCGGGGAGCGGCCTCGGTCCAGCTCGGTCCTGGGAGGGTCTGTCTGGAAGATGGTTGCGGAGCAGTCCCTGGGAGGGCAGATCCTCGGTTCGCTGCGGGGTCGGCCCAAGTCCTAATGAAAACATCACCTCGCTGTTGGAAGGACTCCCCGACACACAGCCAGGGCCTCTCTCGGGTACCTGGGAGAGGAGGGGCGCAGCGCGCGGACACCCAGCGTGTCTGGCGGTGCGCGCCCGGCGACAGCGCTTTACTCTCGGCGGGGCATCCGTCTCGCAGGATCTAGATAGATAATACAGTCTCTCTGCCCACACCCCATTTGCTAGCAGACAGCCTGGGTTTCTGAATTTTTTATGGCCTCACTTAGCTTGGAGGAAATCCAGAGGTCAAAGTCGGCGCAGACGCTCCAGTCACCTTGCCCGTCCGGGCGCGCAGCCTTTCGGAAACCGGCTCACCCATGGGGCCCTAAATTACTGCGATTACACTGCAATTCGCGGCGCGATATTACTTTGATACACTACCTGCTGCAGCCGAGACTGAGAGGCGTGCATTATTTACCAGGGAGGCTGCCTGCGCTTCGCACCACGGCCGCCAACGCTCCGCCGGGGGTCCATCCGGTCCCCGCCGCCCCGCCCCCGCCCGCAGCCGCCCTCTCTGAGTGACTCTTCCTTGACTGCGACACAGTCCGGGAGAGAAAGGCGTGACAGAAGTGGCAGCTGGCGATGAGGTTGGAGTGTGGTGTGTGGGAGAGGTGCGGAGCCCGCGGCTCCTTCTGCTCTTAAGGACACCCCGGGTCCCCTTTAGCTGGTCTGTAGGAGCTCTTGTCGCGTGCGCCCTGGGAACCAGCGGGAGAGCGCGCCCAGGTCGCACAGCTGGCTCCCGGACCCTGGCCAACTGCCGGCAGCCCATTAACTCCTCGGCCTGGCTAGTCTATTCAGCTTGTCCCCACCAGCGGCAAAGATGCAGGGAGATCAGGCTCCCCCTTCCCTCGGTCCCTGGAAGCTGAGTCCGCCGCAGCTGAGGGCGGGGGCGGAGCTGGGCAGCCGACCTCCCCCAGGCTCCCCCATTATGGCTTGGCATCAGCATCGAGGTTGCAGGTTACTTCTGCTTTTATCCAAAGCCGTCCTTAAGGGAGACGGATTTCTGACTGAAATCCAGTTAATTGGTATTGAGGCTGGAAGGGCGCAGCACGAGCACACTTCTGGGGAAATTGCCCTGGGTGGGGGAGGGGGGTGCGGGACGGCGGGGAAGGTCCCAGACCCTGCTCTGCTGGGTTGGTATTGGTTGGTATGCTAGGATTCTTGACAGAAACTCTGCTGTGCCCTTCCAGCTCCTGGGGATCCATGGAGCCCAAAACCTTCAGCAGGGACCTCCAGAGGTCTCTGCATCCAGTCTCTGGCACCCAGACAGGGTGTGGTTAATGAACCCCAGGAGGGGACCCGAGTCTGTGAGATGGGGGTGAAGGAAGATAGTTTGCAGTGGCTTATGGTGAACATTTCCCTTCCTGTTCTCCAGGGTTTACCAACAAACAGGGAAAGGTCATTGGTTCCTGTAGAACATGCCTGGCTGAGGACAGCCCTGCTGCTATTGGTGCTTGGCAAGGGCCTGCCCCCAACATTCCGAAGTGTGCCCTGGTTCCTGGTTATCTGCCTGCCCTCCAGGATAGTGCCCCCTCCTCCAGCCCCGCCCTCCTTTCCCCTCAGGGAGTAGCTGAGGAGCCCAGGGGAGGCATCTCTGACCACTCCACCCCCCCACCTCCCTCCTGCCCCAAATCTCTCCATATCACCCTGAAAGTCCTTATTGTCAGGCTCTGGAATCTAGACTGAGCCTTCCGCCCTGGCAGATCCTGACTTAAATTGCAAATTCACCTGGGGTGGGGGTGGGGTGAATCTCCACTACCTTCTATCAGCCCATGATGCAGCTGACGGGACTAGGTGTGAGGGGCTCCTGGGAAGAAGCAAAGGATGGCAGATGCCCTCACTTCCCAGCTGCTCAGAGAGCATGGGAGAGGATGGTGTAAGGGGAAGAAACACAGAGACCAGAGGGTAACACATTCCTGCTATTGCAGAAAGGTCAGGAGCTCATTCTGCCTGCTCCTCCTGGGTCAGCAAAGAACATATATATCATTTGTGTCCACTTTGGGACTTGTCTGAGATGAACACATTTTTTTAAAGGAACCCCAGCTGCTGCAGGAGCAGATGGTGCTGCGGGGGCAGCCAAGGGCAGAGAAAGGACACCGGCTTGCAAGTGGGGAGCCCTGTGGCTTTGCCCCACCCCTGCCCTCACCACCTGTGTGACGGTGGGCGAGTCACTCCCCACTCGGCCCAGGTCGTCTGGTGAAGAATGAGTGGGTCCCCTGCAGCGCACTGAGTGAGCTTCGGCCTCGCTGCCCTGAGGCGGTGGGGATGGAACACTACCCCGGTCAGCAAGGAAGATTTATTTTCCCATTTACTTGTTTGTTCAGCTGCAGACAGTGGGGACATCTTCCAGGCCTGCAGCAGCCTCCGCTGTGCTCATCCTTCTCTGTTGTAGCTGTTTGCCTGACTCATTTATTTAGTGGCCTCCCTGGCTCCGGCTGGGTCCCTTCGTCCTCCTGCCCTTTGCCTCTGCCTCTCCCTCTGGTTAACGGCCCTACGAGTGGGGGCAAATGAGACAAGAACATCCACCATCATTCCTGACTCTTGGGTTTGGACAGGATCATAAGGGCCACCTGGCCCAGCTGTCACCTGGTGCTTCTGACTCTTCCTCAGAAGCTCAACCTCATAGTGGGAGGCTCTCCACCTAATTCACTCTTAGAAAATTCACTCCTTTAGAAAATTTTCTAGAACAAAGGTCTTGTCCCCTGTATCATCTCCCCTTAATTCTACCTCTTCTTCTCGGGGCATCACATAGAAGGAGTGAGTTCTATAGGAGTCACAGGACAGCCCTTCCGGTGTTTGGGGGCAGCCGTCTTGCATACCCCACACTGTCATCGTGTGGTGAACCCCGCCCAGTGTCCTCACACGGCTGCTTCCAAATTGCCTCATGATCTTCGTTCTGACAAGAACTGCTTGAGCTGCTAGTCTTGTGGCAGAGCCCTGACTTCCAGGGAGCTCTCAGTCCGGGACACAGTCTTCCTAGGACCAAGAGCACTGAGTACCTTACACAGGCGTTTGGGGCTGTTGGATTTCCAGCCGGCAATGGTCAGCTTCTAGGCTGCCAGTCTAGAAACATTCTCAGAGGTGAGTGTGTTTAGTCAAGTCAACCAGGAAGAGGAATTTTCCAGTTCTCTCAGCAACAGCTGTCCTGTTCTTTCTCTGAGGGTGTGGGATCATCAGGTGCTCCGAGGGGGGCCGGAGCCTGCTCTGGTGCCCCCACCCTCCACCAGGAGGGAGAAAGGGACAAGTGGGAGAGAATGCTGTTCAGTTCTCCCCTCCCCCACACAGCCACCCTGGGGGACAGGGACCCACTGGCTTCCGTACCACAAGTATACAGGGTCAAATGGGCATGTGGCATTGGCGAAGCTACCTCAGCCTCTCAGACCCATGATTTCTCAGCACTCCCATGATTTCTCCTGACACCCGGATGTTCCTGGAGGGGTCTGTCTTGACTGACAGCGTGCTCCTCCGCCTGCCCCCAGCTCTTAATTCATTATTAACTCTGGAACTGTCTTTGAAATTATGGAGGACCATGTTGTTTCTTCCCTCAGCGTCTCTGATGGTCCCCAAGGGGAGGTGAGTTGAGAGCGCCAGATACACAAATATGCTGTGTGAAAGCCCTGTGGATTTGCAGTTCTGGGAAGGGGAGGAAATTAGCCGTAATAAGCTGCTGCCACCTCACCTGAAAGCCTCCAATGCAGACCCTCAGAGGGGCTCCTGGACCCCTTCCTCTGCTCTCCCCCTTCCTGGCCACCTCACAGCAGACCTGTTTTCATGTCCCCCTGCAGGACAGTGGCCTCCTTCCCACCTGGTCCTGTGACATCACTGATGGGGATTATCAATATCCCCCAGACCTGGGAAAAGAGAAGGAGGAGGAGGAGGAGGCCACAAGCACACAAAGAAGCTGTTTCTGGCCTCTCCCTAATCAATTTAGCTTGAATGGTAGGAGAAGCAGTGGTAGGAGAAGCAGATAGGTGGGAGTCAATTTTCATTCTCCTAGAATTACTGGAAGAGAGAGGCTTATTTGGAAGTTTCAGAGAGGTGAAAGTGATTCATTGGCCTTCAAATAAAAGGATCAGTAGGTGTCCGTCCTTTCCTTTTCCTCTCCTGAGGAGAACCAGGGGCTAAAGCCCTTAAGTGACTACCCCACAGCAGCAGCTGCACTTAGGCAGAAAATAGACCCGGGCTGTGGTGGGGTGATGGGAGAAGCTGGTTTTAATCCGCCTCTTCCTGCCCCCCACGAGCTAACAAGCTGGTCCACCACAATCTGGCCTCCAGCTTCCTCTCTGGCTTTTAGTGGAAAGAACATAACTCAGTCATGTGGCAGATGCGATATGATGTTCACTGAACTGAGTGGGTTAGATTCTCCTGCTAACTTGCTGTGTGACCTCGGAAAAGTCACCTAACCTCTCTGGGATTCAGGTTTTCTGTATATAAAAGTTGGACATTGAGGTGAGTGTGGCACTCCTGGGAGGCAGGAGTGTTTTACAACAGTGACCCAAACACACTTTCCACCACGTCCACCAGCCAAAGTGATGTGCCGTCTGCTGAAGCCTCGTTCACTAATAATGTTATTACAAGAAAAGTTTTACATCCAAAGGAATGATCATTTTTCACAACTGTTATCTTTGTGATTTAAAACCTTGTCAATGAAATGGATTCCTACCAATACATCTTTTTACTTCTTTAAAATTCACTGAGTTTTTCTGCCCCTTGGAGAGGCAGTGGGATGTGGTGGTGGAGAACTTGAGCTCAGGAAC
>CM052541.1:98758380-98774007 GCA_028533065.1 Trachops cirrhosus
ATGGCCTGGGGAATTACACAGAATCCATGTGCTGCTGCCCTACCAATTAAGTCAGAATTCCTGCTAGTGGAGCCTGGGCTTTTGTGTTGTAGGAAACTCCCCTGGTGAGTCCAGTCTATGCCAAGGTTGAGGACTGGAGTCAGGGTCACATCTGAGTGCAACAGAGGGTCAGAGAAGGTTGAGAGAATCTGTAGCTGAGCTGGTTGGAAACATGGGCCGACCTTGGAGGATTTGGAAGGATGGAGGCTGGTGGGGGTGAGCCGTCTAAGTTGGGCGGATAACTGGCTGGCATGTCTGTGATTATTCCAACACCAGTTGGGCAGCAACTCAGACTCAAGCAGAGATGGTCCTTCTGGCTCCCACAGCACAGAAGCTTCCCTCTGGGGCTCCAAGGAGGGCTGGGCACCAGGAGCCCTCCACATGCCTCCCCACCCCTGAGGCCCGGGGCAGGTCTGTAAAAGCTGCCATCTGGTGCTGGGGGCAGGACCAGAGACCAGGGGCCATCCTGGACCTGACCTGCATCCGCCCCCACCGTTAATACGTGGACTCTGCGTCTCTCACCGGGTCTTCCCGCTTCCTGCCAGGACCTCTCGTTCTCGATCCTGATGCCCGCGTGCCCAGGGACGTGAAAGGCATTTTTGAGTGCAGCAGTTCCTGCTCATCGGCAGCTTTGCTTTCTGTGGTTTCAGTTACCTTTGGTCAATTATGGTCTGAAAATATTCAGTGTGAAATTCCAGAAGTAAACAATCCGTAAGTTTTAAATTGGGTGACATTCAGAGTAGCAGGGTGAAACTTCATGCCAGGCACGTGGACCATCCTTTTGTCCCGTGTATCCGCCACGTATCCGACACCGACTCGCTGGTCACTGCGCAGCCTTCTGGGTTATCACAGAGACAGAGAGAGACCACGTTCGCACAGCTTCATTTAATCATTCTACTTTATTTTATTGTTCTGTTGTATTATTAAGGTTTATTGTTAATCTCTTACTGTGCCTAATTTATAAATTAAACTTTATCATAAATACATATATAGGAAAAATGTGTATGGAGAGAGAGAGACTGTCCCCAAATTATGATGGTTTACCTCAACAATTTTACAGCTTTATGACTGTGCAAAAGCAACATGCATTCATAGAAAGCACACTTCAAATTCTGAACTTTGACCTTGTTCCAGGCTAGCAGCCTGCTGTGGGACACTGACTCTCGGTGCTGGGCAGTGCCAGCCCCGGGACAGCCCTGTGACACCCCGTGGTGCAGCCCCGTGACAGCCCTGTGGCACCCCGTGGTGCACTGTGTTGGCAGAGTTCTGAGGTAATTCTGCCCTGTGCACGTTTGAGGTAGGCTAGGCTGATCTGTGATGGTTGGTAGGTTAGGTGTATTAAATGCATTTTCAATTCAGTGACAGATTTATCAGGACGTAACCCTATTATAAGTCGAGGAGCATCTGTATAAAGTTGGGTACTATGCTTAGTTTAAAACATCCACTAGGGGGCTTGGAACATACCCCCACAGATAAGGGGAGACTACTGGAAATGTACATTCATCATTCCATCCCTAGAGCACCCGTGAGGCCAAAGTCTTGTTACAAAAGATTAATGAAGTGTTGCCCAGAAAAAAGACACAGCCCTGCCCTCAAGGAGCCCCAGTCTTAGGGAGACACGCCCTGTCCTCAGGGAGCCCCAGACTGAGGGGGCAGAACAGTGACTATTTCTTCTGAGAGCTGGAAGTCTGGGCCGGGAGATACCACATGTGTGGGAACCTCAGCTTTATATTCAGTTAAGACAAGATGTCTTCCTGTTGTGGCCCCAGCTGGGTCACTCCTGGTCAACGGAGCTTCCTGTCCCGCTCAGCAGTCGCCTTCCCCTGCAGCAGAGACCACGCTCTCCTGACGGAGCCCCCGGACCAACCCATCCAGGGGCAGAGACCTAAAGGAATGGCTGGTGTCCTGAGGCCAGCCCCGTGACGGGGGACGCCAACAACAGATGAGGTCTCTCCGCTTTGTCTCTCCTTCGGAAGTGGAGCAGGGAGGGAAGAAGGTGAAGAATGAAGGGAGAAACGCAGGAGCCAGGCCGGGCAGCCTCAGCCCAGACTCCATCCCCTCGCCCAGAGGACCTCCTGACTTCTGCTGCTGCTCCTTGGGGACACCCTCTGCTCCTCCCCCTTGCCACTTGAGGCCTTCTCCCTTTATTCTGACCTGTTACTCAGCAAATGCCTTCCTGACCCCCAGGGAGGCCTTGAGGCCCGTCTGCCTCAGTTTTTATATCCAGGCCCCCCAGTGCCCACAGTGATGCCAGATGGGCCCGTTAGGAGAAGCTGATAATGACAGTTGAGCATTTAACATGTGCCTGGGATTGTCTGGAATCTTTATGTGTATTATTATTTAATCCTTACAACAGCACCACGAGGTGGCTTCTACTACTATCTCCAGTTCATAGATGAGGAGACAGACACAGATAGTCTGGTAATCAACTTGTCCAAGGTTGCAGAGCTGCTGAGCACCAGAGTTTGGGCCCAGGCTGCAGAGCCCTTCTGCCCGTCAGTGCAGTGTGCAGGTTAACAAGGTGTAGATGTGAGACTCCATCTTTGATAGATGGAGTTAAAAGAAGCAGGCCTCACCTATGCATCCCTTTGGCTAACTGTCCATGGGAAGGAAAGAATTCGGCTGGAACTTGTTTCCAATTGTGCTGCCCAGTCCTTCTCCTGCTGAGAGGCTGAGGGTTTGGGGGATGAGGCCCCCCTGGCTGGTTGTAAATTACCTGCCCTCTGAGGCTGGCAGGTCCATCCAGCCCTGTGCAGATAGGTCTCCAGGGTGGGGACCGGAAACTGGAGCCAGGATCGGCCTCCTTTCTGCTCTGTTCCTGGAGAGGAAGGTGAGTCACGCTAGATTCCAGGTGGCCCAGTGTGGGGCAGAAAGAGTGGACTGCCAGGTGTCTGGGCTGTGCGTCCAGCCCCCACCAGAAGGGTCACCCACGCTGGATCTACGGGAGGCTAGGCCACCACCCAGCCAGGCGTTCCCTGATGCTAGGACGTGTGCATTAGCTGGCCCAACACTTGCAGCAAAACTGTGTGATAGGGAGGGTTCGCATCTGGTTTTAATGTAGGATCAGAGAGGCGGTGTCACTTGCCTAAATTCACACAGTCCTCCTAACCCCAGAGCCAGTGTCTTTGATCGCTGGGCACTTGTCTTGCAGCTTGGTCCAGCCAGCCCACACAGTTGCATCTGCCTCCCTGGCGTCCGAGTCTTCAGTCCCCGGTGGAAACAGAGCCCTGCCTGGACCCCCTGCCTCTGTGCCTGCAGTCCTGCCCCTTTTGGCCCAGCTCAGCTGCCTGCTCCCATTCTTGCACCACCAAGGGCTTGGTTGTGGCCTCTTCAGATGCCTGCCCCTGCGCCTGCAGGTGCCTGAGACAGGGCCTAGCCCACAGGTTCAGAGCTTGGGCCCTGGAGTCACATTCTGGCTCCACTAGGTGGCCCTGGGTGAACAACCTGGCCTCTGGGCCTTAGTTTTCACACCTGCAAATAGGATGATGAGCTCTGATGCGGTGGCCCAGGGATCTGAATTTTAAAATTAGCTTCCCAGGTGTATCAGATGTCCACTGGAATCTGACGCTGGGCAGGGGGTGGGGGAGGGTCATAGACCTGCTATCCTTGAGATTCTCTGACCTCTCACCCTCCGCAGCTCAGAGCACCTCAGCCTCAGACACCCATGTTCAGGGGCCTACAGACTGACTTCTGGCACCCGTGCCCCTGTTGCTGAGACTACTTTTCCCTCTTTCCTGCCTGGGCTCTGGAGTGGCATCTTTATTTACTGCCTAATAGGCCAGCACACCGGCGGCCCCTGGAGGACGTCCGGGCTGGGGCCCTGGGAGCAAAGTGAAAGGGCTGCAATGTCCACTTTGACCTCTGCCCCATCTGGTCCCAACTGTGTGACTTTGGGGCAAGCAATTGATTAATTGCTCTGAGCTTCAGTGTCATCATCTTTAAAATGGGGACAGTAATAACGACATCATGAGGTTGTTACGAGGACACAAGGAGTCCAGAGACCATGGTCTAGTTGGAAAGACAAGATAAAATCATAATATAATGTGGTAAGGGCTGAACTGGTAATAATAACAACCAACATTTATTGAGGGCTTGCTCAGTGTCACACACTGGGCTAAACACTTAACAAGCATCATTGAATTCCCACACCTATCCCATGAGGGGGCTTCGGTTATTATACCCATTTCACAGGTGATGACACTGAAGCCCAGAAAGGTAAAGTGACTTGCCCAAGGTCACACAGCCAGTACTGGCTGAGCTGAGATTTGAACCCAGGTAGTCAACCCCAACATCAGGAGAGACATAGGAAGGTGGGGACAGTTCTGCCTGGATCGGTGGGGACGGAGGACAGCCAAGGTCAGGAAACCTGTTCAGGCCAGCGCTGTTGGGGTGGGGGCCAGACATGTCTCCAGAAGGCCAAGGATGGAGAGCAAAAGCCTTGCTGAGTCTGACTCATCGCCCCCACTGTGACCAGAAGAAGTTGGCAGAGGGTCGCAGCCCTGAGGCCCGGCGAGGTGGGCTTTGTCTCCTGTCGTCAGGATGGGCATTCCTGTGTGAGCATCCCTCTTTGCTGAGGAAATAAACCTGCCTTCTTATCCCCCTCCAGAGAGGTTGTTTTGTTACTCCTCCGTTCTCCCGTCGCCATAGCGCCAATAAGCTGTGTCTTTATGGCCAACAGCAGACACATTGAGCTGGTTAGGGACGCTCCCTCGCCTGGTGTTTGCCCAGCAGCTAAGAGGAGGCCTGGGCCTCATTCCCACTCCTCCTTTGCAGAGCTGAGTGGCTTCCTTCTTTTTTTAATAGTTCTACTTCAGGAACTGAGTCCCCTAATCTCTTCTCCAATCTTTGGTTACAGCACTTTATTAATTCTATAGCCATATGGTGTGTAAAAGGTCTCCTGCTTCCTGGGAGTCTTGGCTGTGGTGGAGACTCCTGGAAGGTACTAGATTGTGGGGGAGGGTGAGCACAGTTGCTCACTGAGCGCCCAGCCCACTGCACGCCAGGCACTGGGGTACACAATGGACCTTGAATCCTTCCCAGTGAGAGCCCTAAGAGGTAAACGGCCTTGGGCAAGCTACTTGGCCTCTGTGGGCCTCAGCTGCCTCATCTGAAATTGGAGACTCACCTCCCAGGGTTGTTGATAGGACCAAATGAGTTGGTCCAAGAGAGCTACTTAAAACAAACAGGGTCTCCACAAGCAAGCCCTGGAGAGTGTCAGCTGTGATGACGGCGGTGGGCAGGGTGCTGATGGTTGAGGCTCAGGGGCCTGACAATACTGGCCAAGGTCATATAACCAGAGTTTAGATCCAGGCCTCTCTGGCTTGTTCCCCCCACACTGTTCTGACAGGCAATCCAAGCCCCGTGGAGCCTGGAGAGGTGCAGCGACCTCCCCAAGAGCACACACGGCAGCAGGCCAGGAGATGTGTGGGCAGGTGCCCTGCACAGGTGGCAGCTGGGTTTAGAGTCCCAGAGCAGATACCACTCACAAGGCACTTCCCCTCTCGGGGCCTCGGTTTCTTCGTCTGTAAAACGGGTGAGGGAGTGGGTTGCAGGTGATGGACTGTACGGCACCTTCCTGCTCTACACCGGAGTGGGTGAGGCTGGATTGAGTCCCAGGGACTGTGACGGCAGAGGACCCTAAAGCTCAGCCACGTGAAACGGGTGGTCTCAGAGCTGTGTGCGGCCCACAGGCCCATTTTGTTCGACTTGCAGAGTGTTTTATAAATTTACATTTCAGTTTGTTTACCTGGTGTGCTGTCTTAAAATAGGCTGCGGTCTCGCCCTGAGTCTCCTCATACATGGTCCTCTTTGGCCCGTGAGCCGGCTGAAACCCCTCACGGTTCAGAAAATAGCATTAACTGTTGTTATTGCGGTTGTGGCTGAATGTACTGGGGGCGTCCGTGCCGGCCCCTGTGCCGAGCCCCTTCATGCGAGTGGACTCACTGAACCTTCATGACACCCCAGCACTGTGAAGTACCCTGGGCCCGTTTTATGGACCAGGAACACGAGGCTAGACTCCCACAGCAGGACTGAGGCCTACATGTGGAGTATAATTTGCCCAAACTGGCAAAACATTCTCTTGATTTGCTGTTCTGTGCTCTTTGCACATCTGAAACTAATACAAAATAGTGTGGAGTGTAAACTGTGATTGAAAACTAAGATAACAAAAACAAAACAAAACCTGCATCTCAGCCAGTGCAGACTTTATCTAGGGGGCTCCTTCTGGCCCTGCCCCTTGGGAGAGGGGATAGAGGGGGAGACGGGGTGACAGGAACCCCCACCCCAGTGTCTCCAGGGGTCCTCCACTCTGATGGCTGGAAGAGATCAAAACAGTGAGTTAAAAGCAAAAAGCCACAGCATTTCCCAACTCCCTGTGCTCTCGAGGAAGGAGGCCCACGTGTCTGGGGAGCTTTCAAGTTGTCGAGGACAGAAACAGGCCCTTTCATGGCCCCTCCTCTGAGTGGGGCCCTCGGTGCAAAGTGCTATTATTAGCACCGCTATCTGCCAAACAGGCTTCCCCTTGAAGAAGAAGTAATTAAATGCGTTATTTGGTGCAAAATAAAAGCATATATCTGCAGTTGCTGCCTCAGACATCATCATATTCTTTTTGAAATTTTTACAGTTGGGAAGTCTTGAGCTACATCGAATCTAAATAAAACGATTAGCCCACCAGGTTGGGGGGGTGCTGGAGGGGGGGTGGAGGGCAGGCCCTGTTGAGGCCCAGGCAGTCAGGAAGTGGTTTATGGGTTTTAAGGCTGGAGGTGGGGGCTGTTGGGCAGCTGGAAGGACTGAGGTGACTGGGTTTGAGCGAGGGCTGGGCCGTGCCGCTTGGTGGTTTGGTGGAGAACGGGGATTAGAGGGTGTGGACACTGGCCACCCCGCCCCCCCCCCCACCCCCGCGCCCTGCATACCCTGTGGGACCTGACCTTGGCCTCTGGAGGTGCTGTCTCCTTCCAGCTGAAGCCTTCTCTCTAAATCTTATCTACCAGAGCCAGAAACCGGGCTTCTTTCAGCCTCCATATCAAATCTGTTTCCTAGCCCTGCTGGTTTGATTTACTAAATAGTCTCCAATCCATCTGCTTCTTTTGTCGGCTGGCCGCCAGGGCCTTAGTGCAGATCGGATGCAGTGCAGGGCAGTGGCAAGTGGGGGTTTGAATCCTGACTCCACCATTACTTGCTTGGTGACCTTGGACTAGGGTTGCCAGATTTAGCAAATCAAAAATACAGGATGCCCATTTGAATTTCAGATGCAACATTTGGGACATGCTTTAAAAATTCCTTGTTTATCTGAAATTCAAATTTAACTGCTCATTCTGTATTTTATCTGGCAACTCTACTTTGGACAAGCTCCTTAACTTCTCAGCTTCCTTCTTTATAAAGTGGGGATAACAATAGTACCTACTGTAGAGGTGGTTCTGAGGGTTAAATGAGTTAAAAATGTAAAATATTTAGAACAGGATGGTAATAACCATCCACACTCAATTAGTGTATTAGAAAGTGCTTCTTACATTGAAAAATGCCTTGTGAAGGCGTTGATGTGTATTTTTGCTGTATTTCCATCTCCCCCAACCTTATCAGAGCCGGCAAAGCAGCCAAGTCCGGTGGGAGGGTGGAGGTTAGACTCAGGGGAATGTCCAGAAAGGAGGCAGTGGAACACCTGCAACAGGTAACAGGTAGCAGCAGTGCAGATACTTCCTGGGCCCTGGGGCAGGTAGTTAGTAAGGGGAGAGCAGTTCATCCATCCAGAGGGAAGGCGGGAGGGAGGTTAGGAGTCTGGGGGGTGGTCTGCAGCCTCAGAGAGAGACGCGTGTGCCAGGAGCTGGTGTGCTCGGCAGCTGGGAGGAAGGGAAGAAGGCCACCTAGACGCCTGGTTTAAGGGATCTTGGGAGGGTGGTCATTCATTCACTCAGCAAACATCTACCAGGCAACAATTAGGCACCCAGGAGCGTAGAGAGCTTGGGGTCAGTTCGCCCCCCAGCATTCTTCATTGTGCCACTGTCCGCAGAGAATCCTGCCCAGCCAGGCCAGGCTGCCGTGAGGACCTGCCACTTCCCTAGCACACAGGCGGCCCGGAGCCCTGAGGTGCTGGGCTGGTAAGACCTGGGCTGGGATGACAGGTGGTGGGCCCAGGTGCACAGACAACCACACCCCTCACAGGGGCGTACGACCCACTGGGCAAAGTGTTGTCTGGGGCCACACAGTAAACACACTGTGACACGTAATCACAAAAAAGTCTCATAATGTTTTAAGTAAATTTATGATTTTGAGTTGGGCCTCATTTATAGCCATCCTAAACCGCATGCGGGGTCCGAGGGCCGCAGGTTGGACACCCCTGTCTGCCACAGTGAGAATGAATGACCTGCGACTACACTGACCACGTGGAGGAGTCGCACGACACCACCAGGTCAGCTGAAAGGAGCCAGACACAAAAGACTGCATGACCTATGGTTCTATTCATGCAAAGTTCAGAAACAGCCCAACAGCAGCTCCTTGGGTTGAGGGAGCTCCCAACTGTAAGGAGAAGCAGGAGGCGATTGCCTGGGCGCTCAGGGGGAGGGGCACGGGGCTTGGGAAGCAGTCCTGGGGTTGTTGGGTGCTGGCGATGTTCCGGCTGTTGGCGGAGGTGGCGGTTACCCTGGCTTTTGCTTTAAAATAATTTGTTAAATGGAACATTTGTTTCATGCCCTTTTCCGAACATGAGATTAATTTTGCAATGAAAAAAAAAAAAGGCGAGCCAGAGAGGGTCTACCTTCTTCCAAAGAAGGGCCTGCAGGGAAAAGTTGGAAACTGACCTCTCCTTGCCTCCAAAAGTTAGAAAGGGAAGCTAGAGAGCAAAGCTGGCCTGTCCCTCTGGCGAGGTGTCCCTGGCCCTCTGTTCTGGGTCAGACTCATTAAGATTCCTCCTCAATTCCTCCCTCAGGGTCCACTGAGGCAAAGACAAATCCATGAACCATGCAAGACCGCTGGGGTGAGAGAGAAAGATGGAAAGGAAGGAGTGAGGGAGGGACTCGGTGAAGGAGACACTGGAGAGGAAAAGGGGGGGCTCGGGAGAGGAAATGGGAGAGAGATAGAGAGAGGAGGCAGGTGTGGATGGGGACCCCAGGGTGCCTGGTCTCTATTCCTAGCCAGTCCAGTTTAATGACAGCTTTTCAAGTCTGTCTCCGCCCCCTACACCCCTATGGATGGATCCTTATGAAAGATAGAGATCACCGGGGCGGGGGGGGGGGGGGCGGGGGACAAGGGGCACTTTTCATGAACCCCAGACCTACTACCTCCTCTTCCCCCTTCCCAAGGAGGCTAAGCTCCGCTCTGCCAGCCCCTACCTCCCCCTACCTCGGGCTGTGCCAGTGGCAGCTCCCTCTGCCTGTCTTCACCTTCATTCCCAGGTAAGTAAGTAACATTTACTGGCGAACTCTTCATTGAGCCATAAAATTTACAAGCCCTGCAGCAGTGGATTGTTTGAGGGCCTGCAAGGGGGGAGCATCACCCTCTAATATCCTTTAGGGTGAGCAGGTCAAGTGACACATGGTTCCTCATTAAAGCCCCCAGGCAGACAGCTGGGAAAGTAAAACAGTTTAGCAACGCATTCACTTTTCATTTCCCAAGCCACCCTCCCTGTCAGGAACGCTGCTTCTGACAGGGCAGCTGGGAACGCGGCAGCCTCTAAATGCCTCATTTCCATCCTCTGCCGGGCTCACACGCAGGCTTCCCCATCTTGGACTAAGCCTCTTAGCCTCTCTGAACTTCCACTTCCTGGTATAAAATGGGTCTCACAGTTTTTGTGTCTAAAGGGTTGTTGTGAAGAACAGAACAAATCACACTTTGTAGAAGGCGTGGCCTGGAACAGATGTCCAATAAGGGCTGGCAGCGGAGGCAGCGTCTGGCCAGCCCTCCCCACACACTCGGCCCCGTTTCCACGCTGTGGAGTTCTGGGCTGGGAAGCAGCTGCCCAGCCAGGAGCCCCGTTTTTCAGACCCCTTTGCACCTAGGTGGGGCCTCATTTCCAGTTCTCGCCAGTGGAACACGCGTGGGGCGTGGCATGCCACTTCCAGGCAGGAAGACCAAGAACTGGGAGCACCTTCCCGGGTGACTGTCCCTGTCTGCTGGCTGGACAAGGAGTCAGAGACCTTACAGGCGGCAGAGCCACAAGGAGGAGGGAGCCTGGGCCCCCAGTGCCATGCAGCAGGCTGCCCAACTGCGTCGGACCGGGACTGAGGAAGACGCGCACTTTCATAGGTCAGGCCAGCGACACCAGGGGCGTTGCCTGTCACGGCAGCTAGTACTGTCCCTTTCTTTCCCTTAAATCCCCACCCCACCCCAGCCCCTGCATCTATCCCCGCCCGTCCTACAGTCTGGGCCTTGTGGTCTGGGGCATCTGTGCTGCCCTCCGACCCAGGGCCTTTCCTCCGCTTCGGGCCTGCTCCTCCCGCTGGCCAGTGGGGGTGAACCAAGCTGTCCTGGCTGCCAGGCTGAGGGCGCGGTGAGCCCAAGTACCATCCCAGCCTCGGGAGACGCTGGCAGCACGGTCTGGCTGTCCAGGGATCGGGCTTAGTTGTACAGTCCTCTGGAGCCTGCTTTGTGGGGACCCGAGCCACACCGGACTTCAGAATGCCCCCTCTGCCCTCTGGAGTGCTCAGGGAGAGAGGAGCCAACAGCCATGGGGCAGTTGGCCTTGGCCTCCGAACCCTCTGTCTCCCAGCTTTCCATCTCCTCTGGCCCTCCTCCTGCTGCCCCCACAGACTGGCGGCCTTGTGAATTGCCACCATTTTCTGTGATGTTTCCTTCTCCCAGGCTCCCCTCGCCCTGCCTCACTTCTCCCAACCTCTCCCCACTTCTCTGGGACTTCTCCACTCTGTCCCCCACGTCCTGCCCCGTCCTCCTAAGCGGACGCTGCTGCTCAGACATCTGCTTCCTCCTTGAAACTGAAGCTCAGCAGGAGTCTCTGGAGTCACCTCCTGAGGGACAGGCTTTCTCTTTGTCTCTGTCCTGGCAGCACAGGGAGTCCCCAGAGGAGTAACGGCATATTGGATAAAAATCTCTCTGGCAGAGTCACTTTCCCGGGGGTAGGCAGACTTTCCTGCTGCTGTCCCCCACTGCCCCAAATCCCTCACACCCCACGGTGAGTGGATGCATCTTCCCTGCCCACCCTTCCCCAGGTCCCTGCCTTCATCACCCAGAGCCCTAGGCACATCCCTGCCCCTTGCCACCTGCCCCCGCAGCTCGAGCCCCTCACCTGCTGCCCAATCAGGACCCTGCCCTTTCTTCTGAGCTCTGACCTGCATTCATTTCCTCAAAAAATTCCTTTTTAAAAAAGTTTAAAATGTTTTGTATATAAGAAGTTAGCACTGTTTCTGCAGTCAGGTAGATGTCTTTCATGACCCACCAAAGGAAGATCATGTGCTCCAACCTAACGAAGCCTGTAACCTTCACGTATGGAGGGCAACCTCGGCTTCCCGTGTGGAGGCCAGATGTCCAGATCAGACCGCCTGTCTGAGCAGGGCGAGAGCCAAGAGAGAGGGCCTGGGCCAGATTCTCCTGGGAGGCTGCAGTAGAGCCCCCAAGCTTGTTTTCAAGGATGCAGTGAGGCTGCCGTCTGGAAGACTTCTCAGACCAATCTCCTGGTCTCTGGTCCCCAGTCCCTTCTCCCTACAAACGAGGGTTTGCCTCTGATTATTCTGAGGGGGTGCTGGGGAGTGGAAATTGGAACAATCCCTTTGGACCGAGAGCTTGGCCTCTAATCATCTACCTGACCACAGGTGGGTAATTCACCTAGGAATTCTGACAGGCAGAACGCTGCTCTCCCTGAACTCCACCTGGGAGACAGACAGGCAGGCAGACAGACTGACAGACATGGGCAATGAAATGTTCCTGGGTACCTGGTGCTGTGAGGCCGGAGGAGGAAGGGTCAGTTGCACTGGGGCAGGGACTGGGCTCAACTAAACTTCACCAAGAAGAAGGAGACTGGAGCTGAGCCTTGGAGGAGGGCCAGGACTCGGCAGGTGGAGGGAGAGAGCAGCGGGAGGGCGTTCCAGGCAGAAGGCACAGCACGAGCAATGGGCGGGCGGGAAGCAGTGAGTCTGAGACAGAGGACTGGCAGGAGCCGAGGCCGTGGGGAGGAAGTAGGGACAGAAGGGAGGACCTTGCCAGCTCTGCTAAGACTTTTATCTGTGGTGGTGGGAGCCACCAAAGGGACTTAAGCACAAAGGGACTTAAGGAGTGACACGATCAGGTGTGCTGGTCTCCTCTGCTCCACAAGCCTTGTATGTCTATCTCCACACCTTAGCGGGTCCCAGCCCCCAGTGCAGCCCCAGCGCGTGGTAGGTGCCAGCACGTGAACGGATGGGTACCACTCATGTCTCCCCCATTGTCCTTAGAGGAGAGCCCACCCTCCACAGAGGGCTTGCCCTGCAGGCTCCTGCCCACCCGGCCCGTCTCAGTCCCCATGCACCCTGCTCACCACCCCTGCCATGCTGGCTCTCCTT
Organism: Trachops cirrhosus; assembly: GCA_028533065.1. NCBI lineage: Eukaryota > Metazoa > Chordata > Mammalia > Chiroptera > Phyllostomidae > Trachops > Trachops cirrhosus. The sequence goes on from CM052541.1 coordinate 98,770,902, forward strand.
AGGGCTTGGTGTTAGTGACCCAGCATGGTGTCCCTGCTCTGCTGTCCACCTGGGCCCTCCCCTCCCATTTTTTTGGGAGCTTAAAAAAAGGGCCTTACCTATTTTCTCTTGGTTGGCTCCTCCTCATCAGGAAGGTCTTGGTCACAATATTATCCCCTTGGGGAGACTTTCCTGAGCACCCAGTTTAAAGACACCCCATTGCTGTTATTCCTCCACTTATGAAGAAGCTCTTTTCCTCTGTACCATTTGACCCAGTCTGTCATATTATATTTGCCATTTACTCGGACTCTGTCTGCTCCACTAGACCACCTGGAGTGGTTTTCGTCTTCTGCTGGGTCTCTGAGGCCTGGCCCGCAGCCTGACACAGGTTCCAGACTCAGTTGGTGGGCGAGTGCAGCGTGAACCTCTGCTCAGACCCAGGGCTCCCCGAAGGCAGGGGTCTGCCTCTCTTTTCAGCCTGAGCCCCCTTGGCCATGCCCCTCCCCCATCCAGCTCTGTCCTCCCTCCAGGGTGGTCTCATGCTGCCACAGTGGGAGCAGGAGGCAGAGGTGGGGTGGTGGCAGTTGTGAATGTATTCACGGTTCAGTCCCTGCAGGCTCCTCCAAGTGACAGTGCCACTGCTATTTAGCCCAATGCTCAAGCACTAGAAATCTCCAGGGAGACCCCTGCCAGTCCCCTGAGCTTACGCCTGGCCTGGCCTCAAACCCCAGCCACTGGCTTGAAAAGGCCATGTCTTCTCTCTGTCTTTAAAGATGGCTCAGTGCCTGCTTTCAGTGAAAGATAATGAGGCTCAGAAACCAGAGCTATATGGTAACTCTCTCACACACAAACACACTCTCACATACTCACAAACACACACACTCACACACACACACAACCTTGGCACACCCCTGCCTCCACCCTGGAGCTCAACAGTCTTTTTTGTCTCTTTGCTCCTTTCTGCGTTCATCTCTCTGGCCCCATCTCTGTGTCTCTGTTTCACCTACTTCTGTCTCTGTTTTTGTCTCTGTCAGTCTGTGTCTCTTTCCATCTGCCCCGTCATTGGCTGTGCCTCTGCTTCTCTTTCTGCCACATTGTACGCCTCTCTTCTGCCTCTGTCTGTTGTCTGTTTCTCCACATCACAGGTCCCGTCGGGTCGTTGTCTGTGCCTGCCTGCTCTCCTTCATCTCCAGGTCCCCAGAGCCCTCACCTCCCTGTCTCTCCAGCTTGGTAGCAGCCGCCTAGCCTCTCGATGTGCCACTAGCTCACTCTTAGTCAGCTTTCAAGGCAACTGCAGAAACAAGAAAGGGAGGGAGCAGGGAACTGGAAGCAAGTGGCGGGTGTCAGCATGAAGTAGCACTGAATAAACGTGCAGCTGTCCCTTTTCTCCCCTTGGCAGGAGGGAAGAAGCATGGGGCAGGGGAGGCGAGGGAGAGTGAGGGTGGAGGGGAGGTGGATGACCCGGCCCAGGTGGGAGAGCTGGGGGCAGCAGAAGGAGCCTAGAATAAATGGGGAAGGAAGTTACAATGACCTCTATCTCCTGGCAGGGAAATTTTGACCCTAATTGCTAAAGCAGGGAGTTATTAGCTGTCTGAGATATAAAAGAATAAAATGAGAAAGCCATGGGAAGAGTGCTGAGTGTGTGAGCACACACCTGTATTAGTTGTGACAATCCCCACTTGCTGAAAAGTTCAGGGTCTCTGGCCTCCTTGGGTGGGGCTGTATGACCAATTCTGGCCTATGAACAGAAAAGAAAATGCCACTTCTGGACAGAAGGATTTAATTAGCAGTGTGAGACCTTCCAGAGGTCATCTTTCTGTCTGGCACAGTGACCAGCAAGTTCTGAGCCGAAGGCTTCTCCATCAGCCAGGGTCCTGGAGAGACTAGGATGAGCAGAGTCATCCTAGTGATGGACGTGCAGTGAGAACAAGAAGCCTGTGCATTTTTGAACCACTGAGATTTTGGAGCTGTTTGTTAATGAGACATAACCTAGCCTATCCTGACTGACCGATGCAGTGCATGTGTTAGTGACTATGTACAAGTCTATACCTGACTGAGTGAGCAGGCATGTTTGTATAAACTTGTGTATGTGCCTATATATTTATGGTGTCATGCATGCAATCATGTGTGATTATGGGTGTGTGTGAGGACAAATCTTCACATTTTTGGTATGTACCCAGCAGTAGACAAAGAAGGAAAGCTTCTCCTTGCTACCTTCTCACCTCCTGTTTTGTTTAGAAACACGAAGGGCCATATCTTGGTCCCAGCTTGCTTCCTCGTCACATTCCCACCTTTATCCACAAGTCTCCTCCTCTCAGCAGCTGCCCCTCTTCCCTGTCTGAGTGCTCCTGGGGTGACCACTGCCCAGCACGATTTCCTCTTCCCCACCTGCGCAGAGTGGCAGGTTCTGGGATGGGCATGTGACCTGGGCCAGACCACTCAGACACCTCATCCAGGATTTTGCTGCTGGAACTAGCAGGGAAGAGTGTCATCTCCTTTTGGGGTGAGGTTAGATGTGGGGCTACCCTTGCCGTGGAAGAGTGGTGGGAGGGGCTAAGGCAGAAGAAGCAGAACTGAAAGCAAGAAACAAGAAGGGCCCGGATCCAGCGCCACCCATCTCATGAGTTACGTGGGTCAGGGACCGCTTGCTCACCAAGCTCATGAAGCCTGGTGGTTAGTGTGTGCCCCAGGGCTGACTTCTGTGGGTTGCATGGCCCAGACTCCCTACCCTCTGGCTTCAGGTTGGGCCCCAGCCATGGGGAGACTCACAGGAGATGAAGGGAGGGAGAGAGTGAGGTGGAGGTATTTAACCTCCTGACTTGCTCTCTGTGTAGCTGCAGAGGGCTGGCTGTGTCCTGCCACACCAGCTGCAGCTCCCGTCCAGTGGCCTCTCCATGTGGTTCTCCCTCCAGGCCTCCTGGGCCTGGCTTCCAGTCACCAGCCCTGGAGCCTCATGACCCACTGTTGGTTTCCCTACACCCTCCCCACACCTTTGCACCCTGCCCACACCTTCATTAAACTCTCCCTGATTTTAATGGAGAGAGTTGGAATGTTCCCTGAGTTTCCTGTTAGACACTGTTTATGAATAAGATGCTCAGCACCAAGTCCGTGGGTCACTGGTTGTTTT
>CM052541.1:98774107-98791816 GCA_028533065.1 Trachops cirrhosus
TCTACCAACTTCCTTCTCTGACAGTACTTTCTTGGCAGCTTCTGGTCTGGGCTCCTGCTCTTCTCCCTGCCCCCCACCCCCTCAGCCACCCCTACTTCCCCTTGGATTTCAGCCACCAGAGACAGCGCTGCTCCATCCAGCCTTTGCCCAGGGGGCTCAGGCCGGAATGTCCAGCTAACCCCTGGACAGTTGGTCTTTGCACCATCAGGTGCCTCAAATGCAACCTGCTCCAAACAGGACATCTCCCCTAGGCCTGCTCTTCCTCCCATGTGACCTTTCAGAGGGTGGCCCTGCCATTTGCTCACACCGAGGCCAGACACCTGGGCTAGACACCCAGGAGTCGGCCTTGACTTCAAGTTTTCTCTGTCTCCATCCTCTTAGGTTCTGATGCTATGACCTCCAAAATATTTCCTGACTCCCCCCGCTCCCCAAGCCAACCCTGTGACCCCAGTGTGGTTCCCCTCACCCCCCTCTCCCTGGACTGTTGTAGTGGTCTCCTAACCAGCCACCCTGTCTGCACACCCAGTGCCTCCAATCCACCCTCCACATTACAGATCTGAACCCGTTACTTCTTTGCTCAGAACCCTTCAGTACCTCCCTCCTGCAAGTGTCTTAGACAGAAAACAAGACCTCTGTGATCTCAGCACTGCCGGTTTCTCCTGCAGTCCTTTCTGCTCCTGCTGAAGCATCATCCCAGGAACGCGGAGCCGTCTCTGCTCCCCTCACACTCCAGGCCTCTCTGTCTGTGCCACGTGGTCCCTTCTGCCTGGGATTCCCCTCTGCCCCCTTTCACAGCCCCTACTGCATCTTGAAGACAGTTTTGGTGTCACTGTCATGCAGAGGCAAAGTAGCCAGATTATTTTTTTGATCTCAAGGGCAATGAATTGGAGGGGGCATGTGAAGGGGTTGGGGGACTCGGCCATTGTCTAGAGGGGAAACCAATGTATGAAAAATGCCCCACCTTGACCAGTTTCTCTGTGTGTCTCATATTCTTCCTTCCGGACTGCTTTCCCTCACTCATCAGGACTGAGAATGCCCTGGCTTTGGTGGTGGCTACAGCCCGCAGCTTCCAGACTGTGGAGCATTGAGCTAGTCATTTAACCTCTATGGGCCTCCCTGGTGGGCTTCTCAGCAGAGGGTTCTCCCAGACTCTGTTTTCAGGGCCCTGGGGTAGAGCAATAAGCGGTTGCTGAAAAGAACTGTGAAAGCATGTCTTGGAGGCTGTGAGTGTGTCTCCTCCAGGGCTTGAGTCTGTGCTTGGACATCCTGCAGATACAATGAAACTGCGAGTCCGGGCAAGGGCCCTTTGTTCCAGCAGCTAGAGCTCCCTCTCCAGGACCCTAACCCTCCCAGAGGCCACTGCTACTGGGGTCTGTGCTCCTCCTGTGTCCTCCTCTGTAGCTGGGTGCCATCTGAGCTGGAGACAGGTCTGGGCTGGAGCTGAGAGACGGCATCTATTCTCATCTGTGTGTACGGCGTGGGCGGGGTGGGCGGGCATCTGGGGACTATGCTCAGCCTGACTCAGAGGGTGATAGGCCCCTTACCCAACGAGGCTTAATCCTAGCTTTACCTGATAGAGGGTCTTATCTGCTACCCTCCCCCCCGCCCCGCCCCCTGTCCACATACATCCTTCTCCCAGGAGTTTGCCTTGCCCTTTCCAGAACAATAGCTTACCTCATTGTCTTTCCACTCTGTACCACCTGGCTCCAGGGAGGAATTGGGGTGGGCAAGACCCTGAGGATTGGGGAGAAGGAAGCAGGGGTGGTGAGAGGGAAATGATTTAAAGCAAGGCAAGAGGGAAAAGCCAGGGAATGACAGGGAAAAGGAGCAAACCGACTCGGGCAGCTCTGGAAGGCAGGCGGGCTTCAAAGACTTGCTTGGATTCTGGGGAAAGCAGCCCAGCAAGAAGCCCTTCTCTAACCTTTCCTTGGGGAGTTTTCAACCAGGGGCATTATTTATGAAGGAAAGGGGGAGTTGGGGGGAGGGGTCACGTGGGCCTGGCCGTCATGGAAACATATTCCCGTGCTGGACTCCCAGCTGGCCGCAGCCCCTTCCCGTCCCTCCGTTTAGGTACCCCAGCGTGGGCGCCCCCGTGCGGCCGCCAGCGGCGCAGCACCCTGCTGTTGGGGCTGTATCCAGGGTCCCGCCCACCCGTTCTCATCTTTTGTCACATTCATTCATCACCCTGTGTCCAGGCTCCTTCAGCTCACCCCCTGTATCCTGCGACCTACCATGGATGCCTGGGCAGCAGCAGTGTGTCCATGGAAGGCTCTGAATGTCCGTTCCTTGCCTGTTGTTTTTTCTCTAGTCCCCGTGCCCAGGAAGTTCTTCTCTGGGCATATCCCTGTGTCTTGTCTCCCAGGTCCTGCCTCTTATCTCCCCTCCTGTCTAGTATCAGTGCATCTATCTTGGATCCTGGCTTGGTCCTTCCAGCTGCCCCTGTGTCTGTTGTTTCTGCAACTGTCTCCCTCCATCCATCTATATGTATCTACACATCTATTACTCGGCAGCCGCCTATACATCATGGGGCCCCATTATCCATCATTTATCTGCATATGTATCATTCATGCCTCCAGCCATCTATTATCCATCACCTCTCCTGCCGCCTCTTTGATGTCCTGCACTCTGCTCTGGGGTGGGGGTGGGAGAGATTAATGCTGCCAGGCCTGCCTGCCCCAGCTCCAGAGAACAAAGGCACAAAAGGACATGGAGGGAAGAGAGAGGCCACTGGAGAGTGGTTAAGAGAGCTGGGGTCTCAGAGTTTAAAGGGGAGTGAACAGACCTGGGGATGTGTCAGCTGGGTTGCTCTGCCGGGAATTCCACTCATTGTCTCATTGTTCCTCTCTCCCCCTCCCAAAAGATCAAGAGGACTTAGGTTTGATTTGCAGCAGGAGAGCTCCAGGCTAGACACAAGTGGCACTCGTTCCTGAAAGGGTGGCCCTCTCTAGAGGAAAGGCTGCCTGTGAACGCAGCATCTACATGGAGATGGTCCAGCCTCATCAAGTCATGGGGTGGGGTAGGGATGGAGAAGGGCGGTGACTGGCACAAACACAGCCCCCACACTCTTCTGGGTTCTTGGGATTTCACAGTCAGAGATGCTTTCCTTTGACTAAGGAATTGTTACTTAACCACGCAGCACAAATCCCCCTGGGGCTGGCGTCTCACATTGGTTTTTATAAGCATCACTCCTCATGTTGTTGATAATATTGCATCTTTTCCCCTGAGTCTGGTTTCCTGGAGGAACTGTAGACCATGGCTCCTTTGTGCCTCTGGTTTTCACACACCCTGTTTCTCAGGGTGAGGCTTCCTGTGCCCGCCTTCCCCCCGGGCCTCCTCACAGACACACAGAAGCTGCAGAAAGGGAAGCAGGAGGGCCCTTGGACATCCTGGGCAGGGCTCTCTCATTTCTATTTCTGCATCCCCAGTCCTTAGTATCTGGTAGGAAAGGGGCCTCATGCAAGGTCATCTATAGGCATGAAACTTCACCCACACTTCCACCTGGTCCAGGAGAGAACAGAAAGGGTGTCAGATGGCTCCTGCAGAGCCACTGTACTCTCAGGCCACTTCTCAAGGCTCGGGACCTCCTGAGGTGGTCAGAAACACCCTGTGAATGCAGGCAGGTGACAGTATCATTTCTGTAATCTTTCTCAGGGATTCTTGGCTTGAAGATGTGTAAGGCTGGGTTTCTGGGGAGGGCAGTGTGAAGGTCAGGTATTCCGTGGATGGTTTCTTAGCCCCAACTTCAGACAAGAAGGAGGACACATCTGTTCTTTATACTGAGCAGGAAACTGAACAACTTAGCTTCGTAAGTGGCTTTGGCTTATGGAGTTGTTGGACCTGAGTTTGCCAGGAGTGGAGGGCCTCGGGATGGGGAGGCAGGGGCTGTCCTCCCTGGGCCTCCCTCCTCACAGCTCCAAGGGTTAAAAAGCACTTAGCAGCAGCACATAATAAAAGCAAATGTAAGAGAAAGAATATCCTAAGGATTTAATAAACTGCAAACAAAATTATCACGATTCTTTTCCTAGCCAGTTGAGTTTTCAGTGATTAAGAAAATACAATTTCCTATAATTAAATCTTAACAAGAAATGTTATTAAAAACACTCTGTCCCAGCTCCTGTAATAATTGCATGCTCCCTTAGAACAGTAAACAGAATTAGACTTTGCAGCGTACATGCTAATCCATGTGTCATTTTGATCAAATTTGTACTAATAACCTGTCTTCTTATTCAGAGATAGGGAAGGAAGGCAAGCGGAAGCCAGGACTGCAGGGCAAGAGTGAACTCTGGTTGGGGAGGGGAAGCCAGGAGCACTGGGTTGGTTCCCATGATGATGATAAGTGTTAAATTTATTGAGCATGTACTATATGCCTCACTCTGTGCTAAGCATGTTAGATGTGTAATTTCACTCACTCTCCACACAACCTGGAGCCATGGTTTTCCTCCTTTAGACAAGGAGAGTGAAACCCAAAGAGGCTTAGCAGCTTGCTCAAGGTTACTCAGACTTTTCTGGGGCCTGCGCTATGCTGACTGGTGAGAAGGTACTCTATCTGGGAGACCTGGGCTGCCCTGCTTCCGCAGAGGACAATGGTACCTGGGAGGAACAGCTTCCTCACCTTGGGAGGTGCAGGTGTGGGGGCAAGAGAGGCAATGGCATTGCTCTGAGAAATTTCTTTTGGAAAATCCAAGGGGTGGGAGAGGGCTTTGTTGGGGTGTGAGTGCAGAAGGCTGGTGTTTGTGCGGTGCAGGGTGCTGGCTCTGCTAACAGCCCTGGGGCACGGCTCAGAGCAGTTAAGAGGGATCTGAGTTGGGTGTGGAGCCGTGGAGGTCAAAACTGCTCTTCCTGCATGTGTGTGTATGTGTGTGAGTGTAAATGTGTACCTGGGAAGCGTGTGCTTAGGTGTGAGCAGGTGTGTGAATATGTGAGTGTCTTGAGTGTGTGTGACTGTGTGAACATGTGCATGAGTGTGTAGTGTGGTTGTGTGCTAAGCTACATGTGAAGGTGTGAATGTGTGTCAGTGTGTGAAATGTGTGAGTGGGTATGTGAGAAGGGGCTTGTGATTTCAGCACATGCATGTGTATGTGTGAGTGTGTAGGTATGTATAGGACAGAGTGGGCACATGTGTGGGTCACACACACACACACACACACACACACACACACACACACACACTCATATGCTCCTGGAGCTTGTCCCTGGTGAGGGGGATGGAGCCAGCCCCGTGCAGGGGCCCGGCTCTTGTCTGACTACAGCTCCTCAATCTCTGCAGCTTCATTTGATGAAATTTATCCTCAGTTTCCATGCTGATGCACGCACATAAGTCTCTCATTCCCAGTGCACCAATTAGCTCTCCTAATTAAATTCCTGCTGGGATGGAAGGGGAGGGCCTTCACTTCCCCTGATGCTCTGGGGACAGGGCCATGCTGACCTGGAAGACTCCCCCAGCCCTTACTCCTGCTCGGAGCAACCCGGATCCAGGCAGGGGGTTGAGGAGCAGGGACCGCTGTGTAGATCCCTGTTCAGTGAACACTTACAGCCTCTCTGCTCTGCACCCAGCACTGTGCTAGGCACTGTGGGGGTGGGGAGTGAGGATGACTATGAACAAGACAAATGGACTTCCCTATTTTTGAGCCTCCTTCTTCCAATCACTCCAACTTTGAACTTGGGTCTCCACCTCCATTCTGTCCTTCCTGCTGCCCCAGGTAGCACCCTGCCATCTTACCTCTCTTGCTTCCTTGCATAGAGTTCTACTTTGCCAGATGGCCTATACCTTGTGCCCTGGACCTCTAGAGCATTCCTCTGGCTCCTTCCTGCTTGTGGAAGCTTTACACTGACTGGTGTCTCCTCCAGAGAGCCCTCCCTGGCTGCGTTGTCCTCTCCCTTCTCTGCACACCTGTTGGACTCTCCTCTTCGGGGGCCAACCATTAGGTCTAAGCATAGGTTTCCCTTTTTATAAGCATGGCCTGCTTCACTAATTAGAACTTAAACCCTTTGAAATCAGAGTCTGTGTCTTGTGCCTTTTCACACAGAGGCCAGCAGGGTGTATACCTCATGGCTGCTCTAATAATTTCTATGCAATGAATGGAGGAGGAGGAAGATGGAGGAGGCAGGGTTCCTGTTCAGTCTTCTTGCCCCTGGGGATCTCTGTGGGATGGAGAACCCTGGTCTCCTGATCTCGGAGTGGACAGGCCTTAGATGTCTCACTAACTTCTCTCTCCAAGCAGAAATGGGAATAGGAATTATTTGTAGGTAGGAGTAAGAGAGGAGAGCCAGATCCTCCAGGCCAGGAGAAAATGCCTGGCCCAGGTGAGTCCTGACCCACAGGGGACTCTGGAGCATGAACAGCACTACAGAGCTGGCCTCTGGGGCAAGGGACTGGCTCCTTATTACACCTCCCCCATCCCCTCCACACCCAAACAGGCAGTTATTGGCAGTGAGGAACCCAGGATGTGTGGGTTGGGGGGAGCCTCACAGACACCTGAGTGCAATGGTTCTGTTCTCCAGAAAAGGGGACAGCTGTGAGCCCTTAGCAGCTGAGGTCAGACATATGGGCCTGAAAAAGGGGACCTGGGTAGGCACCAATAGCATCTTCTACATAGCCAGAATGCCCTTCTTACTAGGCATGGTTTCTGAGCCCATCCCAGAGGTGTGGAGAAGGGGGGAACTGAAAGGACACTTTTCCCTGGTTGTCAGCCTGTGGGGCACCACAACGGTACCAGTCAGAAGAGTTTTTATTTCAATTTTACACTGAATTACTCTTTTTCAAATGCATGAACTATTACACATTTATTTACATCTAGGTAAACTCTGTCCCATTACTTTGCCACAGCTTCATTTTCTCTCAGCTGACCTATGCACAGACACTCGTAAAGGACACTGCCTCTGTCCTCAGCCCCTGCTGTCCTTGTGCCATCTGTACCACGACCCTGCCCCCATAAGCCTTAGCTACAGTAAGACTTTGTCCTGAAACAGTCTGAGAGGAGCTGGAGAAGCTAGGGTTTGGGGAAGGGGAAGCCACAAGCAGGCACAGGAATCTGTTGGAGAGAGGAGGGCAGAGCTGAGAGAAGATCACGCAGTGCAGAGAGATTGGCCAGGAGGAGGTGTGGCCCATCCAGAACCTCAGCTGATCCTAGTATCCTGAGCACAGCTGTGGTGCTCCCCCTGGGTTCCTGTGATATGCCAGGGGTTTTCTGGGGAAAAGTAAAAATGTCTGGGGCCAATAACGCTGTTACCTGCCTGACACCATCCTTCCTTCTTCCTTAGACTTCAGAACCCTGATTTTGTTGGGGTGAGGGGGGCAACATGCTCAAGGAAGTGGAACCAATCTCTGGCCCCAAGAGATGAAACATGGTTAGTCTAAGCCACCCCAGGTAATCCTGCCCACCTCTACTAGTGATTAGTTCAAGGGTGGGCATGTGATTCATTCTGGCCAGTGAAATGCAGGAAGAAGGCTGCTGGAGGCAGGAGGCTTTTATGAATAACTACTGCTTGATCAAAGAATGTAGGTAAGGAAGTGTGTCCCTTCTTCCTGTCTTGAATGCAGCTGAGTAAAAATGTAATGCCAGACTTCCAATCAAGATGGCGGCATAGGCAGACATGGCTCACCTCTTTGCACAACCCCATCAGAATGACAACTAAAATATAAAACAGCCTGCACTCAGAACTGCCAGAAATCCAGTTGAATGGAAGTCTGAAAATTATTGTTTAAATAAACCACATCCACATCCATCCAGACTGGTAGGAGGGGTACAGATACGGAACAGGCTGGTGCCACACCTATATGTGGTGGATAAAAATTGGGGAGGGATGTCTCAGGAGCGAGGAGTCCTAGACCCACATCAGGCCCCTCATCCCAGGATTCCAGTGTCAGGAAGATAAGTCCCCACAACTTCTGGCTGCAAAAACCAGTCAGGATTTAGTCAGTGGAAGAAACATTTGGAGCCCTAAGTAGTTTCTCTAAAAGAACCTACACATGAACTTACTCAGACTCACTTCTCTGAGCTCTAGCACCAGAGTAGCAGCTTGAAAGGAATCAGTAGCATACTGGGAGAAACTGAAGTATATGGCATCAAAGTGAAGTAAGCAGAGGCCATTGTCCCTTATCTAAACCCTCCTCCCACAGAGCCACAGAGCTGGCATGCTGGTGCTGTATGTGAGACTCCATCAACCTGGCTAACATTGTTGACCCAAGCTGCTTTTCCATATAAATTGCTGGTCTTGACTTATGTTTCACAACTTCCTAAATCCTCTCAAATGAACAAGAGCTGGCCTCAGTGAGGCACTAGCAGCAGCCAGCCTAGATTCACAGCTTGGCTTCACCTGCAAATCTCCAAGCAAAGTAGCAGCCATCTCAGCCTGCTCTATAATGCAGGCAGGGTAACCCCATGCAAAACACAGGTGGGGGCTAACCTTGGCCTATACCACCTGGGAAACCCCAAGGCCAGAGCACCCATGAACTGCTACAGACCAGTTCGAAGCACCAGTACCCTGCCCCCCTGCACTGCTGATTCTCCATGAAGGGCAGAGGTTGGTGGTAAGTGGCCATAGCCAATCCTTGCAGCTGACCAGCCTGGGTAAATCTACCACCCCACATTGACCTGCCAACAGCAACCAAAGTTTAACTTTGTGTGTTACTTAGTCCACACAAAGGACACACCTCAAGTACCCAGCTTGGATGAATGGCGAGGCTGTGCCATGGACCCTAGAAGACACCTACTACATTAGGCCACACTACCAAGACACAGAGTCAAAGCAGCTCTACCTAACACATAGAAACAAACAGAGGGAGGCTGCCAAAAGGAGGAGCCAAAGAAACATGGCCCAAATGAAAGAAGAGATCAAAACTCTAGAAAAAGAGTTAAACAAAATAGAGATAAGCAATCTGTCAAATGCAGCATTCAAAACACTGGTTATAAGGATGCTCAAGAAACTTAGTGAGGACCTCAGCAGCATAAAAAAGACCCAGTCAGAAACAAAGGATACACTAATTGAAATAAAGAACAATTTACATGGAAACAACAGTAGAGTGGATAAAGCCGAGAATCAAATCAATGATATGGAACATACAGAAACAAACAAGAAGAAAAAAGAATCCAAAAAATGAGGATACTATAAGCAGCCTCTGGGACAACTTCCAGAGATCCAACATTTGCATAGGGGTGCCAGAAGAAGAAGAAGATGATCAAGAATTTGGACAACTACTTGAAAAATAGTGAAAGAAAACTTCCCTAATTCAGTGAAGGAAATAGACATGCAAGTCCAGAAAACACAGAGTCCCAAACAAGATGGATGCAAAGAGGGCCAGTCCAAAATACATTATAATTAAAATGCCAAAAGTTAAAGATAAAGAATCTTTTTTAAAAAAGATTTTATTTATTCATTTTTAGAGAGATGGGAAGAGAAGGAGAAGGAGAGAGAGAGAGAGAAATATCAATGTGTGGTTGTCCTCGTGCGCCCTGTCCTGGAGACCTGTATTATCACCTGATTTCTCAAAAGAAACTTTGCAGGCTAGAAGGGATGGCAAGACATATTCAAGTCATGAAAAGCAGAGACCTACAGCCAAGATTGCTCTACCCAGCAAAGCTATCATTTAGAACCTAAGGGCAGGTAAGGAGCTTCTCAGAAAAGAAAAAAAAACAAAGGAATTCATTATCATGAAACCATTATTATATGAAATGTTAAGGGGACTTATTTATAAAAAAGAATAAGTCAAAACTATAAACAATAAAATGGCAAAAAATACATATCTATCAACAATTGAATCTAAAAAACATACAAGCAAACAAGAAGAACAGAGACAGAATCATGGATACAGAGAACATTTTGATGGTTGCCAGATGGGAGGGGGGTGTGGGGAATGGGTAAAGAGGCAAGGCGATTAAGAAGCACAAATAGGTAGGTACAGATTATCCATGGGGATGTAAAGTACAGTATAGGAAATGGAGTAGACAAAGAAGTTATACACATGCCCCATGGACATGAACCCTACAGGGGGATTGCCTGAAGGAGTGGGGAGGGTGCTGAGTGGAGGGGGGACAGAGGGGGAAAATCAGGACAACTATAATAGCATAATCAAAAAAACATAATTAAAAAAATTTAAAAAGTTAAATTCTATTTTTAAAAAAGAACATAATGCCTGAAGCTGTGGAACCCGAAGGATAAAAGTCAACCATGCTGAGGATGGTGAGGTGAAAAGATAAAGAGAGCCTGGGCCCTCAGCCACACCCTGAACCACGTCACCGAGCAGCTGCACAGCAATGGGACTGCCTGCAAACAGACTTGTATGTGCCACAATTACATGTCTTTATTGTTTAGGCTGTGTGTGTGTGTTTTGTCTGTGCCAGATACTCTCCTGCCTGTTCTGATCCAGTCTATATCCTTTTCCACCCTCCTCTTTGCCTCAGATATTTGGCCAATAGGGAGCCCTGGCAAAAGACCAGAAAGGGAAGGATAGTGACATTGGGGTTATTTGTGCTCCTAGCTCTCTACCTGCAAGGTCACTTTGGGCTGGCTGAAGGTTACTGCTCCTGTCCATGTGGCCTGTCTCCAAGCCTCTTTCTGCTCCGGGTTCCCGTAACATCTCCCCGCCCCCAGCTCTCTGAGCTTTGGGTGGTGGCAGCTCCGTTGCCGCCATCCCTGGGTCTCTTCACTTTCCCTTGTGGTCTGCCTACACCTCACCCATATTTTTTAAATTAATCCCTTTGTAAGTAAGCCCTCCTCGAATTATCCTAACTGGAGTGTGCTACCTACTTGAGATCTTGACTAACGCATTCTTGTAGCCTCAAGAATTCGTAACTGATGTGACCCTTTGTTCTCAAGCTAACTTGAGTGGGTCTTCTAATCAGCAGAACCCAACTGGAACTGTCTCCACAACAGCTGGCCTCTGGGACCCACCCGGGCCCCTCCTGTGATGGCCGTTCAGAGGTGTTGCGGGGTGGGCACCCACACTGGAGCTGGACAGACCTGGCTATGAATCCTGTTGTTGCTGGTTTTCAGTTGTGCATCTCTCTCTGGGAGAGACACGCAGCTTGCAGCATTGCTGTATGTTTTGGAGACAGTGTTGACAAAATGGCTATCTAGAAAAAAGGGAATTTTTCAATATACCAATATATATTTCAATATATCAATGGAAATTTCTTTATGATGTACTGTGAAGAGTTTAAAATACAACATTTGGCATTCAGTAAAAATATTACTAGGCACGCCAAAGTCAAGGGAAAAAATAGACGTTAGAAACAGACCCATAAGTATCCAGATATAAGGACTTTAAATAACTATGATTAATAAGCTCAAGAAACCAGGAAACAAAAAACAATTACAAATGGAATATTTTATCTGATAATGGAATCCATAAAAAGAATCTAATCGAAATAGGAAACTGAAAAATTAAGAACTCAATGGGTTTAACAGATAGACACAATAGAAAAGAAGATTTTAACAGGCTGATAGAAAATATCCAGACCGAAGCGAAGACATAGCCCTGTGTATTATATGTTACCTTTGTATAAAGGGGGGTGTAAGAATACATGTTCTCTGTGCGTATGGAAGCTTCGGGATGATTAGCAATTGGTTCCCGTATGTAGGAGCGCAGAGAGAAACAAGACTTTTCACTGTAAACCTTTCCATATTCTTTTGCTTTTGAGCCATGTGAATGTATAATATATTCAAAATAAGCAAGTAAAATAAATCCTGTCACTTATTTTTCAATAAACTATGGCTAGTATTAATTGCTTTTTGAGGGTGTCTATTTTGATAACTAGTTTAGTTTTTATGTCAGACCTACCTTTCTGTCACTGACATTCACGGTCCTTGCTTATCCCTAAAGAATGGCACAGTGCAAGTCTAACCAACCTTTCATGTGACAGGTATGTGGCCCCACGCTATACCTTATTGTTCTAGTGAAATACTCTCAGAGGTTTTGTTGTTCTCACCTGCCATGGTGTCCAAGCTCTCACATTCCTGGCCTTTTTCTTCTGGACTGGCTGATGTTTGCCAGTGTACTTCCTACATGATGCCCAGGAGAGAACACAGGAGGTGAGCTGGACCCTCACCGCATTGGGACTGTCGCTCCCTTTGACCCAGTGGTTGTATTTCTTGTAATGTCACCTGAGATGGGGTAGGCTTTTACAGCTGTCACATCAAGTGGTTGGCAACGGCTGCAGTGAGGGCCAACTAAAACCAGGTGTTTCAGCCAAACTTCTGTTGAGCACCAGTCTCTTCTGAATTTACGCAGATATTAAAGATCGGATTACTTTTTCCCAATCTTTTTCATCTTTTATATCTCAGCCGATCAAAACTGGATTCTGGCAGCTCTCAGTCCCAGGCAGTTTGGAGAAGTTCCTTAAACAAGATAGTGTGTATCTAGCGGTGTGATGAACAAACACCGTGATGTTTTTTATTGTGTCCCACAGCCCCTTTCAAATTCATCCGGTGGGGGTTAGCTTCCCCTGACACAAAGGAAAGCACCAGCGGGCTCATGGTTCTTCCACTCTCTCTCAGGTAACTGATGAGTCTGCAGTCACTTTTTTGGGTGACAGCTTTACTGAGCTATAACTCATGCATCATGAAATCCACCCTTTTAAAGTGTACAATTCAGTGGTTTTAAGGACATTCAACAGGTTGTACAACCATCACCACAATCAATTTTAGAGTATTTTCATCGCCCCCAAAAGAACCCTGAACCATAGAAGTCACTTCCCACTTCCCTTCTCCACCTCCTCTGCAGCCCCAGGCAACTGCTAACCTACCTCTGACTCCATGGATTTGCCTGCACTGGACCTTTCGTGTAAATGGGATCGTACAGTATGCTGGCTTTTGTCCCTGTTTCTCTTACTTAGCACAATGTTTCCAAGGTTCACTCATGTTGTAGACGTGCCAGTGTTTCATCCTCTTTCATGGCTGAATAATATTCCACCGTGCGAATGTGTATTTTTTATCCATTCATCAATGATGAACAATTGTGTTGCTCCCACGTGGAGGCTATTATGAATAATGATGCTATGGACATTTATGCACAGGGGTTTTTTGTGGACATATGTTTTAATTTCTCTTGGGAACATACTTAGGAGTGGAATTGTTGGATCAAATGATAACTCTTTTTGAAGAGCTTCCAGACTTGTCCACAGCAGCTGTGCCATTTGACAATTTTTTTAAAAGATTTTATTTATTTATTTTTAGAGAGGGGGGAAGGGAAGAAGAGAGGGAGAGAAACATCGATGTGAGAGGGAAACATCAATCAGTTGCCTCCTGCATGCTCCCCGACTGGGGACTGAACCTGCAACCCAGGCATGTGTCCTGACCAGGAATCCACCGACGATGTTTTGCCTTGTGGAACGAGTCCCAACCAACTGAGCCACGTAGGTCAGGGTCCCTTTGACATTTGCACCAGCAATGCATGAGGATTCCAATTTCTCCACATTTGCACCAACACTTGTTTTAGCTTGTTTTTTGTTGTAGCCACCCTAGTGGGTATGGGATGTGGTCTGCAGCACAGCGAGAGCTCTCGCCAAAGTGATCCCTTCACCAGATCCTCTTTTCATAACTGTCCTCCTTATGTCCTTGACTTGGCTGATGGTGCTACAAGTTATAAAGCTTGTTCTTGAACATTTCTTTGGCAAATTCTGTATATAAGAACTGACTCTGGAATTTCACCTCTATTACATGTTGGTGACTCCGTTGAAAATTCAGTTTTAATATGTCAGTTGTGTCTAACACATGACAGGCACTTTATAATGGTCCCTTCTTCTCCCTATAATGGTTTCCTCCAGCCACGGATAAAAACAGCAAGCAGGATGGGGGACAGCCCGGTCTGGCCCCTGCTCCCACCCAGTTCAGTAGATGGGGCCAAAGGCAGTATGGGTGTGCCTCTGGCATTGACCTCATCTACCCAACTTCTAATGGATGGCCCTGTGGTGACAAAATAAAATAGAATGGCATCGGGGCCACCCTTTGGCTCTGCCGCTAACTCACTACGGAACGCTGAAAAGGCCACCTTCCTCTCTGTGCATCTGCTGTCTTATTTTCAAAATATGGGGGAAGTTGGATCTGATGAATGATAAAAATTGCAGCTCTAAAATATAACCCAGTACACTTATTCTCTAAAAGAAATAAGATGAATTTGACTCTTGCTTCTGGGGAGCGACTGGGCTTACAACAAAGCCTGGACACAGATGCAGAGCGGGAGTCAGGATGTGGGGACGGGGCTGCAGATACAAGGCTACAGGGGGTGGGGTGAGCAGAGCACGGGTCAGCAGTCCCGCACGTGGGAGGGGGTGGACACCACCGTCACACAGCACACCTTGACCTTAGCCCCTCCGTGGCTTTTGGGGCTCATAGGTCTGGCCACTTGCCACTGTTGGTGACAATGTGTCACCCAAAGGTAGGCTGCCTACACAGCTGAGGGCTGGTTTTTACAATCTGGAATTGGTTGTCAGTGTTTCCTTGCCTGGGGGTATCCCTCAGCTGCTGGTAAACTGGGAGACCTGTGGGGAGTGTGTGTGTGTGTGTGTGTGTGTGTGTGTGTGTGTGTGTGTGTGTTGCTTCTGCCCTTCATCCCAGTCAGTTTTATTCACCCTGGACCTCACCTTATAACCTTTCGGGAGATGTCTCAGTGGTCTCAGGATACCCATCCTGTAGGTCCCCAGTACTAACTGAAGAAGTGACCAGTTTCTAATTCATCACACTCAAAGCTATGCAGTATCTGCTCAGCTGCCGGGGAGGAACCTTGGGCCCAGTCTGCATCCACACAGGCAAGTGGGGTCGTAAGCAGACACAAACGGGAGGCCGAGAAGGAACTGTGTGTATTGTACAACTACCCTGTGCTGCCTTTCGACAAGGTGCTTCTCAGGTTTTATCTCATTTAACCCTCACAGCATCTCGGTAGAAAGATATAATTCACGTCACTTCTCCACGGGGGAAACTGGGCGCCGAGAGCTCAGAATTTTCCCAGAGGTTTCGCATTAGGTCAGGAGCTGAGTTCAGATTGGAAACTGGGTCTCTAAGCTTTCTCCTACACTTTGCTGGTTCACAGCTCTCTCCCAGATTAGCATGGAAGCCCATATCTTATGTTGGGTTCCTCTAGAAGCTGACCCTGCCATGAGGATCTGCACATGAGTGATATGTTATAGGAATGCTCGCTGGGAATCTGGCAAGAGAAGGGGTGAAGCAGCACAGGAGAAGGGAAGAAGCCGAACCCGGGGGAGATTTCAGGCAGGCAACCTCAGCCTGAGCCCGCAGAGCACTGCAGAATGTAAATCACACCGCAGGGGTGGTTCTGCGTCAAGGCTCAGGTGTTGGTCTTTCAGTCTCCCACAGTCGCTGGCTCCAGGCTGCCTGGACGTGTGTGGAGGGGAGGATGCGCACGTTCCGACACTCCCAGCTCTGCTCACTATCAGGGGACTCCAACCACCCAAGGGAAACTCTGGAAAATGTTGCGATAGCAGACAAGAGCTGTGAAGCACACCACAGCTGGGGATGGACACAGACCAGTGAAAGGGAATGGAGGAGATTGTGACAGGGAGCGGGCAGTGTCCCCGGCAGTGTCCCCGGAGTGTCCGCCACACTCCAGCATAGAGGGCAGGAGCACTGGACTGTGAGTCCAGAGGTGCTTAGTCTGGTCCTGGGTCCTGCCACTGATTTTCCTGTGTGACTCAGGGGCACTGGCCCTGTCTCTGGGTCTTGGTTTCCTCATCTGTGAAATGAGAGGCTGGGTCAGCATCATTCATTTTGTGAGTACCTGTGCACCTACTGTGTGCCAGGTATCATCCGAACACTGGGAGGATATCAGTGACCAAAAAAGACAAATATCCCTGCCCTTGCAGAGCTCACATTTTAGTGGAAAAAAGCTGATATAGAGACAAAAGAAATAACTATGTTATATAATACACTAAAGGGTATGAGTGCTGAAAAATAAAGCAGGTAAGAGGGATAAGAAATTCTGGATGGGGTGTAGTTACAATTTTATGCGAGGTCGTAGAGGGTGACATTGGACGAAAGACTGAGGGAGGTGAGCGAGGTATCTGGGGAAGAGCATCCAGGCAGGGGTAACAGCCAGAGCAAAGCCCCGGAGGCAGGAGAGTGCCCGTGTGTTTGGGGAACCGAGAGGCCAGGGCAGCTGGAGTGGAGTGAGCTGGGGAAGAGGCGGGGTGTAAGTCCGAGAGGTAACCAGGGGCCGGAGGGTAGAGCCGGTAGCTCATTGTGAGGCCTTCCATCTTCACTCAGAGTGAGAGGAGCAGCCCTTCTGAGCAGAGGAGGGACATGACATAATTCAAATTTTTAAAGAATGTCTTTGGCAGTTGTGTTGAGAGTAGACCATAGGAGGTCATGCGCAGAAGCAGAGAGACCGGTGAGGAGGCGTCTGCAGTCCTCTGGGCAGAGGCGATGGGGCTGGACCTGGGAAGGGCAGCAGTGGAGGTGTGAGGAGTAGGGGGATTCCGGGTAGGTGCTGGGGTAGAGCCCATGGGATTTGCTGATGGACCAGCGGGGGTGTGAGAGACGGGGGGATCGAGGAAGATTCCCCAGTTCTTGCTCTGAGCACTGGGAAGGGTGCTGTTGCTGTTCACGGAGCAGGGAAAGATTCTGGGTGTGAGAGGTTCATGGAGGAAAGACCAGGGGCTCAGTCTCGGACACGGTGGGCTTGAAATGTCCACGAGACCCCCTCGTGGAGATGTCGAGGAGGCAGACACATACATGAACCCGGAGTTCAGGAGTGAGGTCTGAGTGCTGGCAGTAAATCCGAGGCATTGACAAACAGGTGACAATAGTTGCAGGACTGGTGGGGACCCCGAGGGAGAGAGTGTAGATAGAGAGGAGAAAGGCATCGGCGACTGAGACTGGGATGTTCAGAGGTCCAGGGGGTGGGAGGAGAGGGCGCAGGGGTCTAAACGGGGTATTAGGGAGGCAAGAGGAAAAGTGGAGGGAAGGGAGTAATACCCACTGGGCCCCTGCACCTCTGAGCCTTGCTTCCTCATTGGCCGTGGGCCTCTCCCCACCTCTGACCCCTGGCTCCTGACCTGGCCTCCAGGAGCGAGCTCAGAACTGCCCCTCTTTAAACCACACCTGGTATCACAGACCCTTAGCGTCGGCATCAGCTCTTTCCCTTCCTCTTACCTACCCATTACGTGGGACCCACCCCTGACCCTCACTCAAAGTCAAAGGTGCAAGCCCTGGTTCTCTGCCCTCTCAGGCCTCCTCAACCCTTACAATCCGCTAGATAAAACATGTTCACATTCCCATGTTCATATGCACACACACACACACTTACATCAACACACATACTCACATGGTACACATACACATACACATCCACACTTGAACACACATTCATCTAAATGCACCCAGACCTCTTCCTTCGGCTGGCATTTCCATCAGTGCTCTAGTTCGCCTGTTCTTCTAGTCGGGACTTTCTGTGCTAGCTCTGCATCCTGCCCCAGCTCTCCTGAACCCACTCAACTGTCCCATCCCTCTGAAGTGTTTGTATAAAGTTAGCAAACTTTTCACACCGCCTCACCGTGGAATGGGGGCCCTCCGGTTTGAGAGCCCAGGCTTCGCTCCTTCATGCTGAGTGGGGTCATTTAACCCCTCCCCTCAGTTTCCTCAGCTGCACGGTCGAGAATGAGACTGGCCCCTCACCTTACAGGGCAGTGGATTAAGTGAAATCACTTAGGTGGGAGATCTTGTCAACTGGATCAGGGTGGGGAGAAGCTGGCCAGGGAG
>CM052541.1:98792316-98883487 GCA_028533065.1 Trachops cirrhosus
GGGTGGGGAGAAGCTGGCCAGGGAGGCACCCAGTGACCTCACAGTGCCACCTTCCCAAGGCCACTGGCCTCAGTGACCTGGAGCATTTGGGAAACATTTCATCTGGTGAGAACATCACCTGGGGCTGGAGCTGGACGTCAGCCAGGGTCCTGGCCTGCAGCTCGCCCCAGACCCTCCAGTAACAGGCTTGTGCATGCTCCCCTTCCTGTGCCCTGGACTCCGCCCCGAGCCTCTGCCCTTCTCCCTAGGGTGCAAGAAAAAGCGACAGCCTCAAGTCCCAACACTCGGTCCTCCCCTGTGCATCCAAAGTAGACTTGTGCCCGTCTGCCCTCCGCCCAGACTCCAGACAGACTCCAGACTCGAGACAATCAATGGGACAGCGCAGTGCGCACACGTACCGATGGGGTGGGGGCCAGACTGGCTCCGGCCTGTCCTCCTGGTCCTTCCGCCTTCCCCTGCCCCTGCGAGTCAGTGTCCCCCTTCCCCACCCCACCCCACCCTCCCAAACCACCGGCATTTGTTCTTGCACTTTCTATCTGGAACTGGGAGGGGCTTTAGAGGTGGTTTCTCCCCCCTTTTCCACTCTGCTTATCGGGAAACTGAAGCCCAGAGAAAGGAAGCATCTTGCACAAAGCCATGGGAGTTAATTAATCAGATAAACTTCATCTAGGGAGGCCCACAATGCCCCACTCAGGGATTTCCCATGGCACCTCAGCATCCACCACAGCCCTGCTTTCCTATTCAAAGGGGTCCTGTTGTAGGGTCACTGGGCCAGTAGTCAGAGCTGGGGTCCAGTCCTGGCCATGCCATGACTGGCCTGTCACATTAGCCTCAGGGTCTCAGTTTTCTCAGCTCTAAAATGGGCTTTTAAATTTCCCTTGCAGTTGAAAAAAAAAAAACCCAGTTGCTATTTGTGAAAATGTAGCTTATATACCAGCCCAGGCCCAATCCTCAGCTGGCTGCTAATTAATGAATGACATAAAAACTAAAACATCCTTTAATAACACCTCTACTAAATCAGTAAAAATAAATTCAAATGGCACAGGCCGATGCTGGCTGGGCTGAAACAGAAACATTGGCTCATAAATCCTCGAGGCCGTGTTGTTCGGGCTGATGTTTGGGAGCCCAGCCCAGCAAAATGTAACACTGCCGGAGAGAACACTCCAGTCACACCCTTCACCCTGGCAGGTTATCACACATTGGGAAATAAATCTCAAGGAAATAACACAAACGGAGAGAAGCAATTTGCACTGATATGGGATGTGAAAAAATTAGAAAAGTCCGGAGCTGGTCACCAAACCGTGGAACTGGTGGGTGAAGGAATACCACCCTGCACCGTGGCAGCGACTGCCAGTCGCTTCCCTAAACCCACCTCTCTTTCTGCCTGCAAAAAGCCGGCATGGTACCTGGCCGCCCAGCATAAATACTTCCTTTTTCAGCTGCCCTTGCAACCAAGGGCTTGTGACCTTGTGACCAAGTCCTGGCCAACAAGATATAAACAAAACAGTCATATGTGACCTGTCCTTACAGAGAGGGGACATACTCCCCCACCTCCACCCTTCAGGGTGGAGTGCAGATGTGATGGTTTGAGTTTCTGCAGCCATCTTAAGCCATCTGGGGGAAGCAGTCTGCTGAGAATGGCAGAGTAACAGGAAAGAAGGAGTCTGGATTTCTCATTGTCATCGAGCTGTCATATCATCCCTGACTTCCTACCTCTAGAGTTTTTACTTGGGAGATTGAAGGAAGCTTGGGTGTTTAAGTCATTGCTGCTTTGTGTTTTCTGTCATCAGTAGCCAAACTACTGATTCTCACTGATGGGCACACATAGGGAGAACACACTACCTGGAAAAAAGAACACGAGAGTGGAGGCTCTTGTTGGATTACAACGTAAGCTGTGTTGGTGCCGAGACCGTGATCGAGTGGGCACGAATGAATAGTGCAACGGTGCCGATCGGAATTTTTTCCTGTAAAATGCTTTAGCTGCTAAATTAGTCAGAAAAGGTTAGGTTATGCTGAGGTGACAAGTAGCTCCTAAATCGCAAGGGCTTACAACAATCCGATTTCATTCTCACTTGCTCTTCGAATCCATCGTGGGAGGGCAGGCGGCTCTGTTTGTCACAGCCCCTCAGGGCATCCGGCTGGAAGAGGAACTGTGCCAGAGAAAGAGAGAGAACTTTGGAGGGTCTTGCACCAGAAATGAAATGCTCAGGCCTGGAAGTGACGGTTTCCTTTCTGCTCACAACTCATTGGCCGTGATCAGCCCCAGGACCCTGCACATTCACTCACCCACCCACCTACTCACCCTCAGTGAGTCCTGAGAGTGCAGTCCTGCCACAGGCCTGGAAGGAGGAGAGCCGGAACAATTTGGCTAATCACACTAATGACTATCACAGATGTGTAATGCAGAAACTTTAATAACACAAAAATTTGTGAGATAATTTTTAGACATTGTCCTTCTAGGAAAAAAAGTTCTGTTTCTACAAGGCTTTGTAATTCTGATTAACATGTGAGCTCCTTGAGGACGAGCAGTGTCCTTTCTCCTTCATTAGCTACCGCAGGGCTGGGCCCGCCGGACGCAGACAACGGGCATCATCATCATCACAATGATGGCACTGATGTGTCGCTGGGTGCTGGGCGCTGTGCGTTCTCACCACGGCGCTTACTGGCATGCCAGACAAGGTTCTCTGCGCCTGTCATGGAATAATGCATTGAATCCTCACAAACACACAGGACACCCTGTGAGGTAGACGCTCTTATTATCCCCACCTTAAAGATAAAGACACTGAGGCACAGAGAGGTGAAGTGACTTGCCCGATCACTGCTCGGCAGAGTCAGAGGCAGGATGAATCCCGTGGCTCCGGAAGCCGTGCTATCCTGTGACTCTGCCCATTGCCGGTGGGAAAAGACAGGCTTCCTGCCTCAAGGGCCTCACAGTCTCCTGCCTGCAGCAAGCACCCTCCGTGGAGTGCCTGTGGCGAGCTGAATGTGTCCCCCAACATGTCCACATCCTAATCCCTGGACCTGTAAATGCTACCCTATTTGGCAAAAGGGACTCTGCAGATGTGGTTAAGGTAAGGGTATTGAGGTAGGGAGATTGTCCTGGATTATCCCAGTGGGCCCAATGTCATCACTAGGGTCCTTATGAAGGAAAGAGAGAGACAGGAGAGTCAGAGACGCGATGATGGAAGCAGAGGTGGAGTGGTGTGGCCACAGGCCAAGGAACACCGGCGGCCTGTAGGAGCAGCAGCAGGCAAGGAACAGATTCTCCCCTGAGCCTCCAGAAGGAAGCAGCCCTGCTCACACCTTGGTTTTAATCCTTTAGGTCTCACTTTGGACTCTGACTTCCAGAAACGTAAAAGAATAAATACATATTGTCAAGCCTCTGAGGTTGTGGTAATTTGTTACAGTTGCAATGAGAAAAATAATAGCTGCCCTCCCCCACCAACTCCTCCAGTCTCTCTTCACAGACACAGAATCTCCCTGGGCTGCAGGCTGAGAAAGAGCTAGGAAAGGGGAAGGATTGTCCCATCCCGGTTACCTTGGGAGGTGACCTGCTTTGCCTGCCCTGTTCCCAGGGTCCTGGGCAAATCCTGGCTCTGTCTGTAGAACAGGGCTCCCCACCCCCAGTCTTCTGCACCACTTTCCTGCTCCTTTCTCCTTTCTCCCACACCCAGGCTGGTCACCTGTGACTCCCCGGGGCTGGTGCGCTGCCACCTCCCCACTGGCCAGGCTCCCATTGTCTCTTCACAGCCACCCTGGGAAGGGGAACATGTGCCAGGCAGGGGGACAGAGTCACAGACTGAGAGGTTGGCAGGGGTAAGGAGAAAGGAGACAGGACTAGGCGAGCACAGAGATGTAGGGAGTCAGAGCTGGGAGAGGGGACCAGGGGGAGGAACTAGGCGGCGGAGGCACACGGCAAGCACACCTGTTTTCTTTACTCATAGCAACGTGGCGGCAAGTGCAAGCCAAGAGTAAGCAGACCACTGGATTACCAAGTGGGCTCAGGCACTAATTCCTGGTCCAATCACCCATGGCAATGGCAAGGGCTCCGCTTCACAGCGTAAAACCCGTGCTCCTTCAGTGGCCTGTAAGGCCTAGCATGCTTCAGCCCCTGGGTCCAGTCAGACCTCATTTTATGTCCCCCACCCCTGCTCCAATCCCCAGCGCTCCAGACACTCTGGCCTCAGAGACTGCTGGCTGCCGCAGACACATTCCCAGCTCAAAGCCTGGCGTGCCCCTCCGTACCTCCCCACTCCCCAGATGCACCTACAGCTCTTTCCCTCCCTCCATTCAGGGCTCTGTGCAGGTCACCTCAGAGGCGCCTTCCCTGACCACTCTCCCCAGAACAGTGGCCTGCTGCATCCTCTGTAACTCAGTTTCTCTCCATGGCATTTTTCACAGCCTGGCACACCAGACCACACAGTGTCTGTCCACTTTGAACTTAATGTCACCAATGTGTCCCAGTGTCTTCATATTGTGCTGACCAATCTAGTAGCCAGGAAGCCTGATGGCTATGTGAATTTGCATTTGTATTAATTAAAGAATTAAATAGAACATACAGTCAGCTCCTCAGTGGCATGAGCCACATTTCCTGGCGAGTGGCTACCAGTCTGTGCAGATGCCAAACATTCTCATCAGCCCCGCTTTGTGTCAGGAACCAGCGGACGTAAAGTGGGTGGAAGCACTGGGTAAGGCGCTTGGCCAACGCGAGTAGCTCCCTACCGAGCAGGTCTAATTGTGAGGCCCTGCCCGCCGTACCTCCGGGACTCATGGCTCTGTCTCCTGCCCTCCCGAGGTTCGGGTCGGTAGGCTGCCTCCTGGATGCTCCCACCCCGCTGTGCTCACCATCCTGAACGCACGTACTGGGTTCTCACTGCGTCTCCGTGTGCCTTCCCATAGCCGGGTTGTACCTTTCATTTCTGTTGCCAGAGACGCCAAGAAGGCTTCAGTCAGTTGGGTCCCAGGGGAGTTTTCACCCTTGTCCACCCTCTATCCCCCTGGCATCCACAGTTTCCATGCCAGGTCAGAGGACCCCCCCAGTGCCACCAAGCTGGTGGAGCCAGGTGGCTATACCCTGTGGTGGCTGCAGCAGCGGGCCAGAAAAAGGCACCCCTCGCTGTCTCTTGGTCTTATTGTCACACGGCTTTCTCATGTAGTCTTAACAATATCAGTCAACATGTGACCTTTAAAATTGTGGAAAAGGCTGTCTTGGGGGGATGCATATATATGCTCAGGGGAAGCCTTATGCTGCCCCATAGTATATCGGCCCCTCCTTACAGAGGCATCGCTGCCCTCCCCGCCTACCTCCACCTCTCTGGTCCTGGCCCGGGTAGCAGGACTGCAGGTGTGGGCGGAGGAGCAGGGCCCAGGGTCAGTGGAAGATAGGAGAGAAGACGCCAGGTAAGCTGTGTGTCTCCCCACACCTGCAACCCTGGCCTGCTCTGGATTTCTGGTCCAGTGTCCAGGACTGTGCAGGAAGCCACTCCTAGCTATTCCCCTTGCCTGCAACATCCCAGACACTTCCACCTGGAGTTGTCGGGAGCAGGTCCCTTCCAGCTCTGTGTGATGCCAGTAGGGGGAACAAGTCCTTAGACAGCTTCCTGACTGGGAGAGGTATTCGAGGAGAGACAGGAGTGTGGGTGCACACGTACCATGTCCAAGTCTGGGAACCTGTCCCTCCCTGCTGCTCCTTTCATGAGCTTAAGGAGTTGGAAATTGCATTTTCCCAGGAAGGGCGTTGCACACAGTCTTCAGGAAGCTCCTGATTGTAAATCAGACTAAGTTCCCACCCCAGACACGGGCAGAATTGGTGGGGGTTAGTGTGAGCCAGTGGAGGAGTGCTGGGGAGGGTTGGGGGCCTTCTCCCCCTGGGTCCCTGAGATACTGAGAGTTGCAGTGTGTGAGGCCTAGTGCTGGGCTGTCCTAAGCTCCTTAATAAAGACCCTCCACCATCCTCCACTGGGCCTGGAGAAGGCAGCCCCCCAACCCCTTCCTCCCAGAGAAGCACCAGCACACTGGCTCATAGGACAGTCTTATGGCTGCAGTTGGCTGGAGCGGGGAGTGTCCTTCCTGTCACCAGAGCTTTGGCAGAAGAGTGCTCCTTTTCAGATAGGCCCTGGGCGGGGGGCAAGGGAGGGGAGAGCGGGTTTCTCTGTGACATGTGGTAATTCTTTCCACCCCACAGTAGTTCAGGACAGTGGCAGAACAGGGTCACCCCAGGAACCCAGGCTGCAGTCCCATTAATTCTCAGGTGTCTTTGCAGTATGCCAGAGCTGGGTCGCAAGGTGAGAAGGCTCTGGAGGCTTCTCCTCCCACAGAGGAGGTGCTTAGCTCAGCGGGTACAGAGATGTATTTGAGATTGTGCAGTAAATTAGGGCTAGGGTTTCCTGCTGATCAAACCAGCAATTTGGGGCTTTGTAAGCCTGTGTTGGAGCCCGAGTGTGTGTGTGTACTTACTTGGGCATTTGCACACATGGAAAGTGTGCTTGTTTGAATGGCTGCTTGGGTTCTTTTGTGTCATGGGGTCGGAAACCTGCCCTCCCCCTCCCCTCTGTCAGGAGCTGCTGGTCTGGCCGAAGTGGGGCCTTCACAGTGGTTGCATTTCCTCAGAAGCTCCAAGCACCCAAATGCTTGCCTGGGGAAGTGGACATCTGTCTGTCTGCTGACCGACCAGCACCCAAACTCCCTACTTCTTAGAATCTCCCAGTGTGTGAGCCTGGCCAGGGGATGGAGTCCCAACCCATTCTGGGAGCCAAGGGGGTACAGACAGCCCCCTCCCCTGGCCCAGAGTCTGGACTATGGACATAGAAACCATCTTAGCCAGAGGGTGTTTTTGCCCAGGGTTTTATTTTTCACATTAACAAAGAGTGGAATTGGTTAATTTCTTTGGTACATAGTTCTGTGAATTTTCACCCGTGTGTGCATTCATGCAGGGGCCACCACCACAATTGGGATGTGGAACAGTTCCATCACCCAAAACTCCTCATCCTCTTCCTGTGCTCAGAATCTTGGCCTGAAGGGAGTGACACAGAGAGGTGGGGACCGTTAGAATTGTTCACAAGGTGGCAGGGTTCAGATATGCTGGTGGCCAGTGTCGAGAGGTGGCAGCGTCCCTGGCCCTTGCTTGGCCATCTTGGCATGACTCTGGCTCTCCCCCACCCCGGCCCTTCCTGCTTCTGGCCGGTTTCTGAGCCTGCTCCTCCGGCCATCTCATCAATGCAAGGAGCTATGATGGGTCTTTCCAATAAATCCCCTCCTTACTTGAGTCAGAGCTTTTTTGTTTTTCACAGTTTACAGTGTGATCTCTGATGAATTCAGGGGGGGCTGGGGCCTGGGAGGGCAACTCCCACAGAGGTACAAGACCAGAGAGAAATGGGATACTTTGGCATCTCCTGGGAAAGAGAGATGCTCTGTGTGTTTCTGTGTGTGTGTGTGTTGGGGGGGGGTGATGCCCCCAGATAGAGCTCTCCCTAGAAGCCACGCCCTTCTCCAGCACAGTAGCCCCATTTCTCCCTTGCCTGGGTCTTCCATCCCCCACCTGCTTCTAAGCCTGAGGCCAGAGACAAAACCAGCTGCCTTGCCCTCAGCGAGGAAGAGGAGCCCTGCTGGGAAAATCTGGGGGAGGGGGGGTTATTTTCAACTTGGGGCCCCCCTGCAGGCTGGAGCAGGGGCGGCGTGGGGGGCTGCCCATCTCCTCCTTCCTGAGGTTGGTGGGGGAAGGTTTCCATGGAAACAGCAGCTCTGGCATCTCCAGAGATTTGGGGAAAAACTGACTCTAAAAATCACCATCTTAGTTTCAGGGGGGAGGGCAGCATAGCTCCGTGGAGAGGAGGGGAGCTTCAGGGAGAGAGGGTTCTGGAAGAAGAGCTGATGTCCCCTCTGGCCCAGGCCTGCCCCAATCAGTTCCCAAAGCCCCCACCCTAGCGCTCAAGCTCTCTCTGCATTTTCTTCTGCCCCACCTACCTCGGTGCCACAACGAAGGCCTCTCATTATCTCTCAACTCAGGCCCCCTCCCCCTTCTCCTGGTGGGATAGAACCCTGGTGCTGGTCACACGATGCTCCTCAGCAGCCCCTCCCCTTGCAAGCCCCAGCTCCCTGTCCTCACACCCAGGCCCCAGCCCCCCACCCCGCACACTGCTCCCTCTCCAGTACAGCCTTGGGAGAGAAGGAGGCACAGGTGAGGCGACTCTTGCTGGGGAGTTAATCAAAGTGTCTGCAGCTTCTTCGGTTCTTATCCCCTCCCTGGGGAGAGTTCAGAGGCGGGCGGGGAACAATCTGTGTGTGACCGGTGGAGGGGCAGCATCAAGCATGCCAGCTTCGAGGCGTGCACAGACATGAAATCAACTGGAACACTTTCTTTTAAAATGACTTTCCAGCGTCCCCCATCTCTGTCAAGAATCTTCCTAAATTTCTGGTGCTATCGTGGACCTTTGCTAGCTGGTCTGGAAAAAGAGCTCACCCCTGTCCTTTCCATATCCAGACCCCATCCCACACAAACAGTCATTCATTCATCCATCCATCCATTCACTCAGTAATTATTGACTCTGCTTATTTTGTGTCAGGTGCTGTTCTAGGGCTGCAGACACAGACCAGATGGGGGATGGGGTGAGGAAGAAACAGACAAAAATCCCAGCCCTTGTGGAGCTTATGCTGTGAAGGGGGGCGGGGAGGAGAGAGAGAGAGAGAGAACAAATAAATAAGTAAAACACACCTTATGTCAAATATAATAAAATGATCTGGAAAAAATAAAGCAGGAAGAGAGATGCAGGATGTTTGTGTCAGGGCAAGGAGTGGGTGGCTTGCAATTTTTTATTATTTTTTAATTTTTCAATTACAGTTGACTCAATATTATGCTAGTTTCAGGTGTACAGTATAGTGGTCGCACAGGTGTGTGTCTTACAAAGCGACCCCCCTCGGGTCTAGTGCAGGTGGGCTGCCATTTTAGGTAAGGTGCTCAGGAAGGGTCTCACTGAGAGGAGATGCTCCATGACGGCCAGCCCAGGGTGAGAGCCATACAGGTTTCCGAGGGAAGAACGCTCTCAGCAGAGGGAGTAGGAGCACATGCAAAGGCCCTGGAGTGGGGCTGTGCCTGGTGTTCGCAAAGAATAGCAAGGAGACCAGTGTGGCCGGAGTGGAGGGAGGGAAGGGGAGAGCAGTCGGAGGGGAGGGGAGGGGTAGTGGGCAGGGCATGTGGGACAGATGCTCTGGATTTTGTGGGCTATTTTTGCTAGAGTAAGGTAAGGTACAGGTTTTTTTTTCCTGGAATATCAAAGACCCTGTATCATGCAACGGTAATTTGTGCATGCTATGGGGTTCTGAAGCTCAGCTGGGAAGGACTATGAGGAAGGTCTGAGCCTTTCCGCATTCTGATCACCCCAGATGAAGAAGCACGGCCTGCGCACCTGTGGTTACAACCCTGCTTAATTCCCTGTGTCCCCCTCCCCGTTTGAACTTGGACTCTGAAAGCTCTACATGCATGTGTCTGTTGATCACAGTCAGGAGAGGCCAGGGCTGTCCTAAGGCCATGCAGACAGGCCTCCTGCCCACCAGCAGGCCTCTGCCCTTTCTTCTCTCCCCAACCCCACTGGCACCTGCGGCGTTGTGATGCTGGGCACTGCAACGGCGTCTGTGTAATTACGGTGATGATTTCACAACGTGCGGCTTTCCCTTCTCTTATCACCTCCCAGTGCGAAATAAACCGTTCAATAATTAATTGACAAAGATGAACTTGTTGTCCTCAGCCCAGCTGGGAGGGTGGGGGTTGGCCACAGCCTCTTCAGACAAATGATGTGAGAACTAATTGCCCTAAGAGAGGAGGCGAGAGGTATTCAGATCAGATTTGCAAGGTCCCTTCCAAGAGCCAGTGGGCACGAGATGTTGGCAACCCCTGGGATTTACGTTGCTAATTCATCACTAATTAATGCTCCAATTGGACCTGACAGGAGGAGAAATAAATGCTGATGCATCTTCAGAGATAGAGAGACAGAGGCTGGGAACAGAGAGAGACAAAGAAGGGAAGAGACACACAATAAACACTCAGGAGGCAGAGAAATGTTGGGGCAAGGGCCTGGGGCAGAGATGCCGAGACAGGACTCCAGGTCTGAGAGCCCAGCTGCGCGTGTGGCCCAGACAGGTCGCTTCCCCTCTCTCTGCCTCAGTCTTGTACAGGAGTTTCCCTTATCTCCGGGAGATACGTTCCAAGAAGCCCAGTAGGTACCTGAAACCACAGATAGTACCAAACCCCATATATACTATGTTTTTTTCTATATATGCATACCTCTGATAAAGTTTAATTATAGAGTAGGCACAGCAAGAGGTTAACAGCAATAACTAATAATAAAATAGAGTAGTTATAACAACATACTGTAATGAAATTTATGTGAATGAAGTGTCTCTCTCTCTGAAAACACCTCCTCGTGCTGCACTCGCCCGGCGTGTGAGGACGGGAGCGGGCTCCGTGCCTCCGTGGTGTGACGATGGGAGGCGAGGACTCCTGCAGCTCTGACAGGACCTGGACATGAGCACTGTGATGCCGTGACAGTCACTCTCGTAACTGAGGCAGCTACTCGGTGACTTTCAGGCAGGGAGCGTACCTCTGGACAAAGGGATCATTCACATCCCGTGTGGGATGGGGCGGAAAGGCGCAAGATTTCACCACGCTGCTCAGAACAGCCTGCAGTTTAAAACTTAGAAATTGCTTATTTCTGGAATTTTTATTTAACAGTTTCAGAATGCAGGTGGCCACAGCTAGCCGAAACTGCTGAAAGTGAAACGGTGGACATGGGGAAACTACTGTAGTCTCTACAATGGGACTGGGAAGTGAACTCTGAAGTTCTTCTAGATCTGATAATGCTACCAGCCCGAAATTCAGAATAGACCACATGCCTGTGTGTGTGCATGTGTGTATATGCACGTGTGCGTGCATGCATGTGTGTGTACACACGCTTCACGCCAGCCCTGGTAGAGGCCATCGTTGTCTCCTGCCTGGATTCTCCCTCCTTCTCCCTGTCCTCCCTGTGGTCATCTCTCCACACAGCAGCCAGAGGCATCCTCTGAAACAAGCCGGTCCAAGCCCCGAATTTGTGCAAACCTCCCCATCTCACCCGGGGTAAAGTCAAAGCTGTGAGGCAGGCTCCAGAGCCTTGCACCGGGCGACCCCTCTCCCTCCCCCTCCCCAGCCATAGGGGCCTCCTTGCTGTTTCCAGAACACGCCAGCCTCTCTCACTCACCGCAGGACCTCTGCACTGGCTAGTCCTGTGCCCTGGAAAGCTTTGCTCCGCACGACCACGTGGGTCTCTCCTCTCTGTTCAGGTCTCTGCTCACCCGCTCATGGAGGCTTTCCTGAACCACCTATTTAAATGATTAGCCCCTCCCCCATCATCATAGTGCTCCTCACCACCCGACATCTCTCTGTTTCCTGCCCATCGCTCCACTCCGGAACCGGAACCGCAGCTCAGTGAGCAGAGACGTTGTCTCTTTTGTCCATGACCGAATCGCTAGAACTTGGGTCAGTGCTGGGCCCCGGGTAGGATATTATTTCAGTGAATATTACTGAAAGAATCCCAGGATTCTATCTCAGAGAAAGTTTGGAAGATGTAAGACACAGAGAAGACGAGAGTGGGGGTCAGAGGGGTCCGGACAGAGGTGGGGGTAGGCCACATGGGAGCTCTGTCCTTTGTTCCCTTGAAGAGGTCAGATGAGCAGGGACTCAAGACATGACTCGAGAATGATTGGGGATAAAGTGACACTTCCTGAACTCCAGGATGGCCCAGGCCTGTCCTCAAGCCTCTAGCCAGCTGGCTGCTGCTTTTCGCGGCACAGAAATGCCCTTCCGAGGCTGGCTCCTTCAGACGGCGCCCCGCCCCAGCTTGGGTGTTCCTGGCGCCTCCCCTTCGTTTAAGAGGGGATGAGAAACCATCCAATTGCTGCACAATAGGGGCCAGTTAAGTAAAATGAAGTCTGTCAATAGACTGGAAAATTAGGCAGGCACTTAGCAGGCTGAAGTAAGAATTCTGTCGATACTTGGAGCTGTGTATGAAAGGCTGTCATGAGATCCAAGGAGGCCGCTGCGTTGGAGACATGCATGGATTCACTCTTCCCAGCGCAGCTGTGGCACACCCGCTGTGTGCCCGGCACCCTGCTGGGCCCTCGGCGCAGAGGTGGGGATGACTAGCCCTGGCCCTCTCAGGGCACACAAGCTGGGCCTGGAAATGGATGTGCCCACTGTTGTGGAGCGGCATGCAATCTGTCTCTGGGAGAGGAGAGGCCCAATAGATCAACTCCTGGGCTGCCTCACACTGGCTGGGAGCCTGGGCAAGCTCCCAACGATGCTAGAAACTCTTCCCCACTCGAGGTGCTGTGGGAGTCCTCCACTGCGTCCAGAGCCTTCCTTCAGCAATACTGCTGATACTTACTGTCAGGGAGTGCAGGCTGGGGGTTCCGAACAGGCTCTGGAGTCAGACGGCTGAGCCCATGTCTTGGCTCTCCCATTCAGCCAGCTTTAAGCCTCTCAGTTTCCCAAAGTGTAGACTAGGGCAAAAGCACCCAGTTTGTAGCATCCCAGGAGGGCCTTAGCTCATCCTTGCAAGTAGCTTAGCACTGGCCCGTGTGCCCTGAGAGCCCAGTGCAAGCCTCCACGTCCTGGGGCTGCCGGGACCAAGTACCACAGGTGGGGAGGCTGAACAGCGGGAATTTATTCCCTCGTGTTCTGGGGCTGGAGATCTAAGGTCAAGCTTGGTTCCTTCTGAGGACCACGAGGGAAAGTCCGTTCCAGGCCTCTTTGCTAGGTTCGGAGGGTTGGCTGACAATGTTTGGCTTTCCTTGTAGATGGTATTTTCACACCTTCTTCCCTCTGAACATGTCTCTTTCTCTTCACATGGCATTTTTTATGAAGGCACTAGTCATACTAGATTAAAGGCCCACCCTACTTCAGTGTGGCCTCATTTTAACTAATTACATCTGCAGCAACCATTTCCAAATGTCACATTCTGAGGTACCGGGAGGTTATGGTCCCATATACAAATGTGGGGAGATGCAGCTGAACTCCTAATGGTGAGTGTCAGCAGGGGTCACTGAGGTCGGTGAGTGAAAGTGGGCGCACACTTCCCTGGGAAGATGGGGAGCCCCAAAGCAGGCGGTGTCTGGGTGCAGGTTGGAAGGTGAGTATGCGTCTGAAAGGTGGGGAGGGACAGGCCAGTCCGGGCTGAGGGCACCACGAATCCACACACAGCTGTCAGCGTCTGGAAGTCTGTCGAGCTGCTACCAGTGGTGAGAAAGGTGGTTTTAGTGCATGAGGTTATTTTTGTAGCATCTAAGAATCAGGGGTTTGAGTGGCTTTGGGAGAGGTTGCACATGGCTGTCACGTTCGTCTGCATGACTTTCTTGTGGGTGTCTGACAGTTCAAAGTGGCCTTGAGGGCTAGGGGAGGGCGGGAAAGAAGAGCAAGGGCTGGGCCAGCTGGGCTGTCTGGGGCCTTCAGAGAAGGTCAAAGCCCTAACTAGGAGGTCCTGTGAACACAGTCTTCCCCTGATCCCCAGGTGCAGCCCCCCAAAGTTGGAAAGTCCTTTGGTCATGTCCTGGAGTGAAGACGCTGTGACTGGCTATGGCAGAGAGGGGTTGTCAGCATGGATTTGGGCTGAGAGGCAGGACTGAGGAGCAAGAAGGTGTGGGGTCTGCTTGCCCTCCTTTCTGAACAGCTTGGACCCCAGAGCCTGGCCTTGTGGGGGCGGGCTGCCCAGGCAACCCTGGGAAAGTCTCCCGGAGCTGTTCCCTGCCCCCGATCCCACACCAGGGTGTGGAACTTGGGGTCCAGGTAGAATCAGGAGACCCTCGCTGGCTTGTGTCTCTGAGGTTTTAGAACTTCCATTTTCACAGCTATAGAACGGGGCAGCCCTTCACAGGAGGAAGGCTCCGACAGGCGCAGACACGCACGTGAAGAAGGGAGATGCTTTCTTTCCTCTTTCCTCCTCCCCCTCTATTTCTGAGCTCAGATTCTTGCCCTTGAGATGTTCCATCAGCCGCTTCCTGCTTCAACTCTAAGGGATGGAAGCTTCTGAGGTCCCAGGAGCACTGACAGGAATGATATCGTGGCTACTTCTAGGACCCTCCCCACAGCGATGTGGGTTCTCCAGCTGCACCCTCTATTTACAAGCATTTTTCCTGAAGCCCCACCCCTTTCTCCAGTCCTTGGATGAGGTGAACATCTCAGCACCTCATGTCTGATGGAAACCAGGATGACCCGCCTCTGCTGTGCCCCCTGTGCCATCTCGGGCAAGCAGCTCCCTTCCAGCCCAACCTCTCCAGCTGCAAAGGGCCCGATTATCTGTCCTGCCTGCTGCATAGAGACACTGGGAAATCCTATGTGACCATCTGCACAAAAGCACCTTCTCCCCTGTGTCCAGTGGAAGGGCTTCATCCAGGAGGTTACACACCAGTTGTGCGCATATTTTGTTGTTCGCTCTTTGAAAGTATGTTGAAATCTATCCACACTACATGCACATTGGTTCTTCAATTCTCTAGCTAGGAATTTATCCTACAAATAGATTCTCTGTCTCTGGCTGGGTTCTCTGGAAAGAGTCTCTGAGGCAGAGATCTGCACACAGGACAGGAACTGGGGGAGGTTCTTGAGAGCAGCCCATCGGGGAGTGAGGGAGGCAGGGTGGGCCAAGGGAGGAACTGAGTGGCCACACAGACCCCACAGGAGCTCTGGGCTGGGATGGCTGCAGGGATGTCCCAAACTGGGGGAAGGGGGTGTTTGTGGACCAGTCCGTGGATGTTTCTGCCCTAGGGAGGGACATAGTCCTGGGTGAGAGTCAGGGGAGGGCAGCGCCTGAAGAGGTTTGCAGCTGTGAGCTGTCAGCAGCCAATGCCCTGGCAGCCAAGGAATGAGCGCCCGGTCCTGAAGGAGTCTGGGCAGTGCGCCACGGTATGCACTCCACCTGCCTACACGAGAAGTGACGTGTGCACAGCGATGTGCATTGTAGCTGTTTATTTAGCAAAAGATTGGACAGTGTCCTTCCATAAGGACTTAGTTAAATACATGACGGTACATCCACAAAACGGAATACTATGCAGCCATAAAGAAAGGCAAGGCCATTAGAATACTGTTGTGGAACAATCCCCCAGATGCAGTCTGATGTGAGGAAAGTAATGTGTAAAACAGCATAAGGAGAATGCTAGCATTTGCATAAATATTGGGGAAGGTAGGAACATTATGTAAACATGCTTTTGTGAAAGGATAAAATATCCCTGGTAAGGTTCATAAATACTGTTAACAGTGGGTGTCTCCAGGTTGGGAAACCTGGTGGCTGGGGTCAGCGGAGGGGAAGACTTCACTGGATATCCTTTTATGTCTTCTGAATATTGAAACATGCAATTATATTACCTATTTACATAAAGTAAGTTATTTACATATATATTTAGGTAAAATATATATATATATTCAATTCAAAAAAAGAAATCCAATGAAGAGATTTTATTTTTTAAGTTTATTTTATTGATTATGCTATTACAGTGTTCCCAGTTTTCCCCCTTTATCCCCCCTCCACCCTGCACCTCCCAACCCTCTAGCATAACCCCCCCCCACTTATTTCATGTCCATGGGCTGTACATATAAGTTCTTTGAGTTTTCTGTTTCCTTTACCATTTTTGACCTCTCTCCATCTATTTAATGCCTGCCAATTATGCTTCTTCTTCCCTGTACCCTTCCCCCCATCTGTCCCCTCCCCCTCCTCACTGAAAACCCTCCATGTGATGTCCATTTCTCTGATTCTGTTCCTGTTCTAGTTGTTTGCTTAGTTTTTGTTTTCATTGTTTTTCTTTTCTTTTAGGTTCATATGTTGATAGTTGTGAGTTTGTTGTCATTTTATTTTTCATAGTTTTTGATCTTGAATTTCTTAGGTAAGTCCCTTTAACATTTCATAGAATAAGGGCTTGGTGATGATGAACTCCTTTAACTTGACCTTATCTGAGAAGCACTTGATCTGCCCTTCCATTCTAAATGAAAGCTTTGCTGGATAGAGCAATCTTGGATGTAGGTCTTTGCCTTTCATGACTTCAAATACATCTTTCCAGCCCCTTCTTGCCTGTAAGGTTTCTTTGGAGAAATCAGCTGATAGCCTTATGGGCACTCCTTTATAGATGACTCTTTCCTTCCCTCTTGCTGCTTTTATGATTCTCTTCTTATCTTTAATCTCGGGTAACTTAATGATGATGTGCCTTGGTGTGTTCCTCTTTGTGTCAAACTTCTTTGGGACTCTCTGGGCTTCCTGGACTTCCTGGAAGTCTATTTCCTTAACCAGACTGGGGAAATTCTCCTTCATTATTTATTTAAATAAGTTTTCAATTTCTTGATCTTGTTCTTATTGTTCTGGCACCCCTATAATTCAGATATTGGAACATTTAGGTTGTCCCAGAGGTTTGTAAGACTCTCTTCATTTTTTAAAATTCTTGTTTCTTCATTCTGTTCCAGTTGGATGTTTATTTCTTCCTTTTGTTCCAAATCATTGATTTGAGTCCTGATTTCCTTCTTGTCACTGTTGGTTCCCTGAATATTTTGCTTTATTTCACTTTGGGTATCTTTCATTTATTCTTTCATTTTTCAGCCAAGCTCAATCAGTTCTGTGAGCATTTTGATTACCAGGGCTTGAAACTCTCTATCAGATAGGTTGACTATCTCTTCATTACTTAGCTCTCTTTCTGGAGTTTTGCTCTGTTCTTTCATTTGGGTCATACTTTTTCATCTTGCTGCACCTGTTAAGTTGTAAGGGGGTGGGGCCTTAGGTATTCACCAGGGCAGGGCAACCCTCCTGGCTGGGTTGCAGAGCTGCCTGTGGGGGAGGGGCCAGAGAGAGAACAATGCAGCTCACTGGCTTGGCTCTAGCCCCACTTTCCAAGAACTCTCATGTGAGACTGGGGGTTTCTCCCACCGTGGCAACCCTGCCGTAGTCCACAGTCAGCTCTGAGTCTCAGTTTCCTGTTCAACCAGCCCCGCCCACATGGTCCACTGCCATGCCCATCTGTCCATCCGCCCATCTTACCCTTCTGGTTGGTCTGGTTGACTGTTTAATTCCTTGGTTGTCAGAGTTCCATGCGGTTTGATTTTCTGGCATTTCTTGTTGTTTATTGATTTTAGATTGGTTGTTGTCCTCCTTTTGGTTGTGTGAGGAAGCGAAGGGTTTCTACCTATGACGCCTCCATCTCGGCCAGAACTCCAATGAAGAGGTTTTAAAGAAGAAGGGATGGAGCCTTTCAGAAGCCAAATACTAGGGTGAGTGGGGTATTTTGGAGGCCGATGGAGGCCCAGAGGGGACCTTCTCCTTGCAGGGAGCAGGTAGGTCAGTGGATCCAGTGAGAAGAGGCAATGAGCATCTCTCTCTGAATCTGTAAAGGCAGAGAGGCCTGATGTGGAGGTTCTGACCAAGGCCAGCTCATTACAGGTTGTGTGACCTTGGGCAAGGTCATCTAAGCTCTCTGATTCTCAGTTTTCTCACCTGTTAAGTGTGAACACGATAAAATGCCAGGCTACAACGAAAAACAACACACTAGATATACAGACAGATACTGGGGTAGATACTTAAAATATAAGATTGAGTGTGAAAAAAAGAAACAGAATTAAGGTCTGTAGCACAATATCATTTATGGAAATTGGAAACATATTCTGAGGCAAACCAACACTACATGTTTAACAAAGGCAAACGTACATATTCAAGGACATGCAGCAAATGCAGCCAGTGTGTCAGAATGTGCACTGGGGTCAGGGAGAGAATGGCAGTGGGGGCCAGGGATGTAGGAGAGGGAAGAAAGCGAAGACAGAGGGCCTTGCACAGACCGATGAGAGTGCACAGTGAGTCAAGGGGAGTGATTTTCTCCTGGTTGGCACCTCAGGTCCCCTCTGCAAATGATGCCCACTTTACAGGGGTGTCTCAAGGGCTCCCTGAGAGAAACTTTGAGGCATGTCTGGGCACAGAGTGGGTACTTAAGTAAATCTTTTAGAAGTCAGAACCCCCCCCCTCGTGGGATTTGTTACCTTGCTCTTCATGCTTTTCCACTTCAATTGTAACACTCAAGTCAATGACTATGTGTGAGCATTGGCACCAGAAAAACTGCAGGCAGTGAGTAGCAGGGCCAGAATTCATCCGAGGCCTGCCCGTCTCCAAAGCCAAGATTCCACTGTACCGCAGGCACCATGTCCCTCAGACTTTTACTAGTGAAAAACCAGACACTGAGGGTTCGAGGATGACAGAGGCTTAGGCCTTCATGGACTTGGATCTGGCTGGAGAGGTTGGGCAGGCTCATGCTCCTCTTTAGGGGCTGACATTAGAAGAAGGCATGACACCAGATGTGTCTTTTCTGTCTGGCTGCTTTTAGGATTTGCTCTTTCTGTTTGATGTTCTACATGATGAGTTTCTCTGAATAGCCAGGGGCCATCTTTAGAAAGCCAGTTAGAACCCACTGGCCTCTGAACCTACAAAACTCAGGCAACCTGGCCAGGTGGTCTGTATGAGACCTTCTTGTATTTATCGTGCTTTTCACTGTGCTTCTAGTCTCTGTGTAAGCACAATGGAAATGGAAAATTTCCACCATTATTGTTTCAAATAATTCCTCATCTCTATTTCTCTTTTTCTGAGACTCCAATTGGTCTATCACACCATTTTACTGCTCACTCATATTTTATGTCTTTGACCTGCTGCGATGCAATCAAAGTGCAATTTTTAGCTCTGGTCTCCACTTCATTCATTCTTTCTCCAACTATGTCTAATCTTCTGTTTGACCCAGTCATTAATTTGGTTTTATTATGAGTGTATTCTGTCCTTTCAAAAAATCTGCCTTGTTATTTTTCAGACCTTTGTTGCATGATTATCTTTGTCATTCTATTTTTAACTTTAAAATATTTTATGCATAATTATTTTGTACAGTGTCTAATTATCCTAGTATCAGAACTCCTAGGGAATTCACATCTGTTGCTTATGGTTTCTGCTGACTCTCACTTATGGTGGTTAATTTTCATGGGTGTTTGGTGAACTTCAATCATGAGGGGGTTTGTTATTGTTGTTGGCTTTTTTTTTTTTTTTTTTGCCTAATGTGTTCCTGTAGAGAGGAATTACAATAGCTTTTGTTGGAAGCTAGGGGACACTGGCCACCTGAGTCCCTGATTAAAGCAGGAGTGTCAGGCCAGTTTCTCTGTCTTTCCTGCAGTTATCCTATCATACAGCTGATATCAGCGTGTTCCCTGAGGGCAGTCTTGAGGATTCCCCTGACTTGTCCCAAGCTCCACATTATTAAATATGGTTTATTATCCTGGTATCTGAACCAAGATCCTAGTGTGTTATAGAGAAAGGATGCTTTGGAGTGTGTAGTCCATCATGTTCCTACCTGTGATGTGTCTGGAAGAGAAGTCCAGGTTCAAGTACTGCTACCGGGGTTCAGAGCAGGGACCAAGTCCAATTACCAAGGACTGAGGCATGATGGGATGGGGGTGAGGGGCTGCCAGATGAACAAAGTCCCAGACTTTGTCTCCCCTCAGGTAGTCTGGTCCAGTAGATCTGAGGTGGGGCCCACGAATTTTAACCCCCTCCCATTCACGTGACTCTGATGCTGATGGTACAGGTCTACTTCAAGAAACTCTGGGCTGTAGCAATCAAAGAAGGCTTCAGGGAGGAAGCTGGCTTTGGTCAGAATCTTAAAGGGACTCAGTTGAAGGAAGCAGACAGGAACAGGGAATAGACAGTCAAGTTTGTCCAGAGTGTAGTCCTGTCAGCAAGGCAGGAAAGTAAGGAGGGCCCAGATGGTGGAGGTCCTAAAATCTCAGACCTGGGATTTGGGGCTTTATCCTACACAATCTTGTGAGCCACACTGAAAGCTCTTGAGGGAGGAGATGCAGTGACAAGTGCAAAGCAGGGTGTTAGGAAACAAAATCTGACAGCAGGAAGCTGGATGAACTGTATTCCTACAGTTACTGACTTACTATGGAGAATAATTAACTAAATCACACTGTTATTTTAACAGTCATGGGGTTTTTTTAGAAAGAGGAACAGTGACTAGCTAATGCTCAGTATCCTGGGCTGTCAGCTCCTGGGGCCCGGGGAAGGGAGCTGCACAGGCAGGCCGACGTGTCTTCCACAGGCCTTGCGATCCCCCTGGCAGGGCTGCGTGAGTTTCTGTGGGTTTGGGG
Organism: Trachops cirrhosus; assembly: GCA_028533065.1. Taxonomy (NCBI): domain Eukaryota; kingdom Metazoa; phylum Chordata; class Mammalia; order Chiroptera; family Phyllostomidae; genus Trachops; species Trachops cirrhosus. The sequence goes on from CM052541.1 coordinate 98,812,487, forward strand.
TCCCGCAGGTCCTAACGGGATTCCTGAAGATGCACCTTGGCTACTGAGAGAAACATGTGCATCAAGGCCCATGTTCCCGCCTTAGACTCTGTCACCCCAGAGGGCAGGCAGCTGTCATGTCACCTGATGGAGGACCCAAAGTACTGCCACCACAGTAAGGTACACAGTAACAGTTAAACTGTAGTAATAGCTCACCATGCACATGTGATGGTTTACAGTTTACCAGCTGCTTCACCGACAGCACCACATTTAACCCCACAATAACCCCAAGTAGTGGGCTCTCTTCCCTCTCAGGTTCACCCATTTGCCCCCTGAGCTTCAAAGAGTGCCTCACCAACCAGCAATATCAGCATCACTCCGGACTGGCTGGAAGTGTACGGTCTCGGGCCTTACGTCGGACTCACTAGATCGTGTGCACATGCAAACAGGCAAGCTGGACTCTGTAGTCCTGAGGTCCCTCCCAATTCTGCTGATAGTTTTTGGAAGCTGGCTTCCACAATTATTGTGAAGAAAGTTCCAAGATTTCTCTCTCTGGCCTCAGAGAACTCTCATTTGGGGAGGAGAAGAGCTATAAAGTGGGAAGGAGCAGCGGTCTGAGCCTAGGGGTGGAACTTGAGTCTGGAGTGGCAGGGAGCCCCCACAACCCATAAAATTCCAGAGGTAGGTGATCTGCCAGCTAATGGCTGTGTTTCCAGGATCCTACAGCTCCTTCCTTCCCCAGTGTTCACTGGCTGCCTTTCTCTGACCCACCTCCCACACTGCAGCCCAGGCTGGCCAGACAGGCAGAGAAGGGCCCTTTTACCTGGCCACAAGGAGACCTAGGTGGACAATGACCCAGATGGCCAGAGACGTTGCTCACCCCCCATGTCAACTCAGGGTGCCCCAGCATCTTTGTGGCGTCAAGATTCTGAGGGTGTGTGTGTGTGTGTGTGTGTGTGTGTGTGTGTGTGTAGGGAGGATCACTGCCTCCCGAGAGAGAGGCCATGATCCCTGTCCCCATGTGGGCATCCCTGCCAGCAACTGCAGCCTCTCTTCAAACTACCACGCTGGCCCTGCACCACTCTGCCCTCAGCTCACTGAAGGAGACCCCACTCCCAAAGAAGTCTGTGGGCTCAGAGGCTTGTTTCTGCTCCTCTGGGGGAAGACTGGGGCACCTTCTTTCATGAGTCCATCACCCCCTGAGGCCACCTTCCCACCCCCGCCCCAGCATTATGTCTGCTTGTCGTTTCCAGGGACCCATGGGAGCCAGTGAGATGTGCAATGAGAGAGGTTCCCTAGTAGGAGCAGCAAAAAGCTATGTCCCAGGAGCAGGGGTGTGGGAAGACAGCACCCCTCCTGCCGGGTCCATCCGTCCCCCTCACTGACTTCTGCAATAAGCACATACTGAGCTCCTCCAGTGTGGACCCAACCCGGCACTGGCCTCAAACATATCAGACAGGGCTGCAGCCACCCAGAAGACAATTAGACATGAATGCCAGAGGATGGGAAACCACCTCAGTATGCAAAAGTATTGTCATGTTTATGTAAAGCATGACACATTCATGTTCTAGCTAACTATTGCTATATAATAAATGGATCCCAAAATTTAGGGACTTAAGACAATAGCAATCATTTCTTTTTTTCCACATATCTGCAGTTTGGGCAGTGCTCAGCAAGGCAGCTGTGTGTTCTCTGTGGCACCTGTCAGGACAGCTCAGTTCAGTCTGGAGGAGTCACCTAAAGGCCACTTCTTCACCTGGCTGGCAGGTTGGTACCAGCTTTCAGAGGGGAGCTCAGCTGGGGCTGGGGTCCCGGACCTCTGCTCCTCTCCGTGGGAGCCTCTTCAAGACCCATGGGCTTCCCCACCCATGGTGGCTGGTCCCAGCAAGGCAAGTCGGAATTTTTATGATTAATCGCATAGTGTTTAGTGGCAGTCCTAAAGCTCAGCCCAGGTCCTGGGGAGGGGGACTCAGATACCACTTATGGATGGGAGAGGGGAGAAGTCCTACGAGAGCTTATGAGGTGGGAGCTCCTGTGCAGCCATCTCTGGAAAACACGACCTGCCACAAACCATAATATGGAATCCCATACGATCATTAACAGATTTATATTACCGAATGCAAAAAAGTTATGAAACATTTATTAAAAAGAGAAATGCTTATGCATATTTATGAGAAAAAGTCTTGGAAGAATATACACCAAAAAGCTAGCAGTAGTTATTCCTCTGTGCTTTTTGCTTTGTTCTTTCTCTCTAATGCACTATCTAACTTTTTTTAAATGGACATGCATTATTTTCCTAATTTAAAAAAAATCTATTTCTATGTTGAATGACAAATAACAACACCAAGGACATAATTAGGAAGTAAACGATATGAAACAAGTGAAGTGCCTAAACAGAAGGAGGAGGAAGTTCTTTCATGCCGGACTTCTCGGAGGCTTTGATATTCCGAGGTGCACCAGGAATCTACAAGGTGGGATTAGGTGATAAATCATTTTCCACTTTTATTCAACCAAGAAAGTGTGTGAGCAGTGTGTGCATGGGTGCACACATGGGGCGTGTGAGTGTTGTATGTAATTGCAGTGTGCATGAGTGTTTGGTTAGATGCACAGGTGTGTGAGTTATATACACATGTGTCTGTGGGCATGGTGTATGTGCTTGCTATTATAGGCTCTGTGTGTGTTGTTGTGAGTGTGGATGTGGTACGGCATCTCACAGCGCCCGTGATGCTCACACACTTTGGGCACTCCTGTGCAGGTGGCAGTGCTCCTGAGCTCTGCAGAGGAAGAGGGCACTTTCCCCACCTGCAAGCCCCTTGCCCTCTTTCCGCCTCTTTTTTTCTCTCCCTGTGGTCTCACACCTCTTTCCTCAGCCCAGCTCACTAGCAGCCCTCAGCCCCTCACTCATGGCAGAGATTGGGGAGCAGAGTCTCCCTCCTCTCCCCTCCTGTTCCCTCACACTTTCTCATAAGCCCTTGACAAAGGCTACAGGATTCGGATTGGGAAAGTAAGCTGATTGGGAAACTACCCTGGCAAGGCAGGAATCAAGAGAGAACAGGAGATTCCCAGAAAGTATGACAAACGGCATTTCAGTCACTCTCCAACAGGGTCATTCTATGGTAAGAACTTCCGTGGCTTGGTTCAGGTACGTAGACAGGGCTCAGGGACCCGTGGTCACGGTTCTTTGTTGTCATGTCACGGCTGTGCCTCTGCAGCCCTCTCACACACGGAGACAGCATCACACACACCCACACACTCAGCTCGGTTGTCACCACTTCAATATGAAATCTGAAAAGAAGTCTCAACACCCAAGGGATAGGCCAAGCTTTCCCCTTCCTGGAGAAATTCCCACACATTTACACACAGGGACAGGGACGGGAAGCTTCCCAGCAACACTGGAAAAGCAAAAGGTTTGCTAACAAGTCAAGTATCTGTGAATAGAAGAATGGGTAAATTGTGGCCCAGTCCCACAGAGGAATTCTTCACAGCTGTGAGGGTGAGTGAACACGAGCCACACACATAACATGGATGAATCTTGATGTAATAATATTAAAAGGAATAAGTAGCAGAAGAATTGCACACAATGTGATGGCATTTTTATAAAATTTAAAAACACGTAGAATATACCATGCATGGTTTGGGGGTGTAGGCATATAGAATACAAGTATTTTTTAAAAGCAAGGGAAAGATAAATAACACATTCAGGTTAGCGGTTACCTAGTGGTTATCAAACTATTTTCCCTGGGGACGTGAGACGGGTGGGGAAAGACACACAGGAGGGACAGGGACCGTCAAATGTGCTGCTGATACTAATTATCTACTGCTGAGTATCAAATTATCACAAAACTCAGCAGCTTAAAGCAGCATACATTTATTATCTCCGTCTGATGTGATCGCGTGGATTTTCTCCTTCGGTCTGTTAGTGTGATGGATTGCGTTGGCTGCTTCTTCACTATCGAGCCCGTCTGGCGCTCCCGGGACAGACTCCCCTGGGTCACGATGCACTCTTCTTTCACACACAGTGCATGCTCAGTTTTGTAGTGTGTCGTTTAAGATTCTCGTTTCTATGTCCGTGAAGGATGTATTGGTCTGTACTGTTTTTTTCTTCTACTGTCTCTCTGCTTGGGGCATTTGGGTAATGCTACTTTTATAAAAGGAGTTGGGAAGTTCTCCCTCTCTTCTGTTTTCTGGAAGAGATTGTGTAGAATTGGTGTTATTTCTCTTTTGAATGTTTATTAGAATTCACCAGAGAAACCGTCCAGGCCAGGAGATGTCTTTTTTGTTTTTGAAGGGAGGGTAAGAGGTGGGGGGTGGGCCGAGACAGGAGCTTTTAAACTGTGGATTCAATTTCTTTAAGGATACAGGATTATTCCGGTTATTTCTAACGATATGTTTTTCTTGGGTACATTTTGGTAGTTTGTGGCTTTTAAGACTTGGTTTATTTCGTCTAAGTCAAGAGGCATCAGACTTTTTCTGTAAAGAGACAGAAAGCAGTGCAAGCTTTCTGGGTCTCTGTTGCAACTGCTCACCTCTGCCTTGGTGGCGTGAACGCTGCCGACGAGTGAGGGAGGCTATCGTGGCAGTTTGCTGGGACTGCCCATCACGGATCACCAGGACCTGGGTGGCTTAAAATAACAGAAATCTATTCTCTCCCCGTTCGGGGGGCTAGAAGTCCAACGTCAAGGAGTTTCCAGGGCCGTGCTCCCACCAAGGCTCTAGGGTAGAATCCTTCCTTGTCCTTGTCCTCCATCCCTGCTTCAGCCTCCTTCCCTCTGTATCTCTGCCTCCAAATCTTCCACTCCTCTCCTTATAAGAACACCAGTCACATTAGATTTAGGGCTGACCCTAAACCCACGTGATCTCATTTTAACTAATTACACTTGCAAAAACAGTTTCCAAGTAAGGTCACATTATGAGGAGTTTCTAGGTGAATATGAATTCGGGAATATGAATAGGTAGGAACTATTTAAACCCATATAGTCATGTTAAAAAAAATGTTACAGAAACAGGGGATGGGCCGTTTTTGGTCCACGGGCCGTAATTTGCTGAACTTTGGTCTAACTTGTTTAATTTATGGACACAGAGATATCTAGTATTCTCTTATTATTTTAAATTCTATGGAGTTGACAGTGAAGTTCCCTCTTTCATTCCTAATATTGATAATTTGTGTCTTTTTGTCTTTGCCAGTCTAGCTATAGTTTTATCAGTTTTATTGATTTTTTTCAAAGGACCAGATTTTTAATTGATTCTTCTCTATTGTTTTCTGAGTTCCAATTTTATTGATTTCTGCTTTGATCTTTATTTACTCATTCAGCTTACTTTGAGTTTATTTTATACTTTTTTTTCTAGTTCCTTAAGGAAGAAGCTTAGATTGTTGATTTGAGACCTTTCTTCTTTTTAATATGATTTGTAATTTTATGAATTTTGCTCTAAGCATTGCTTTAACTACATGCTACATGTTTTAATATGTTTTATTTTCATTTTCATTCAGCTCAAAATTTTTGTTCTTTAAGTTTACTCATTTGATCTATGAATTACTTAGAAGCGTGTGGTTTAATTTGCAAGTGTTTGGAGATTTTCCAATAGTTTTTCTGTTACTGATTTCTAATTTAACTCACTATGTCAGGAAACATATTTTGAATTCACTTTTTAAAAATTTGTTAACACAAATATTCAACTTTTGGTATTGTCCCATAGATTCCTGAATTTGTTCATTTTTTAAATATTTTTGTCTGTTGTTCAAATCGAAGAACTATTGATCACTTAATTTCATTCACTCTTTCTTCTGTCATCTTCACTTTGCTATTGAGCCCATTCAGTACATTTTTAATTCAGTTATTGAATTTTTCAGTTCTAAAATTTCTTTTTGGATCTTCTTCATATCTTCCACTTATTTTCTGAGACAGCCTACCTTTCTGTTTATTTCAAGAGTGTTCACCCTAACTTCCTGAAGCATAGTTAGAATAGTTGCTATAAAATCTTTGATAATCCAACATCTGTATCATCTTGGGGTTGACATCTGTTGCTTTTCTTTTCTTTTGTGAGTTAAGCTATTCCTTGTTCTTCACATGCCAAACAATTTTGGATTTTATCCTAGATATTTTGAGTCTTATTTAAATCCTAAGAAGTATGTGGAGTTGTTGTTATTGTTGTTAGCCAGTAATCCACCAAGTTAGGTTTAGGCTGTGAGTTCCGACCTCCCTTCTATGGGCTGTGATTCCAACATCAGTTTAATCTTCAAAGTGTTTGTAGTGCTTTAAGGGACATTCCAGTGGTGATATGTATGTAGCTCACTTCTTAAAGTCTGGATAAACTGTTTAGGACCAGATTCAGGCATTTGCAGCTCAGAGGTGAGGCCCGGAATTTATACACGAATTTATGGGATTAGTGCCTGAACTTCCTCTTCTCCACATTCCATGTGACATTTTCCAGATTGTTAGAGCTGCCCTTCCCAGACCTCCAGCCAAAAATCTGGGGGTTTTGTTTCCTTGCTCTGCCTCTGTGTGTTCAGTAGCAAGTAGTGGGAAGACACAAAAAATTTAATGGGAATTCACCCTATGCTCTTGGAGTCACAGTTACTTTGGTAAAAGATGAGTTTCCATTCTCTTGGAGACTTAGGCACCTGGCCTGCTGACTAAACTGCCATCACTGCGCCACCGTCACCCACTGCCACCACAGCATTGCCTGGGAGTTGGGGCCAGAAAAAAAAGAGGAACACAACCCACCCCCGCCTCGGGATTTTCCCTACTGTTGATAACCCGTAGCAGTCTCCTTTCCCATCCTTGGTCCAGAAATAGAGAGCTTGTGATGAGTTCTTTCTCTCCACACACAATGTGCACTTCTGAGTTCCAGACTGCCTTTAAGTCCAATAAGGGCAATGCCAGAGACGTGAAACTTCTCTTTTTTCCTTAATCTACCTGCCACCACTTATTTTTCAGAATCCTCTGATACCTTCTCCATGAATTCAGGATTTATAGTTTTATGCAATGGAAGAGACAAGGTAGGGGTGTGTTTACTTTACCTTTTCAGGACCAAAACCCAAATTCTTATCGAAGAGGAACCATCCAGCTTCATTTGCTGGTGTCTGGAACTGCACCATTAGGAAACCCCATCACAACGGCAGCCAAATTATCAGTCTACTCCCAAGGGCCATGTTCCCTATGAATGCACCCAACAACCACCCCAAGGCACAAGCCGCCGTAAACATACACTGATGCAAATGCCCAGGTCTCTCTGCTTCTCCACTCACCTCCTCCCAAACCCTCTTATGTATTCAGAAGGAAAGGTCTGCCCACCTTGAGACAGAAGGGAGGAACTCTCACCTGCTGGTGACTCTGTCTCCCTGGGTGGTGTCTGACAGAGGCCACACAGAAGGAGTGGTGAACCCAAGTCAGAACCTTGGAGAGTTTCTGCCACTCTTGTGGAAAGGAAGAAAATGAGAGCTACAAACCTGGTGAGCCTGTGGGACAGGGCTTCCCACTCTATCATAAATTAATTGTCTGTGTATGCATCTGTCTCTATGGCTGGGGAACTTCTTCAAACAGGGCCACAGCTCTATTCCCTGCTTATCTCCAGAGTCCAGCACTATGCCCCAGATTATCATGCAAGGAGAGAAGAGAGTGTGGAGAAGCATCCAGAAGTATTTATGGGAAGCCTAGAAGCAGTGCTCATTACTTTCACCCATATTCTGTTGTCCAGAGCTTAGTCATGTGGCCAACTGAAGTGCAAGGGAGTTTGGGAAATGTAATCTTTCTGCATATCCGAGACAGAAATGACAAGGCTTTGTTGAATATATTGTCTCTGTCACCCATGCCTTACTCTTCTCAGCTCTGAGGTTTTGCAAATACTCTCTCTCCTACCTTGGAATGCTTCCCATCAGTCCCTGCCAAATCCTTCCCATTCTCAGAGGCCATACCCACTCTCTTCCTTGAAGCCCTCCCTAATTGCTCTCTCATCTGAATGGAATTACCCATAACAGGTCATTTGACTCCGGGTTGCCTTAGCCTCTGTTGGTTAGCTTTACATATGCAGGTCTGAACAGCAGGTGTGGGACACTGAGAAGTCAGAGGCCATGCTTATTATGTGTGTGTGTGCATGTATACATATGTATATATATGTATGTGCATGTGTATATATGTATGTTTCTATATATACACATATGTGTATATGTGTGTGTGTATATTCTAAATGGTACATATAGAAACCAGATAAGATGCAGTAAAGAGAACACAGCATCACTTCTTTGTAACTCTTGCCAAATTGAAACTGAGAAACATTGTACAAAATAACTGGTCTATAATCTTCAAACATGTTGAAGTTATAAAAATCAAGGAAAGATCAAAAAACTTTCAGAGTGAAGGAAGCTTCACATGACAGAGATATGGCAATTAAATGCAGTGCAACTCTGGACCGCATCTGTTGGTGATAAAAGATGTTATAAGGATAGCTGTGGAAACTTGAATGGAGTCTGAGGATCAGAAGGTACTAATGTACCAGTTTTAATTTCTTGATTTGGTGGTTTTGGTCATGCAGGAGAATGGCCTTGTATATAAGAAATCCTTACATTTGAAAGTGATAGGACATGAGGTATGCAACTTATTCTCAAATGTTTCAGAAAAGACTACTTTGTACCATACTTCCCATTCTTCTGTCAGTTTGTCATTATCTCAAAATAAAAAGAAAATGCTTGTTGGAAGAAAGTGTCAATAAAGCCCAAAGTACAGGCAAAAAAGCACACTTCCCAGGCAAGCCCCTCAGTCATCATCCCCTGTGGCCTGAGCACTGGCTTCAGCCATAATTGTCACTATCATGGTGCTCACTGTTGATGGTCCACACTGCAGCCATTTCCCCTCCTCTTTCTCTTAAAGAACCCCAATTTTGGAGGGACTCAGCAATGTGCCCAGCCTCAGAGGATGAGTCACTTGTCTAGCTGAGTGTGACACCCCACCCCTCTTTGCAGGGCACTGCAGTTTCTGTTCCAGGCAATGCCACACATGGCTTTCAGACAAACCCTCCTTCAGGAAAAAAAAACTGAACAAAATATATTTTAAGAAATAAACTTAGACTTCCGGCCAAGATGGAGGCATAAGTAGATATGCTTTGCTTCCTTGAACAACCAAAAAAAGAACAACAACCAATTTAAAGCCAAAAACAACCAGAACTGCCAGATAATCAAACTGTATGGAAGTCTGAAAACCAAGGAGTTAAAAAAATATATTCATCCAAACTAGTAGGAGGGGCAGAGACAGGTAGCTGAGGTGGAGAGGACACACAGCAAAGCGGTAGCTAGAGGACCAAGCAGTCCCACATTTGCATGCGGATGAGCCGGGAGGAACAACTAGGGAGTGAGATAGACCACACAACCCAGGGTTCCAGCACAGGAAATAAAGCCTCAAAACCTCTGACAGTAAAAATCTGTGAGAATTGTGGCAGCAGGAAGAACTCCCAGCCTCACAGGAGAGTTCATTGAAGAGACCCATGAGGTCTTAGAAGGTACAGAAGCCTACCAAACTGGGAATCAGCACCAGAAGGGCCCAATTTGCTTGTGAGAAGCAGGGGAAGTGACTGAAAGAGGGGTGAGAGCTGAGCAAGTGGCATTGTTCCCTCTCGGACCTCTCCCCCACATACAGCACCACAGTACAGCAACATAGGTTGCCCTGCCCTGGCGAATACCTAAGGCTCTGCCCCTTACAATGTAACAGGTGCACCAAGTCAGAGAAATATGGCCCAAGTGAAAGAACAGATCAAAACTCCAGAAAAAGAATTCAGCGATGAGGAGATAACCAACCTATCAGATGCAGAGTTCAAAGCACTGGTAATCAGGATGCTCACAGAAATGATTGAGTATGGACATAAAACAGAGGAAGAAGTGAAGGCTTTGCAAAGTGAAATAAAGAAAAATATACAGGGAACCAACAGTGAAGGGAAGGAAACTGGGACTCAAAGCAATGATTTAGAACAGAAGAAAGAAATAAACATTCAACAGGAACAATGAAGGAAACAAGAATTCAGAAAAATGAAGAGAGGCTTAGGAACCTCCAGGACAACTTTAAATGTTCCAACGTTCAAATCATAGGGGTGCCAGAGGACAAGAGGAAGAGCAAGAAATTGAAAATTTATTTGAAAAAATAATGGAGAACTTCCCCAATCTGGCAAAGGAAATAGACTTCCAGGAAGTCCAGGAAGCCCAGAGAGTCCCAAAGAAATTGGACCCAAGGAGGAACACACCAAGACACGTTATAATTACATTACCCAAGATTAAAGATAAGGAGAGAATCTTAAAAGCAGCTATAGAAAAGGAGACAATTACCTACAAAGGAGTGCCCATAAGACTATCAACTGATTTCTCCAAAGAAACCTTACAAGCAAGAAGGGGCTGGAAAGAAGTATTCCAAGTCATGAAAGACAAGGACCTACATCCTAGATTGCTCTATCCAGCAAAGCTTTCATTTAGAATGGAAGGGCAGATAAAGTGCTTCTGAGATAAGGTCAAGTTAAAGGAGTTCATCATCACCAAGCCCTTATTATATTAAATGTTAAAAGGACTTATCTAAGAAAAAGAAGATCAAAAACTATGAAAAATAAAATGACAACAAACTTACAACTATCAACTACTGAACCTAAAAAACAAAAACTAAGCAAACAACTAGAACAGGAACAGAATCACAGAAATGGACATCACATGGAGGGTTATCAGCGGGGAGGGGAAGAGGGAGAATGGGGGGAAAGGTACAGGGAATAAGAAGCATAAATGGTAGGTACAAAATAGACAGGGGAGGTTAAGAATAGTATGGGAAATAGAGAAGCCAAAGAACTTATATGTATGACCCATGGACATGAACTAAGGGGAGTGGGAATGCTGGTGGGAGGGCTGTTGCCAGGTGGAGGGGGGATAAAGGGGAGAAAAAATAGGACAACTGTAATAGCAGAATCAATAAAATATACTTAAATTAAAAAAAAAGAAAAGAAATAAACTTAAAATTCTTCAAAACAAAGATGAAAGGCAGCAAGGAATACCAACACAAAGCTAATTTGGCAATGAAAGCTTATAACCAGAGAGGTCACACAAAGCTGCCTTTCTTGAAGTTCTTTGCAGACTCTGTGTTCTTGGGGTTTGGTTCAGGGGAATTTCCAGATGAGGGGCACAAAAGTCAAGGCCTACCAAGGGCCAAGGTGGGGGGATCTTCCAGGAGACCTCACATCAAGCTGGGGCCCCAAAGGGTGTGCCTTGGGCAAAGGGTGTCAGAGACTGGCTTTCCCACTCTCCTTTGCAGCTAGGGGCGACTGCAGGCCTGAGTTCTGGCCAAGGGAACAGACGGGATATCTGCCGGGCACTTTCTGGGAAGGACTCTTCTTTCTGATGAAAGGAGATAGGGCATCAGGAGGGCTTTCTTCTTCTCTCTCCTTCCTTTTAGCTGCAGATGCTGCCTTGAGAAGCTGCAACATAGTTCTCCGAAAGCCATCTGTGACCACGAGGTGGACACTGTGAGCACACCGCAGGTGCCACAGCAGAGGGATCTGTGGAGAGACTGGTCATTGACCAGCAGGGAACCAGCCACTTCCAGATTTTTTGCTATTTGAGAAAAACAAAATAAAGCCACATTGGTCTAATATTCAATTCCTTTTGAAGGAAGGCATGTCTCCAAACTGAGAAAAACATGTACACATCCCACCTGCACGGTGGGGCATTGCCTACTCTCACCTCTACCACTCACCCACCCTCAGAGTCACAGGGAAAGCCGCTCTGTGAATCCACGGGGCTCCGGGTGGAACAAGGAAGGTGGTGGACACATGAGTAAAGCCCAAGCTCTTCCCTCCATGGGCTCAGAAAGTTCACAGCTGTTTATACACATCCCTCATCTCCTCTGCTGCGGGGTTGGTGACATAGAGGGTTAAGAGGGGCATCCCAGTCCCAGTCCCTGCTCCCCGTCCTTGCAGGATTTGAACACATCTCTGCAAAGTGGGGAGGTTGATCCCTACAGTGCCTGTGTCTCAGGATCAACACAGGGTTGGCTGAGAAAACCCCTATCCTATTAAACCTCTTGCTTCTTGCTGGTGCTTTACACTCTTCATCCCCTTTAGTCTAACCCTCAGAGCACCCATCCTCGGGAGGTTGGCGTATTCACGCCCCGTTTACAGACAAGGAAACGAAGGCTCACCAAACTTCAGTGACTTGCCCAAACCAAACAGCCTAATTCAGATCTGTCCAACTCTAAACCATTACCACCAACCTCCCACCCCACCCCACCACCTGCCTCCACACCCACAGCAGCTAGTAACATGGATGGGTGGATGGGCAGCCCTGGGCGTGGGGGTATGTAAGGCTAGTCAGGGAAGACTTCTAGGGAGAGGTAGGTAAGGTCAGGCACTGAAGGCTGGAGGCGTATTAAAGACAGTTGCCTAAAGGCAAATGAGTCAGAATCTTGTAGCTTGGAAGGAAGAAGTGTCAGGGAGATGGGGCTGGGGCTGAGAGGGTGCCAGTGGGTATAACTGACGGGGAGAGAGTATAACCTGGGCTTAAGCACCCAAACACGAAAGTCAAAGCGCCAGATTACCTTCCAGCTCTGCTGCTTATCAGGTGTATGACTCTGGGCACGTTCTTTAACTTCTCTGCTCCTTAGTTTTCCCATCTGTAAAATGGGTGTGACGATAGAACGTATCCTATTTATTGGTCTTAGTGACAACAATGTCTGGTACTTGGTTCGGTGTCGTTATCATAGTTTTCCTTCACTGTAGCTCTCCCCACCCCGCTACAGATTTGTAGGCCACTCTGGAATATCCCAGAGGGCTTTTTAGGGTGCCTCACTCCTCAAGGACTTGGTCTCTCTGCTGAAAATGTCCACTGCCCCTCCACCAAGCTGGGCTTCTCTAACCCCAGCCCCTCTGCTCCCTCCCCAATTCTGTGTGGGGGAATGAGAGAGATAAGAACCAGCAGCTTCAATTAAAACCGAGTCGCTTGAACAATAATGGAAAAGTAATTGAGCTAAATTGAAATGTAATTGGAAAAAAAAAACAATCATGGCTTAACATGGATTTAGAAACCAGGCTGGGAGCAGGGGCTTCTCCATTCTGCAACCTCCAAATCTCCTTATCTCTTCCCCATTCCTTAGGGGGCCTCATCACCTCTCAGTCCAGAGTCCCCACAAACTCCCCATCCTCCCAAGATATCCTAGACACTGCTTCTCAATCAGGGTCAATTTTGTGTACACACACACTCCGAGGGACATTTGACAATGTCTGGAGATATTTTTGCTTGTCACAACAGGGGGCAGGTGCTACTGGCATCCAGTGGGTAGAGGCCAGGGATATAATCCCCAGAACTGCCCCCCACAGCAAAGAATTATCCAGCCCAAGAGTAAATAATAGTGTGAGGATGAGAAACTTCCCTGTTCCAACTCTCCCCTCTGCCACAGCTCCCAGCCCTCAGCTAAGGGACCTCTAATGTCCTCTCCACAGTCCAGCATCAGGGAGTCACCTCCCTTTTACGCATCCCATGAAAATCCCAAGATCTTGACCCTCAGCAGAGAGAAGGGCACCTTTCTACCTGGGAGCCACCTCTCTCCACCTGTGCCCATGGGACTTCTCCATCACTTCCTCTCTTTCCCGTACCTTCCCTCCCTTCCCCTCCTCCCTCGTACTCCCTTCCATGGGCCCATCTGGAAGCCAAGGAGTGGACAGGATGAATTTTTAAAGCTCTCTGCCACCCCTGTCACTCAAAAAGGCTTCAGGAGACTGTCCTTGGAGAGACCTTTCTTGGGGCCAGAAACACTACAGTTTCTCCACGTCCTCAGGCCTCTTGCCCTCTGTCCACACTTGAACATGGACCTGCCACCCGCAGAAGCCAGGCCTGGCTCCCCTCTGCCTCTCCGTCTCCTTCCATCTCCTCCTTCCCCACCCCCTCTTCCAGCTTGGGTGTGTGACTCCAGTGCAGGGTGAGGGGGAGGACTTGGGGGGCTGGGAGGTGAGCAGGAGGTGCCTGTTTGGGCTCCTGATAAACTCAGGAGTCAGCTGGCGTGAAATGAAGAAATATGGCTCCCGGTAAATATTTATTTTCTATCAGAAATTAGCAAACCAAATGTAATTAAAAACAACTCTGTGTGTGCATTTCCACTCCCACCCCCAACCCCAAGTCTAGAAAATGATATCTCGGAATAGCGAGTCATGAAGACCTCGTCCTAATTAGCAGGCCGCCCCTGCTGCTGAGGCTGCCTCCCTCAGACTGCCCAGGAAGGTGCTGGTGCCAAGTGTGGCCCAGGCCATTGCAGCCTCTGCGGGTGCCCTCTCCTTTGGCCCCACCAGGGTCTGAAGGGCTTGCACCCTGAGCAGGGCCAGACAAAAGTGGAGGCAGAGTGAAACAGACCTCTCCCCAGTGAGCCAGACAGGGGAGGCCCCGCTCTGTCTGGCTACCACCCATGCCCCGGGGAGGGGCAGGAGTTGCTGGTTGAGAAAATGGCTTTGGGAAATCAGCAGAACTGATTCCCTCACTGTCTAGCTGTGTGACCTTGGACATGTCCCTTTAATTCTCCAAGCCTCCACTTATAAAATTAAGATTAGGAGGCTTACCCTGCAGATTCACTGGACGTGAGAAACTGCGGCCCCCAGGAGAGCAATTAGTGATCAAGAATTCCCAATGCCAACAGTGTGAAGCTCTTGGAAGCTAGGAGTGTTTTCACGTATGACATGTTAAGTTAGTGAGGGCCCACCAGGTGCAGGACGCTGTTCTGGGGACAGAGCAGTGATCCACACAGACAAAACCTGTGCTCTCAGGGCAAACCTCTGCACTAGGCGTGGCACACAGCAGGTGCCCAGTAGTTGAGTGTGTGCTCTCCTGCAGCCCCCCTGCATCCGACACCCCAGCTAACAGCGTGGTCCCCACCGAGGCTGGGCAATAGCTACTCCTCTTTACTGAGCACCTACTGTGTGCCTGGCACTGTGCTGGGTGCTGCTCCTGCAGGGTGGCTCAGCTTGAGGGCTTGTTTCCAAGGCTAAGAAACACGTGGCCTTGGGATGGGGCACAGGGTGGGCAAAGACCCCAGCTCTCCCTGCTGTCTACCTCCTGAGCCCGAACTGTGGGTTGCTATGTTCAACAAGCACTTGAAACCCACCTTCCAGAGATGCTGTTCCCTTCCTGTTGGCACCTCTATTTAAAAATCCACAGTGTCCTAGTGTCAGCCCCACTCACAGGGTCTCTGCAGCCCACCTTTTTGACCTGGACCATACAGCCCCCTGACTTGGCCACCAAATGAAATGCTGTTGGAGCCCCCCTGTGTCCCCTCATAATTCTGCCCTGCAATGCACCAGCCCAGCTTCCAATGACCACAGTGCCTCTTTGCCTGGAGCAGCCTAACCATCCACCTAAGCTCACAATTGCCACCTATTCTTGGAAGCCCACCCTGATTGCTGGAGCCTGCTCAACTCTGCCCCCTTGACCTGGCTTCCTTTAGTTCTGTGTGAACTGTTTTGGACACTGGGCACAGACCAGCTGGTATTAGGAGTTCCATCTCACCTGTCTAAGCTTTAGCTCATCACATGGATTTTAACTCCCTCCCTCCCCAGACCTGGGGCAAGTTATTTAACTTCTCTGAGCCTCAGTTTCCTTATCTGTATATCATGGGTGATATTAATAGAACCTTATCTCATACTGGTTTCAAAAAAATAAACAAAATAAGTTAGACCAACTACTTGACAAGACGCCAGGCACAGAGTGAAGGAAGGAGACAGCTGTGTCCCATCACAGGTAACTATTACTGGGTCTTCCCAGCCCCTGTCCTTTGGGGATTGGCACCTCCTGCTTCTGAAGGACAGACCCCACCTGTCCAGCACTGTGACCCTTCCTAGAAGAGGGTGTTAACCGTGCCTCGGCCATCAATGGTCTGTTGAAAAGTGGGTCACAAGGAAGAGGGCCATGGTGCCTGCCCTGTGCAGGGAGAGGGTCTGACCGACTCCGGTCAGTGGGCAGCAAAGTAGGGACCAGCGAGAGAATGACAAAGCAACTGGCTTCTGGTTGCTCCTGAGGTTCCCCTGCCTGCATGTCCCTCCCTTCTTTTGCTGAGAGATATTCCAGATCCTCCCCAGAAGTCCCCCTCCACCCCCTTTCTGCCGTAGTGCAATCATTTCAGCTGGATTTCAGTCCATTGCTCTCTGTCAAGTCCTGGACTGTGCAGAGCCCCCAGGAAACCACCTTTCCTCCGATGGCCGATGAGAGAAGGCACAGGACTTCCTGGACAAACACACCCTGGGTGGAAAAGGGACAGAGGGGACCTCTGAGCCTCTCCCTAAGGCTGCTTCCTCTTTTCCTTCCCCACACAGCATGTAGTAAAAGGAAACAGCAGCCCCAAAGAGGGCAATTAGTGACCAAGAAGGACTTCCCAATGCCAGGAACGTGGGGCTCTTAGAGGCCGGGAGTGTTTACAGCCACAATGTGCTAAGTTAGTGGTGGGGGCGCTGCACAGGGTGGGAAGGAGGCTGATCATGACACCTTCTGAAGCACTGACGCCTCAGCTGGGGCTCAATTGCTCCTCTCTACCCAATGGCCACAGATGGCTGGGGGGACTCCTAGGAGGCAAGGGGGCTGGCAGGGGCCTCCATGGAACCAGTGGAGGTGGGGTGGCTGCTGGCTTCCTGTCTGTTTGGGTATCATTTTACTGCATTCTTCAGACTGCTCAAGGAAAATTACCTCCCTAATTGGCTCTTCTCTCCAACAAGCTGTAATGAGGCTAAGCTTCATTCCAAGGGTGCTTAACCACCCTCTGCCATCAGTGAATGCCATCTGCGGCCCCTGCCACAGTCAATGCTTATGCCACAGGGTCCCGAGGCTCAGGGGAAGGAGACCCAAGGGCCTTGCCTTGCGTTAGTCTCAGCTGTCGAGACACTGCTCTGGACCCGAGAAAGTAAAAGGAAGAAGGAGCCTTGTCCTCAGTCTGAAGGGAGACAGACATGACTGTGTCCTCAGGGAGCCCCAGCCCAGCCCAGCCCTCAGGGAGCCCCAGCCTGAGGGAGACCCAGCCCAGCCCTGCCCTCAGGGAGCCCCAGTCTGAGGGAGACCCAGTCCTGCCCTCGGGGAGCCCCATTCTGGGGGAGACCCGGCCCAGCGCTCAGGGAGCCCCAGTCTGAGGGGAGACACAGCCTGTCCTCAGGGAGCCCCAGTATAAGGAAGATGAGGCCCTGTCCTCAGGGAGCTCCCAGAATTACAAGGAAATACTACTTGTCTCTGGTTCACTCATCCAATCAGCAAATATTTATGGAGCTAAAGCCCTGGATTGGAGGCGTGGCTGTGAACAAAAAGAACACAAGTACCTGCTCTCAGGGAGCTCACATTTGAGCGGGAGGAAGTCCCCACCCACCTCTTCCCCACCCTCGCCCCCACCCTAGGCTTCCAGTCTGGAGCCAAAACAAGGATCGCACTGCAGGCTGCCTTGCAGGAGAGGCTGGATGCATTAAACAGTGTAAAACTCAAGTCCTATAACAGAATCTGAAGCGTAAATAAGAGGATTATAACTTCCTTGCTGTAGCCTGAGTTTCAGACAGCCGCTCTCCTCCAAAAGGTGATGTGAAGACCCTGGCTCCTTCAATCCCCCTAGTGGGGAGGACAGCCCCCTGTCCCTCAGGTTCTAGCTTGGAGTGGCCTCATCACTTCCTCCCACGTCCCTCTGGAAACAGCTTAGTCACCTGGTACCTGCCCCGCCCGGATGCAAAGGAGGCTGCAAAACAAGGCGCGGCTGGGCAGCCGTGTGTGGCTGGGCCTCAGTCCCATCGCCACGATGGGTGAGAACGGATTTGACTTGTCGGCCAACAATCTACTCCTGTGTGAGACTTGATCTTCCCTGTGATTTAACTGGGCAGTCAGCTCCTGGGGCCAAGAATCTCATCTCCTCTATCTGTCCCCACACCTGGCACAGCACTGGTCCCTCACCCTGCCTCTGGGTTCAAATGTTGATTCAGAAAGGGGAGCTGCTATTATCAGTTATCTACTGAATTAAAACAAATTCAGTGGCTTAGAAAACAAGAACCATGTTATTTAGTCCCAAGCCTCCGGGTCAGCAATTCAGGCTGGATTGTTGCCTGGGATCCCTTATGTGGCTGCAGTTGGTGGCTTGACTGGGGCAGAGTGGTTCCAGACGAGCTCGTGTGTGTGTGTGTGTGTGTGTGGAGGTCGGTGCAGACTGTCAGCTGAGCCTCGTGTCTCCAGCATCTGCAGGGTAGCTTGCACTTCACGGTGTCGGGGCAGCAAGAACGTGAGAATGGAAGTGCAAGGCCTTTGAGGCCCAGGCTTGGCAGTTGAGCATCACTTCCACTGTGTGCTGCTGGCCAAAGACCGCCCAGATTCAAGGGCAGGGGAAATAGACTCCATCCCTCAGTGGGAGTTGCAAAGAATTCGTGGCCATTTAAAATCTGCCATACCATTGAGCTTATCTATTGCTAAACAAAAAAGACCCTGAAACTTTGTGGCTTAAAATGATAACTTTTTTTGCTCACGAATCTTTCACTTGGGCAGGATTCTCTACTTCACCCAGCATCAAATGGGGCAGATGCAAGGATGGGGGCTGCCATGATCTGAAGCTCACTCAGTCTTGTGTCTGGGGGCTGATGCTGGCTATTAG
The DNA here is from genome assembly GCA_028533065.1 of Trachops cirrhosus. Lineage (NCBI taxonomy): Eukaryota > Metazoa > Chordata > Mammalia > Chiroptera > Phyllostomidae > Trachops > Trachops cirrhosus. The sequence goes on from CM052541.1 coordinate 98,831,062, forward strand.
TGAGGGGGGAGAGAGAGACCCAGGCAAAGTGGTTTCACAGTCTATTGGAGGAGGCAGTCACAAATCTGCCCAATTTTAAAAAGAGGGGAAATAGATTCATGAGAAGTGACCAGGCCCTAGAAGAACTAATATAGGACCAGAGATATTACTGCAGTCAATTTTGGAAAACACAGTCTACCACATGCTCCTTGATTCTTCATTCATCCAATTTATCACACTTTTGTGGCACACTTGCTGTGTGCCAGGCATGGGGCCAGAACCTCTTGCACAAATTCTCTGCCTTCCCAAGGAAGTGAGTCACCTTGCCACCCAAAGGGTGGGAGACTGACAGCTTTCCTTCAGGGGCATCAGAAGGGTGTCCAGGGGAGATGCCAGCACTGATGTTCTTCACACAACAGGACAAAGGGAGAGCGAACATCTCAGCAGGCAGGATTCTCATCAGAACCTAAGAAGGATTTTTTAAAGAGAGTTTATATATTTATTTTTGGAGAGAGGGAAAGGGAGGGTGAAGGGGGGGAAAAAGAGAAACATTGATGTGAGAGAGAAATATTGATTGGTTGCCACTCAAACATGCCCCAGCCAGCAACCCAGGTGTGTGCTCTGACCAAGAATCAACCTGGCGACCTTTTGTTTTGTGAGTTAGTGCCCAACCAACTGACCCACACTGGTCAGGGCCTAAGAAGGATTTTTCTAAATGAAGATTTGTTCTGAGAGACATGCTCTCACTTGCCATTGTCACCTTTCTTCCTTCTTCCTGTGCTCTTGGACTCTGTAGAGATAAGGGACATGAGGGAAAGGCTGGGTCATCTCAGAACCCACCAAATGTACTGTCATTTGTTCTCTTTGCTCTTCAGTTCAGATTCATGTCTGGGCAGAGTGGGTGCTCACAAGCTTGGTTGGACTGGAATGTCTAGACTTTCTTTGTTCCCACACTAGACCATGAACAGCATGAAATCTGGGCACCTGGCACAGGGCTTTCTGCATGGTACAAATTTATACATGTGTGATGAATGAATGAATGAATGAAAAAATCAATGACTGCTAATTGTACCTCATGTATGTTCACACTTTCATATATATATGAAATTATATGGAGCTCTCTATATAAAATTTATATCAGAACACATAGCAAACTAGAATGAAACATGCAGTTCCTGGCCTCCTTTATAGCTAGGAATGGTCATATCACTAAGTTCTGGCCAATGAGATGTGAACAAAAGTATGGCATATGCAACTTCTAGATCATATCTTTAAAGAGACCAAGCCCTCCTTGCCTTCGCCCTTCCCTCCCACTGAAATGCAATGTGGTGGGGGCATCTTGGAACATATGGACAGGAGAACACCCCAGGTGAGGTGAAGCAGCAAGCTAGAAGGATCCTGGGTCCCTGGCATCTCGAAACTGCCATCCCAGCCCTTGATTACTTATACTCAGACTGTTACATGAGAGAGAAATAAATTTCTGCTTAATTTAGCCACTGTTGTGTGGGGTCTCTGTTAGAACATCTGAACCTCTATCCTGAATCAAGAAGGTAAGCACACGCATGGGTAAGTTAATGAGTGAGTGAGTGAATGTCTACCTTGTTGCTGTCATGATAACAACAAAAAAACATAATATAGTCATGCTTCGGTACTCGTTGGCTTCAGAACTTGTCCAACCTGGTACTGGTCGTATTTCAATGGGAAAAAATGTTTCAGCACTTGGCGCTTGCTCGCCACTAATTGCACTTGCTAGAACTTGTATGAGTCACAGCACTACCCCAAAAGAGAAAATGCTTCATCAATCATTGCTTGCCACTCATCAGAATAAATTAACAACAAGTACCAAGTTACCACTGTACCTCATTTATAAAGCTTTAACTGTAATGACATTTATTTACTTAATGAGAAGTGTGGAGGGTGTGGGTTCAGGGATGATTCAACAGCTCAACAATCATCAAGAACCCCAGACTCATTCCAAGTTTTGCTCCACCATCTTCTGAATGTTGGTTTTGTTCTTGGGTTTGGTGCCTCATGGTCACAAGATGGCTACCACTGTTCCTGACATCGTTACCCCACACAATCATCCCCATAGGCAGGAATCAGGGTGAGGGCCAAGGTGGGAAGACAAGACTATCCTCTTGAGTTTCCTTCTTTCCTCAGAGAGGAAACACTTTCCCCAGAGCCCCCAGCAGACTTCATCATATCTCATTGGTCATAACTGGGTCACATGGGCCAGGTCTAGCTGCAAGAGAGGCTGCTAAATGAATACCTCAGTTTTTCAAGCTGTATAGTGGGAGAGGGCAAAAAGAAGGGAGTGTCTATGGCATTAGTAACCAACAGTGTCCGCCACAGTGACTAAGTGGGTGAATGAATGAACGAATGAATGAACACTATGTGGTAAAAGTGCAACTATGTCCTCCCCTGCCCTAGTAGTTGGAAGAACTCCCAAGGTCAAGATCCAGGAAGGGAGGAGCAAACAGTGGAGAGAAAGGGATGGAGATTCTCCTGGGGTTTAGAGGCAAGAAGAAGGTCAGAGTTTCTGGAGTCAGGGTGGGTGGTGAGGAAGGTGGGCTTGAAACAGACTGGATGGATCCAAGATGGAGAGGGCACCCGAAAGCTGGGCAGAATGAACAACAGGGGAATAGGGGAGAAAGAGATATCCACCGTGGCCTGAAGAGAATGCCATTTCTAGAAAAGGAAACTGAGCTCAATCAAGCCAAAGAATCTGGGCAGGGCCTGTGGGATGGGCAAGGGTGCTGGGGCTCAGACGTGGGCAATGGCCCTCGGATTACACAAGGGTTACAGGAGTCCTTCTTCTGTTAACCCAGAGATACAAAGGAAAAACTGTTTTGGCTATTAGTGATGGTTCCTTGTGCCCAATTATTTACCCTAGTAACAAATAAAAACACAGAACATGGGAAGTCATAGCTTTAGGATCCTAAGGAAATAATTGATTCCAAACTCCTTCTGTTTTGCAGGTGGAGGACTGAAGCCCAGACACAGGAACAGAAGAAAGTCTATTGCAGAGCCTGGACCAGAAGCAGATTCAGAGACCTGGGCGTGTGCCCCTCCCACTGGGCATCACAGTTTCTCAAGGCAGAGTCATGGCCTCCTCGGAGTGACAGAATGGATTGGTTTCCCCAGCCATTCTCCACTGTTGGGATGCAGAACAGAGCCCCCCCCCCCCATTTTGCCATAGCCATACCCTCTCCATCACACAGGATGCAAAGGGTTGGGAGGGGACAATAGTGGGCCAATGGGGAATGGGCTGTCTGCAAAGTGCTGAGCTCCCAGTCACTGGCACAGTTCAAGCAGGGCTGGGGCAAGGTTGTAGGAAGGACTCTGGCCAGCCATTGGAGGGGTGGCCAGAGGTTCCCTTCAATGCTGAAACCCTAGGCAACATCTTCAGACTGACTCAGTTCTCACCAGCCAGGAGGGGTTGAGCTCTGCTCAGGCCTGGAAACAACCCATACCTCTGCCAGCCCTTTTGTTCCCATAGTGACAGGTGGGGGGTGGAGAGAGAGAGAGAGAGAGGGAGAGAGATGTAGGAGGCCTCTGAAGGTGCAGCTCTGTGCAGTCAAGGCAGGAAGGGGGGGCACCACTTCCTCAGAGTCAGGTCCCACTCATTAGAGGTTGAGGATCAGGACTGAGAAGAGACCTGGACCCCCACCCCACCCCCACAGTCACCATTCCATGGGCCAGAAATCGCCAGGATGCTGTACAGGTCTCCCACCAGAATCCTAAGAGAAAGAGTCTTCTGGGGTGTGGGGAGATAGAAGATTGATTCATCCAGAAACTTCGCTGCCTGTCAAGTTTTAGACAAAGAAAAGGGCCCCATAGTTCCATCTTATGGAGAGGGAAAATGGGGACTTTCCACCCCCACTGCATCCCAAGTTGTCCCCATTTCTGGACCCAGAGTGAAGGGGGTGAAGGAACATCTCTGAGACCCAGTATAGGCCACACCTCTATCCTTACTCCAGGAGCTGGCATCCAGTGCTGGTCAATGACCTCCTGGGATCCTTCTGGGCATACTGGGCCACCTCCACTGCCAACATAGAAGAGCCAGATAGGGCTTTTCTTGATGCCTCTGGGGAGCCATGGAGGACAAGATTTCCTCTGGCCCTCTATCCTAGTAGCTGCCTCGACCCCAGCCCTGCCACCTACTTGCAGCCTCCCCTGGTCTGCAGCCGTCCTCTCTGCCGACTGCTGGCCTTTCCTCCTCTGTATTTGGCTCTGCCTCCAGATCTGACATCCACCCTACCCTGCCTAGACCCCTTGCCTCGGAGTGCTCTGCCAGACCCCCAAGCTGGTGCCACTGGTGCACGGCAGGCTGCCCGCCCCTGGGCACGGAGCCCAGAGCCTGGAGCCCACTGCCCCCGCCTGCCCTACTCAGCCACAGCAGTCTGATTCGTGTCCATGCTCCACCCCGGCTGCCCTGCTAAGACTGTCTTGCTTTTTCTGCCACCTGCCTGACTCTTGGCAGGGGAGGGGCCAGTTCAGGAATTGGGGTGTAGAGAAGGAGCAGGTTGACTAGCTTCCAGTTAGGTCTGGGTAATGGGGGGGTCTTAGTAGCGGGGGCGGGGAGAAACAGAGACACACACAGAAACAGGACTATGTTACTGGGGTTGCATTTATTCTATTGTGGGGCCCCTCCCTCTGCATTGCTTAAGAACACCCCACCCCTCACTTCACTGACTCCCAGAGCTAGAAGAACCTTCAGGTTCAAACTTCCCCATCTCCTCCCCCAGATTGCAGGGAAACTGAGGCCTAGATGGGACTGGTGTATTTGAGGTCACAAGCTAGAATTTGTATTCAGGGGTCCCTGTCCCTCAGCCCCAGTCCTCAGCCCCTCTCTCTCCCTGTCCCTGGAATTAGGACCCTTTCTCTGACCCTAGTCTTGGGGCAGAGATCAGCAGAGGCCTGGATGCTTTTAGTGAAGGATCTGAGAGTTTCCAAGGGGCTTTCTGCCTGCTGCGTGGGGGAGGAGTGTGGGAGCTCTTGGCCTGCCCGCCAGACCCTCTCACCCCCCACCCAGGCTGCAGAGCTCAGCCCTCCTGGCTCCCACTGCCGTGTCTGCCCCACACTCACCAGAGCTGGAGGGAGACCTCACTAAATGACCCCACATTCAGGGAGGGAAGGAGACACAAGTGCAGCAAAGGGGTTGCCCATGCCTTCGGTGTCCCAAAGAGGGCATGCACATACACTCACATGTGTGCATGCACACTCACACACACCGGTGTCAGGCATATCTCCAGTGTGTTTGTTCTGGAAATCGCATTATTCTCCTTGGGATTTTTTTTGTTTGTTTTAATTTTACAGAGGAAGGGAAAAAGAGAGAAACACCAATGTGAGAGAGAAATGTCAGTCAGTTGCCTCCTGTCTGCACCTGACTGACTGGGGATAGAAACCACAGCCTAAGTATGTGCCTTGACCAGGAATTGAAATCGAAACCTTTGGGTATACGGGACCATGTTCCAACCTACTGAGCCATCCAGCCTGGACTCCTTAGGATTTTCTTATTCAAAACTTGGCTTGACATCCTCACTTCCCCATTTCTGGTGAATGCAACCCAATTCTTCTACTCATCCCAATTATCTGAGCATTTTAAAAAAGATTTTATTTATTTATTTTTAGTGAGGAGGAAGGGAGGGAGGAAGAAAGGGAGAGACACATCAACATGTGGTTGCCTCTTGCACGCCCCCTACTGGGGACCTGGCCTGCAACCCAGGCATGGGCCCTGACTGGGACTCGAACCAGCAACCCTTTGGTTTGCAGGCCAGCACTCAATCCACTGAACCACACCAGGCAGGGCTGTCCGAGCATTTTTATTGGAAAAACTCAGCAGGAAAAGATTGCAAGGTCAAAGTTCAAAGCCCTTTTCCAATCTCTGTGATGTGTAGTTATAAAAATAATGCATAGAACGGAAAGTGACCTTTATTTCTAATCTATAGTCCTTGATGACTTCTGGCTTTTCTTTTCTCAAAAAAAATAGATTTTTCCTGATTATTAAAAATAATACATGTGAGTCAGAAGCATCTGAAATTTTACCGCTGAGATAACAACAGCTAATCCAGTGAATGTTCTAGGCTTAAAAACATTCACACACTCACATATACACATAGATGTTTCTAAAGAAAATAATGAGGTAATAACAGGCATGCTCTTTTTGAATCTTTCTCTTTCTGCATTATACTATGAACACCTCTCAATGGCAGCAGAGACAGAGTCCCTCTGTGTGGGCACCTGACACTCTGAGCCGCTCTGACTCATGTGTCACTCTGCTTCTCACCACCCGCCGCTGAGAGTGAACTGGAGGGTGGTTCTGGGGGTGGGGACGCTGAGCGGGGCGTACTTCCGTCGGCAGGTGCAGATGGAATAAGGTCTTGCAAAATGCTGAATGCCCCTTGGCTGAGCTTCGGCTGGCCTCATGGGGCCTGAGAGAAAACGGGAAGTTTAAACACTAAAACTGCTAAAGACACTGTCTCCATGAAGGGCCACTCGATGGCTTCAGTGGTAGCATTTGCATCAGGTGGGGGTCAGGGAGCAGCCAAGCTGTCCTCAGTGCAGGGGGACATGCTGGGCACTGGCAGGACTGCATGCCCAGGAAAGAGGAACTGGGGGGCAGGGGTTCATTCCAGAAGCAGTTTGGAGGTATGTTTCTACTAGGGTCAGGGTGACCTCAAGGAGAAGACTTCCAACTTTTTTCTTGGATTTATTTATACCCAGCCTCTTTCTAAAAAGGTGTTGTAGTCACTTTTCACAAAGGACATATGCAAAAAGGTCAGACAGCTAGAAATAGAAAATTAGGACCAGGGACCATTTCTCTCTGAAGGGGAGGGCCACACAGGAAAAGGCCCTGCTTCTCCAGCCCCTGAAGATGAGCTGGTGAGAAAACCAGAATGCTCTGGAAGGGAAGGAAGGGAAGGAGGGCATCTGGCCGAAAGAACACTGCACCACAAGTCAGATATTTGGATTTGCCACCAGGTTCTTCCCCTTCCTAATTGTATGAGTTTGGGCAACCAGAGTACCTTTCTGAGCCTCAGTTTCCTCACCTCTACACAGGAAAATAAAAGCACCTGAGGCATCAGGAGTAACACTGGACTGTGTTCCTGTAAGCTCCCTGTGTGGTTTACACAGGGACCTGCCCTTGGACGGGGTTGTTTGCATGGCGCACACACTGCACACCTGTGCTCCTGAGGCTCGGTCGTCACGGAGGAGGGTGAAAGAAGGAAGAACCAAGGAGGTATCTTTAGGGTACCTGCCAGCCCCCTGCCCCTCTGAAGTGGGCCCTCCACAGCCTTTCTAGAAGCAACAGCCCCTGGGCAGCTACGTTTTCTATCCGTGACCCCTTCCTCCTACCCAGCTGGTTGGATCAGGGCGGCACCTGACCCAAGGGCAGCCAACAATGGGTGGCTAATGATATACGTGTGACCGAGCACAACATGCGGCCCAGCCCAGTGGGCCCTTCCTCTGGAGAGGCTGAGTCAGTGAACTCTGGGAGCTGCCACTGGCAGGTTGTGAGGGAAAGTCGGAGCTGGAGAGGCCACGATGCCAGGGAAGCCGAGGTCGTGAAGGAGCGAACGTGAGTGAGGGGGGGTGCTGCATGGGCACAAAGAAGCAGGCGCTGGAGAGTGGCTGAGTCGTGCCAGGGTGGTTATCTGTTGCTCAACCTCAGGGACTTAAAAACAGCAATTATTTTGATTATATCCCATGACTCTGTGGGTCAGGAATTTGGGCCAAGCTTGGCTAGGAGATTCTTCGGCTACATGTGGCACCGACAGAGATATGCAGCTGGTGCTGGGCTGGTCTGGAGGGCCACGGAGGCTTTATTCCCATGTCTGGCGCCTTGAGGAGATGGCTGGAAGGCTGGGCTCGGGCGAACGGTCAGCTGGAGCCCTTCGTGTAGCGCCCCCAGCATGTCAGTCCGAGGGGAGTTGGACATCCAACATGGTGGTTCAGAGTTCCCGGGGAGAATGTTCCAAGAGGCCTGAGCTGAAACTGCAAGTCACCTTCAACACAGAATGTCACATTCTAGTGGCCGGACAAGTCACTAAGAGCAATCCCGATTCAAGGGGAAGGGCATTACACTCCTCCCCTCTACGAAAAGAATAACAAAGAATTTACGGCCATCTTTACTCTGCCACAGGTGAGGAGCCATCGACTCCCGAAGCTACCCTGAATCCAGAAACCCATCCCTGTGACACCGCTCATGTTTGGATTTCTGAGAGCTTCTGTGGCCCTCTCTACACAGAGCCTCGCAATAATGCTCCTGTGTTGGAAGGAGCTTGAGTGGGTCTCTCTTCCTTGGACCCAATGAGCCAGAGCAACACAGTGCTGCGTCCCAAGCTCTAGAAGAGAACTCCCAGGTGGGGCAGCAAGAGTTACCCAAGGTGAGAGCTGGTAAGAATGGGGTAGGGAGCCCCAGTCTTGTCACCTTTCAGGCCCTCAGTTTCCCTCTGGAACATGAAAATGAAACTGTTTGCTCTATCTCCTTGAGTCACTGTAACTAAGTAACACAAAAGACTCTCTTCCTGTCATTTGCCTGATCTCTCAGTTACTATCAGGGCACCTGTGCCCGTGATTTGGGATCACTTCACGGGACAGTGCCTGCCCTCCTCATCACTGCCTGCCCCCATGCCCTAGGTGGTTGAAATGAGAGACTTTTAAGGACCTCCCAGCTCTGAAATTCTAAGATTCTGAGAGGCCTTGGGGAAAGACAAAGGTTGGCACAATATGATTTCGGGGCAAGTGGGTAGCTAACTGGTGATGAATAAGGGAGGCAGGCCCAGGCGGAGTGCAGAGTGGGGTTATGGGCCCCAGGCCGGAGCACTGACTGTGAGGGGCATGGGACTCGGGCAGGGAAAGGCGGGCCTGGGAGCCAGGAGGGGGAAGGGCACAGTTAGTAGGAGTGGTCGACCAACTCCTTTCCTCCTTACCATCTTTTCCCCCTTCCTTGAAGCTTCTAGGCTTTTTATTTTCACCCCTCTAGCCCTTTGCACATCCTGACCCCTCTGCTTGGAAGACCATTCTGCCCCAGTAGCCTAATTCCAATCATTCTTTACATGTCTCCTAAATGCCTGTCCTTTACAGAAGTTTTCCCTGAAGCTTCAACACAAGTAAGAACCTCCTCTTCCCTTCCTCCACAGCATCAGCTGTTCTTTGCAGCCTTAACTATATTCATAATGATGCACTTCCTGGTGTATTATTAGGGTAGTGTCCATCTCCCCCACTAACTAGGAGCTTCCATGAAGGCAGCATTTGGTAGCATTTGTTGAAGGAACACATGAAGGAGGATGTCCAAGTTCACTGGATAGGAGACCAGGATGCCGGTCCCCACTGTATGGGTGGCAGAACAGGATACAGGATCCATGCTGGCAGGTGCCAAAGAGAAAAAAGGCTTCCCCCAGTGGCCTGTGAGGAACCCCCAGCCTCTCCCCTGCCCCCCGTCCAGCCTGGCCTGTTCGCTCCCCCCACGTGCCACCCACACACACAGCCTGACCCGGAGCTCTAGAACACTGCAGCTTTATTGAAACAACCGCGTCCGCAACTAGAGGTTACATCGGGGGGCTTGGGGTGAGAGTCAAAGAGGCGACAGAGGCTGGGGTGGAGACAGAGAGCAAGGCAAAGGGGTGAGGATGGGGTCGTGGGACTCAGACAACCCCGGTACCTTTCACCCGCTAGTGAGGGTCTCCTGTTGTGCTTTGACCGTGGTGGTGGGGGGCCTGGGCATGGGGGTGTGGGGCTTCTTTCCTAAGTTTGTGAGGCCCAGGGCTGGAAGTCCCCTCCTTCCCCTTGCCCTTTCTCCTGGCTTTGGGGTAAAGGCCTTGGCGAGCTGGCCACCGGGGTGGGAAGGGTGCTGGAGACCACTGAGGCAGAGGAGTCAGCAGAACTGGGTGGAGATGGTGATTATGTGGGTGGCTGGTGGAGGGGGGATACCAGGAGGGAGGGCATTTCCTGTCGGGCTCCTGGGGAATGAATGTAGATGACATAGGGGAAAGAAGGGGATGGTGGGCAAGGGCCATCATTCTGGGCCTCAGGTTTTTCACCTGTACAGTGGGGACATTGGCTTATAAGGTCTCTGTGGCCCCTTCCAGCACTAGGGGTCAAGGGATCCTCAGGAAACAGTGATCCTTCTGCCCTAGCAACACACCCTCACACACACACACACACACACACACACACACACACACACACACAGCACTCAGTGCTCAGATACACACTTAGCACTAACTTAACAGAGAGGGGTTGGTGCTTACCCTGCCTTTGGAAGTGGGAAGGGCCCCCAAACCCAGAACCTCAACCAGTGGCCCTACAGAGACTCCTGGGGACAGACCCTGGAAGTGCTCCCCAGCCCCTTGAGATGTCCAGGGAGAAGAAAACACCAGGACTGGCCTGCGCTCCCTCAGGCCGTCCTGATCCTTAGGGGGAAGTCAACAGGATGAGGACACCAGGACACGCTGACCTTCGTTCCCAGCCCAGGCTTGTGTGAAGACAGAGGGGAGAAGAGAGGAAACAGAGTCCCTTCTTTCTGAGAACCCGGGGGAAGGGAGGCGCAGCCACAGCCAGTGCGAGCAGAGGAAGGCAGCCTCTGTGTGGTACCCAGGCCTGACCGGGGCTGGAAGGGGCTGTGGCCTGGGATGAGGGTCCAGAATTCCGGACAGGGAGATAGCGCCTCTGCCAGCGCAGAGCCCAGGAACACCTGTTCCAGCTCCCAGAGACGGGGTAGCCTGACCATGCTCCTCATCGCTACCTGATAGGAGACCCCAGGGGTGGTGGCCAGTGGGGTGACGACACCAGGGCTACAGGGCTGGCTTCCGAGGCTGGCTGCACTCTAACTAGCTGCGTGACCGACCGAGGGCCAGTCCCTTCCCCCTCCAGGTTTCACCCTTCTCATTTGCACCACAAGGAGCATGGACCTCTGAGGCCCATCCCGGTGCTGACGGCCTGAGCCAGGGGCTTTCACAGAGCACAGGGAGAAGGGAGAACGAATGGGGCAGAAGTGCTGGGGCTCTCAGAGAGCGCGAAGGTGGGAGGAGCGTCCCAGGAGCAGGGTTTGGTCTGCAGGCTTAGCTCGGCACCCCAGGTGGCTGTCCAATGGCCCCAGCGGCAGGACAGCCAAGCTGAGATGCCCCCTCTCCTACCTGAACAGCACCTGGCCCAGGAGTCCCTTTATCCCCCAGACACCAACCTGGAGTGGATAGGGTGGAGGGACCCTAACACCCTGAGAGCTGACCCTGGACTCCCAGTTTTAAGGCCACGAAATGCCTCAGCCACCCTGACCCAGAGGGCGAGACTGCCACTGGGGAGATGCACTGGATCCAGCCAGTCTGGTCTCCCTGGTCTGGGGGTCTTCACGGGCCACCTATCAACACACAGACACTGACACCCAATGGCACACAGACACACAAGGAACACCGGTACAGAGGTGTTGACTCACAGGCACACACACACACACCGACAAGCTGCCCAGGGACACACAAAGGCACTCATTCTTTGCAGACCTCCTAGCGCAACATAAATACACACAGACTGGCACACCCAGGTGCTCACGAGACACACTGTTAGTGCCAGCACACTCTGCCACCCACATCCCCGCAGGCCTGCTGGCACACACAGACACACACATGCCAACCTCACCCACCTGCACTCGAGGGCCAGGATCCTCGGGTCTCGCTCAGGCACACACTGTCCACACAGGTCCAGTCACCCTCAAGTCAGGGCTCCCCTGGCCCTCTACGACCTCCCTCCAGCAGTGCTCCCTGTCACTTCCTCGCCTTGCATTCTCTGTCAATGACACCAGGTCCCCTCTCTCCAGATGAGAAACTCAAGGCCACACGTATGCAGTTCAGCTTGGCTGACAGATGTCCAGAACCTTTTTTGCATCATACTCTATGGCTATGGAGGTGAACAGGGGAGACAAGGTCCCCACCGTGGAGCAGCCAGGGTGGGGGCAGGAATACTCGAAGGCCATCTAGGGCAAGTCAGCCTAGGGCGCCATGGAGCCTCAAGGAGGAAGCGCTTGGAGCCATTCTCTGGGTGTCTGGCCCCACCCCAGAGGGCACAGGAAGCCCCCAGCAGGGAATCAGCCAGTGGTTCCCACTCTTGGGTCCCCCTAAGGAGCTTTTAAACATTTCTGATGCCAGGCCACGTGCCAGTCCGACCAAATCAGAACCCCTGGGGTAGACGCCAAGCATTGGTGCTTTCTCAAGGACATTCTGGTGGTTCTAACCCGCAGCCAGGGCTGGGAAGCACTGATTTAGACATATTTCATCCCACTGGGCAAAGCCCGCTAAATGATTTCCAGAAAATAGACCCACTCGTGCTGGCCATGAAGTTGGGATGGGGTGGGAGAGGGTTGGAAAGTCCCGAGGGGGAGCTCACAGTCTGTTTGGGACAACAGACCCTGCACAGATGGGACGAGGAAGAAACAGCGGCCAGCAGGTGTGATGGAGGCGCGTTCTGGGGACCTGGAGCCCCTCGTTTCAGACCGAGGCCTTGGATGGGCCCAAAAGGCAGCCAGGCTGGTCGGGTATCAGGAGACTGGCTCCAACCCTGGCCCAGGGCCCACCAGCTGCTGGTGATGCTGGTAACACAGGCCTGGCAGAGCGGTTCCCTGACTGCTCCTGGCATTGCTACCTCCTCTCTGCAGCTGTCCCCACCACATGCTCCAGGAGAAGCCCTGTGGCATCCCCTCCCGAAGGTACTCGCATTCCAACAGAGTCGTCTATAAGCTCATCGTCACCCACAGAGAATGAAAGGTAGAAATGCAGGTGGTGACAGGCAGTTTGAGACTACAGAATAGAGCTAGGCGTGGTCTATTTGGCCAGCAGCCCACAAGCCTCCCTGTCACTCATGGAGATGGACATACACACCCACATACACAGGCACTCACAGGGATGAGGTGCGAGGACTCATCCCTCACGGACAGATGCATCTTACTGCACACACAGGCTCATATTTGCACACACTGGTGCCCAGAGACGTACCCACAGGGCTACACAGACACAGCAGGCCCACACATGTGCACACCCATGCACACCCACAGGGACACATGGCCACATGCACACTGGCATCAAGACTCGTCCTGGAAGGGGCCGGGCCTGCTCTCTCCCATGGACAGTTGGGTGGGGGCTCAGGGGTGGTGCTGGGGAGGAGAGGTCTAGATCCCATCATGCCCAACTCAGGCGCCCTACCTAGGACCCAAGGATCCCAAGGATAGGGAGCCCTTTCACAGCTGGGGGGCAAGAGCTCAGCTCTCAGGGAACAGAGTGACCAGCAACTGCCCCACCTCCCACCCCAGCTCTACAAACCCCTCCTCCTTCACCGGTGGAGCAGGGCAGGGACAGCCCCTCACGCCAACTATATAAGAAATGGAGGCTGCACTCTACTCCCAAGTTCAGTGTCGGTATGGGGACACAAAATTGTGAAAGCAGAACTTTTCCTCTGTCCTTTTCGAAGTCAGCCCTCACCTCAGACAGTGGCCTGGCCACCCTGGCTCTTTGGAGATGCAGCTGGGGGCTGAGGCTGGGCCGGCCTTCTAGGGTGGGCACTGTGCTCTCAGAAATCCAGATGCTTCAGAGGGAGGTGGGAGTATCGGGGGAAGGTGTCAATCTTCAGATGGCCCAGGCTCAAGACACCATGCTGGGTCCCTTCAAAGGGGGCACAGAGAGGGGGTGGGGTGTGACATCCCAGGAATAGGTCAGGGGATCTTGGTGGCCTGGGGTCTCCACTTTCTAGACCTTGCCCCAGGAAGAGTTACAAGCAGCAGGTGCCTCATCTTCCCTGTTGTCCTCTGCACAGGGACATTCACAGAGCTCAGAGAGTGCCCCCTGGCCTCTCTGACCCCAGCCTCCCCCATGCCAGGGAGTCCAAGTCTGGTCAAGAGAGGACCCTTGCGTCTACTCACTCTCTGGCAAACCCACAGGGCTGGGGCTCAGCCTTAAGTTAGGGATGAAGTGAGGGCGGAAACACACCACAGGTGCAGCCAGGACAAGGCCTAGATGGCGCCAAGGTCCCTGGGGTGGCAGACACCATTCAGGTGAGTCTCCCGTCTCTGCAGTAAAGAAGGTGCTGGCTGGCAGGTCGGATAGAAATTTGTGCTTTAATATACTTCTGTGTGGGAGCGTGGGTGTGTGAGTGTGTGCGTGTGTCGAACGACTGTCTGCAGGGCCTCAGCGCTGGACCTCTGTCCTTGTTCTCTGCCCGTCCTCGCAGTCAACATCGGCCCCTCCCTGGCAGGCTGGTCCTGCCCCGGGCACCCCGGCTGGCGGGGGTCAGTCTTTGGTACGATGCAGACACTTTGGTGTGCCAGGGGCGGGGTGGGGGCCACGCAGCTCTCATCATCTCTGCAACGCCAAGAGGAAGATGGCCATGGGCCCCCAGAGCTGCGGGTGGGGCTGGCGGGGCACTCCACTGCCCGGCATCACCACCACTGCGACAGGAAGGAGAGAGGGGAGACATGCCAGGGCTCCGGTCAGTTCGGGAGGACCAGGGAGTAGTAGACAGGCAGGCAGGCAGGCCATAGGGGGGCCCGTTACTTTGCCCCCTCTCTCTGGAGACCTGAAGGCAGACATCGCCCCCAAAGCACAGACACACTTAGCAGCATGTACTTGAGGTGGTGTGGTGGAGGGATTAACTCAGCCTGCCGGGGTCCAAGTCCCGGCTCTGTGGCTCACTAAGATGGGAGCAATTTACTTGGCCTCAGTGGGCCTCAGTTTCCTCATCTGTAAAATGAGTCTAATAGTAAGAGCTACCCCAGAGGACTGTTTTGAGGATTGAATGAGCTCTTGCATATTGTATCTTGCCTACCACATAGTAATGGCTCAGTAAACTGGAGTTGTTCTCCAGGGGAACCTCTGGACCCACGCAGAGATGTGCCCAGACATGGGCACAGGAGGCACGCGGGCATGAAAACAGCTTGGCACACCCACAGGAGGGCAGGATCTGGTTTTCTCGTTGTCCTGCATGGGCCCCATAGCCTGAGCCAAGCCGGAGCCCAAGTGTCCCCTAGTCACGGACACACACAGCCTGTCACCGAGCCACTCCGAACCCTCATTCAGACTCAAACGCTCTCCTCCCCCGACACAGGTGCCTACCCACGGGGCCCCCCACAGATTCACACCCCCAGTCCGGCCTTCACCTTTATTGGGATCCATCTGCTTCCGGGGACACTCTCCCTTCTTTAGTGTGACATCGTCTATGGCGATATCCCCCAGGTAGCCCGAACCTCGAACCCCCTCAAAAATAATCTGGGGTGGGGTCAGAGAGCAGGGAGCAGGGGTTAGGGAGGTTCTGCCAGACAGACTGCCACCTCTTCCTCTCAGTGCCCCTGGAAGCCCCCCAACCCCACACCCTACACCCTGCCTGCTTTGGGCACCGGCTCCCAGGAACACCACCAAGCCTTCCGAAGTGATTCCTGGTCCGAGCAACCACCCAAGGCCTGGGAGAGCCTGTGAGGGGCCTCTGGGCCCGACAGACTCACCTGGAAGGGCCCGCTGGGGTTGATGGGCACGTGGGCCTGCTGCCACACGTTGCCCTTATTGCCACTGAGGGACCAGGCGTGCGTGTCCAGGGCTCCTTTGTTCCGAGACCGCACCAGGAGGTTGAGGGAGCCTGTGTGGGTGTGAAAGAAACAGGCCAGTGAGGTCTGGACAAGGGCCCCCTTCCCCTTTTTCATTCACCAAGTCCTCCTCTCCCACCACTGCCCCCAGCACTGCCCCTGTTAGATGTCGCCTGCCCATCACCTACTGGTTCAATGTCCCATTATCCAGGGCCAAGGGGAGGGGCAGTGGCTAACACAGCGGAGAGAAACAGCAGCAGGGCTTCAGTTCATCAGGACAATTTGCAAATGTTCTTTCAGTCCTTCCCTTCCTTCCTGACCAGCTAATCCCCCGCCCTAAACACACACACACACACACACACACACACACACACACACACACACTACCATTCCCCCTCCAGACAGGACACTTGTCCCAGGGTGATGGGGCCTTGTCTGCGCACACAGCAGGATTCCAAAACACGCGACGCAGACCCATGGCAGTGCATGAGACGTGGGATGGTTTCTGGAACTACAGGAATCGACTTTAACATTTTTAATACTTATATGTTTAAGAGGTGAATGAAACTAACCCTTCAAACCCACAATTTCTCTAAATTAATGCTTAGGACAAAGTGAAGAAAAAAGGAATGAGTTGATTTAAAGAATGAGATGAGCATATGTGCCACATAGCTGTGGTAAAAGGAGTGAAATTTTGGAGGGGTTAGCCTGGGGGTGCTGAGCCCATCTGCCCACAGACAGGGCCTGGACGTGCTGGGGGATGCTGGAAAGGAGGGGGGATCGTGGCTCGGTTAAGAGCACCCAGGCCATACTATGTCCCCTCCCTGGCTCTTCCAGCCCCCAGTGACGTGAAAGACCTGGTTCAGAGGGAAGGGGAATCAAGTTAGATGGCGCCCGGTGGCTGGCATTTCCATAGCACTGCCCACAGACAAAGCCGTACCACCTGTGACACCAGACAGACCCCCAGTGGGGGAGAGCCCCCAAGTGTTCCCTGCCTGAGATAAAAGGAGTTGGCTTGGACCAAGAAGAGCCTGCAAAATGCAAGGTCTGGGGACAGCTGGTGCCCAGAGCTGCCAGGTAGAGTGGGAGGGTGGGGAGAGGAGGGACAAAGACAGCAAGAAGCACTCCCTTCCTCGCCAGCAGATGGAGCCACAAGAGGGCTGCCACCAGCACCCAGTGGGCCAGGAGGTGCCAGACTGGCTTCAGCAGGGCTCAGCCCCAGTGCCTTCTGGGCTCCCCACTGGCCCCCAAGGGACCTCTTTCTCTTCCCCTTCCTGGAGAGCTTCCTCCGATCCTATCCCCCTTGGGATCCAGCCTCATTCACACCTTTTTTTCCTCCCTCACCACCATGCCCCAAGGACACACCACCCTTTCACTGTTGAAACAAACATTGAATTTCTGCCCCCTTTCCTGAGCACCCCATCAGCTCCAAGATCCCCTCCTGCTCAGCGACTGCTGATAGCCTTTCGCAGGTGTCAGCCAGGGCCCGAGATCTTCAACTTCCCTTAAGGGTAGACCTGCTCACCACATTCTTCCCATGTCCCTCACCTCCTCCAAGCCAAATGCAACTGTATGCTGGAGCCTGGACATACTCCAGCTCTGGACTTTGGCCTAAGCCGTTCCCACTGCTTGCGATGTCCTTCCCTACCACGTTCCCCTAGCCAAATCCCTCCTGTGCTACAAGGTCTCTCTGAAATGTCACCTCCTCTAAGAAGTCTTCCTAGGCTTAACCTGGGAGTTCTCTATGCTTCCTGGGAACTCTGGAGTCCTTAAACTGCAGTTCGGCAGGCCCGGCCCAGTCTCTGCTCAGGGGTGTGGCAGTCACTGGGATGCCTGTCTTCTCTTCCCTGTGACTCCTTGAGGGAAAGTCTGCATCCCATTGCTATTGGTTCTCAATAATTAAATGCTGTATTTTTCACAACTGTCATTAGGAGCGAGAAAGGACTTCCATAGAGCCTAAGGATTAGAAGTTACCTTGGGTTTTATCAAGTTCAGACCTCCCTGCCATTCATTCATTCATTCATTCATTCAACTAGTTGAGCACCGCGACGTGCCAGACACTATTCTAAGCACTAGATACATCAGTGAGTAAGACAAAGATCCCTGCCGTCCAGGAGCTTGTGTTCTATTGGTGGTAAGCATTATAAAGAAAATAATTCAGGGAAGGGAATGAAGACATTTCAGATGGGGCTATCAGGGACCTCTCTGAGGAGACCTGAAAGAGGGAATGAGAAGAATGTTCCAGGCCAAGAGAACATCGTGAACAGAGCCCTCTAAGGCAGGAACCTGCCTTGAGTATTTAAAGAAAAGCAAGGAGACCAGTGTGCTCAAGCTAAGTGGTAGCCAGAGGACCAGCAGCAGACAATGAGGTCAGAGAAGCAGGCAGGGTCTGGTCAGGGGTGGGAGGCCTGGAGAAGATGGTGATGGAAGGGGACAGAGCCAGGGAGGAGCATGACAGAGATGGGGTCCCCTCCACAGCACCCCTGCTGACAGTCCTGTCGGGGGAGAGGGCAGCCCACTCCTTTGCCCGGCACACCTGAAGCTCACAGGGTCTCTTCCAGCTGGAACCAAGTCTGCTCCTGGGGAGCGTTCACTGATGGTTGGTGCCAGCCACTGAGGAACACCGAGCAAGCCCTGGGGCCCAGACTGCTCCCAGTTACCCTGGCGTCCCCGCTCACAAGGCCTGATTTCCCAGGGCCTAGCGCACCCAACACGCTCCTCTTTGCTGCTGGGTCCCGTGTCCCTCCTGAGTTGGGGATAAAGCGGCCAATTCTCCAAGTGTGCCTTCAATGTGGAACTTTCAGGGTAAAACTGGGAGAGGCTGGGCAAAGCAGAATTGGTTTGCACTGGCTACTAGAGCTGGGAAGCCTGACGGAAGTGAGGGCCAGGCAGAGCAGGCAGTCCTGTCACCCACCCCTCACCCCAGAGGAAGCTTCTCACCCAGCCCAGCCCCAGCCATGGCCATACTGGTCTGCGTGGTTGGTCTGGGGGCCCCAGGGGGTGCAGAACCTTCCATCCCACCCCCTTCCACTTCACTGGTTCAGCTTGACCCGTCGTGTGAGCTGCGGAGACTTCTCCATAATGAGCCTTTAAGTCTACACCTGCTGAAAATCACTTCTTCTACTGTGCAGCCTTGGAAAGCAGTTAAGTATTCTGTGGCCTGATGAGGCTTGGTCTCCAAGATGCACGGTTCAGAGGGAAAACAGGCTCCAAACACACAGTTTTGTGTGTAAAACCAAAGGGGGTGGGAACAATGTATGTGCACTGGTTCCATGCGCATGAAGTACTTCTGGAAATGTCCCCGAATCTAGGTCACTGACCGCTCTGGAGTGGGGCCCTAGGTGGCAAGAGGACTGGGGTGGGCAGGACTCTCATCAGGTGCCCTTTTGTACCTTTTGATCCATGCAGAGTACATTACCTTTCCCATAAGTAAGTAAACAAGCAAACAAATAAAATTTTTTTAAATGTCAATTCCTCAGCAGAGTCTTCTATAACCAGGCCCCAGAGTCGGTCCCTATTACCAGCTGTCTTGGCCCATCTTTGGCTGAGGACGCGTGTCATAGTGGCCACTAAATCTTATCTGGTGCCATTAGTTGTTCGATGTCTGTCTCTAACCTGACTGCGGGTGCCAGGAGAGGGGCGAGCCTGTGCATCCGGTTTGCTGCAGCACCCGACGCCTGGCACACAGCATAAGCTCTGGACTCGAGGGCTGCACTGATGAGTTCGCTGATTAATGTGCGCTCCTCCCCTCTTTCCAAAGGGCATTCCTTAGGTGCACACCCACGCTTAGAAAGCAGGACTTCCTCTCACTGCTCACAAAGCAGCACACTTCCAACCTGTTTTTAGGGTCTGAAGGAGTTAGACAGCTTTGGGCTGCTGTGTGGTCTTGGGCAAATCCTTAACCTCTCTGAACACCTCCCTCACCTTGTGGTTGTGTGGGACAATGAGACCACAGATGCAGAGAACTTAAGATGTTGCCTGGCACCTGGCAGGAAATCAATAATACAGTGACATCTTAGCTGTTTTCTCCACCCCCTCCAAGACCCCCATCTCATTCTGGTGAAGTCATTTTTCCCTCTGTCTCAGGGTGCCTTGATCATCTTAAAACCTCACACAAGCTGGCTCTGGACCTCCCCTTTGTGCAGACTCAGCTAAGTTGGGAAATAGAGGCCACATGTGGGCAGTTTCCTAGCCCCCTCTGGACACCCCTCCCCGCTGCAGCCCCAACACACACAGGGCAGACTACCTGGTCCCCTGACTCACCGATGTGCTTCCCGTACATATGGTAGAAGAAGGAGACGCAGTAGAACTTGGCGCTGGCATTGTACAGGGGACTCACCAACCGTGCGCGGTCCCCCAGTTCCCGGGGCCTTGAAGTCTCAATGAACATGTAGTAGCCTGCAGGGGAGGGGGACACAGGCCAACAGCCTCCTCTTCACCCCACCTAGACCCCTTTCTACCTGATTCCTTCCCTGCCTTAGTCTCAGCTGAATGAATACCAGGGGCCTCCCCCATCACACCCTGTCCGCCCTGCCTCAGGGATGTGAGGCAGACACATCAGGGATGTGTCTAGGCCAGTCTTTATCGAGTTCTTGGCTCTACTGAAGTTCTTCCTGATCCTCTGTCAGGACAGGGCCGTGACTCCCCTCAGGCTGGGGCTCCCTGCGGAGGGGACTATGACTCCCTATTAGACTGGGGTTCCCTAAGACCCCTGAAGCAGGCCCCTATTCCTAGCAATAGGCCATGTCCTCACCCTCAGGGGTGCCGCTGATGTCCGTGGGGGGACCAGTATTGGGAGAGCGCTTGGGGTTCTGGGTTAGAGCGTTCTGCCGTGTCCAGTCAAAATTGTCTGTCAGGTCCTGCGTGTAGCCACAGATCTTCTCATCCTCAAAGTGGCAGGTGTTATCTGCATCAGGGTGGGGAGTGGGGGTGAGACAAGAGGGTCAGCCTCCTGGGGTCCACTGGACCAGCTTTGCCCTCCCTGGCCACCCCTGAGGCAGCTCCCGAGTAGTGGGCCCAGGATTCCAAGACTTGGGAAACCAGGCAACAGGGCCCTTGACCAATTTGTTCCCAGAACAGGACTTCTTAACTTTTGTGTGCCCCTACAGACCCTTCTAGACACTACTGAAGTCTAAGGATCCCATCTCCTTAGAGACGAATAATGACTTAAAATGCATAAAATGAAATACAAAGGATTGTACAGAAAATCAGCTGTACTAAGAAGTGTCAAATATTTTTAAACAAGGTTGTCATACAATAATTGGGCTTCTTTATTATCAAATTAAATCAGGAGGTATAGTGTTAGGTCTAATAACTGTCACAGTGTTGAAATACTAATGATGGTAAGTGATACTGAGAGACAGCTGCAAGAACTTTAAGGTGACGTGACAACATCAGGTTTCTGATGACAAAGTCACAAGTACTGATTGTGCTACTGTGGCTGGTTGCCTACATCCACCGTTGAAGGAGCTATTAAACTGCTGCTAGAAGTTGGGAAAATAAAGAAGTGTATGCCCTTCCAGGCTCCAGATTCACAGACCCCCTGAATCCTGTACACAGATCTTTTGGAGGTCCAAGGACACTTGCTCCAGAGAACAGGGGACATGGATTAGCCTGGTCTTTCTTTTGGGGACAGTGAGTGGTGCTGAGTGAGGCCCTGAGTTAGAGATGTCCCCCGACTCCACCCCGTCCCCCACCTTTAAGGCCCAGAATAAACCCTGGATGCAAACATCTCCAAGCCCAGCCCTGCTCCCTTCTGCTTCTCCTTCCAGCTGCTGGCCTCTAGCCCATTTTCTCTCTGGGTATCTCTTTGGGTCCCTTCCTCCCACCAGGGGTGCTTTTCTGTCCTTGAGGAGAAGGAAGAGTGGGCAGGAGTGTCTCACCTGACAGACTGGGAGAGTTGATGGCTGAGAAAGCAAGCAAGATAACCAGGTCAGAATCAAGTGGGGTCGTGCAGAGGGTGCCCGAGCATAGGACCAGGGGCGGGGTCCCCACAGCCAGGTTGGGAGCCAGAGGGACCTTGCCTACAGTGACAGAGCAGGACATTGCACAGTGGGGAGACCCAAGCTTAGGCACCCTGTGGGGAGGGTGGAGGGTGTCTGCTGGATATAAGATGGGCCCACCCTCCCCATCACCACCACCACCACCACCACCACCACCACCTACGTTCTGTATAATGGATGATGCGAGAGGCCATGTCACCGGCCCCAAAGGTCGTATAGGGCGTGAGGCGGACCTCGTAGCTGTGCGGCACACGGAGGTCAGTCAGGATGTACTCCAGCAGCTGCCCCTTCTCCACACGCCGCACTGGGATGGCCTTTACAATGGCATTGTGCTGATTCAACTGCAGATACAGGGAGTTCCCGAATGCTAGACAGGCCACGTCCTCCACCAGAGCACCAACCCAGGCCCTGGTGTGACTTCGGGGGTCAGTGTCAAGCAGCAGAAAGAGCAAAGGACTAGGAAGCCAGGCCCTCAGTTTCCTCATCTGCCGGACAGGGCAATCACCCCTTCCATGCCTACTCCCAGGGCTGTGTTAATAACAAATGACAGCAACACATATTGAACACTAATGTGTGCTGGGCACTAAATGCTGGGCAATTATTAATTCATTTAACCCTCAAAGTAATGATCCTATGAGGTAGAATACTATAATTTTACTCCCATTTTATAATGAAACTGAGGCCAAACAGATGTAGCTTGCCCATATCATACAGACCTGGATCCCAGCTTAGGCAGTCTGCCCAGAGTCACACTCTTACCCTCCATTGAAGGGCCCTATGGGCTAGGCAGAACCACAGGAAATTAGACAGGACACAAAACCAGCACAGTGGCTCTGGCCTTGCATTCTAGAGACCCCGTGGGTGAGACTTAAGCTCATGCCTTAAGTTTCTGCCTTAAGCTTCTGATGTAAGAATAGAGTCTGTGTTCCATGAGCAGAACTGGCTCTGCCCCTCTCCCCCTCCACTGACCTCTGCCTGATTCTCAGGGCTGTGCCAGAGCATGGGCCAGAGGGGTCAGGTCCCTAGCACCCCCAAGCTCCTGCTGCTGTGTCCAGAAACCTCCTTCCTGGCACCGAAGAGTTGTCTGTAAGATCGGTGTGTCCCGCCCCCATCTCCAACCCCTTTCCCTGGCTCAATGAGCTCCTCCAGGGTCAGCTGACACTGGGGCCCTGTCCCCCTTGGCCCACCTGGCGGACACTGAGTCTGTAGTTGAGCACGGGGTCAACAGCATCAGGCTCCCTCTGGGTCCACTGCAGCACGTAGGAGTAGTTCTTGGACAGCTTGTGGCTGCGGGTGGGGTTGGGGGTGTCGAAGTAAAACTCCGGGCTGTAGGCTTTGGCTGAGAGGGCGGGGAGCGGGGCATGGGGCCATGGAGGGGGAGTGATGGGGAGAGACACAGAGAGAGGAGGTATGGGTGAGGGAGACAGAGAGTGGAACAGAGAGGGGACGGGAGAGACAAAGAGAAGGGAATATTGTGAAGAGAGGAGATGGGGAGAAGAGGGGTTTACGAAGAATGAGGGTGTGGTAGGAGGGAAGGTGGGAGATGGAGAATTCCAAGAGGTGGTGTTGGTGAGATGGAGCAGAAAGGCCAAGAAGAGAGAGCAGAAAGAAGTTTGCCAAGATGGAAGAGATATTGGAACACAAGAAAGAGGATAGGGGGAAAGACAGGAAGAAGGGCCACGGAATTGAGGTAGAAGGAAGAGAAGAGACAGGAGAGGCAAAACGGTGGGGAGAACAGGGAAGAGGGGGAGGAGGTGGGAAATGTCACAGGGGCCTCTGGCTGGCAGGGCTGGGGAGGTGGCCAGTGGCCTGTGGTGCTAGCCCCCTGCTGCTGAGTAAGCGGATCCAAACAAGAGCTAAAGGGGCACTCAGTCAGACTGGGGCTGTTGGACAAGCAGGGAGAGTGGTGGAACCGAGGACAGGCATGCTTGGGGTCCTTCTAGGGACAGTGCCACCAGCTCTGACAGGGACACCCCCCCTCCCATGGAGGAAGGGAGACAGGTTGGGCAACCCGTCAGCCCCTCTCCATTCCCCTCACCACGACCTCCACCCCTTTCTGACCCACCCACTCCTGTCTACAGCTCCATAAGCCCACCCAGGAATGACCTGACAAGGAGATGGGGCTGAGAGGAATTTCTGGGCACCGAGGGGCCTGAAATTCTTAGGGTGACAGCTCAGAAAACATGGGCAATCTTGGCCCAGCCCAACCCACAAGATTCTAGATACATTATTGAGGTGCATCTTCTCTCCCTTAAGGTACAGCTCAGGCCCCTCACATTGGGCCTGTGGTCAGGAAGAGGTTCCCCATTCGGTCTCTAGGACAGAGGACGAAGGAGGAGGGGCTTGAAACACAGCAATTGAGCTGTGCGGAGCTGAGGGCTTGAGTGGGAGGTTCTAAACTGGGTGTGAGCCTAAACTGAGTGTGGGCGGGGTTGGAAAGCACTTCTACAGAAGCATTAGGAAGTGGAGAGATGGGATTGAATAAGGTTAGAAGGGGTGGAGTCTATGCTTTATGTAGGCGGAGCCTAAGCTGTGTGTCTGGGCCTTTAAAAAGGGTCCAGACTAGGGGACCGCGGAGCTAGAGGGGCGATGCACGGGCGTGGTCAAGGAGGGGCCTGAAAGAGGAGGGACTATCAGAGCCCCAAGAAGGGGGCTGAGCCAAAACAGGCGGGGCTTACGGCAGGTATTCTGCGGGCCCTGAAAGGGGAAGGCCTAGATCTAGAATGGTTATGAGTGGAGGGACCAGGGCTGTAAGAGCTCACGGTGGATCCGGGTGGGATGGGGGCCGTCTAGGCCTAGCATGGGCGGTTCTTGGAAAGGCAGTGGCCTAAACTTGGTGTTGGTGGGCAGGAGTGCAGCGAAGCCCGAGCTTGGCGTGCGCAGGACTGGAGTTGGGGCGGAGCCTGGGTCCAAGTGGGCTTCGTTGGGTAGGGTGGGACCTACTGGACGCTCACCCGAGACCTGGAAGAGGCAGGCCGCGGAGCCCACATCGTTGGAGACGCTGCACTCGTAGCTGCCGCTGCTGTCTCGAGTGACGGCATCCAGGCGAAGCTCGGAGTAGTCGGAGGCCTCGGCTGCTACAGGGACGGCGGGTGGCGGAGGCAGCAGCTGCCCTTTGAAGCGCCACACAGCTGAGGTGATGCGCTGCGGGCTGCCTCGGAGGAGCGAGCAGCGCAGGAGCACGGGCCGGCCCAGAGCCTGGCGCACATCCTGGGAGCTGGGCTCCACCTCCGGTGGGACTGGGGGCGGAGGGGGGACTGAAGTCAGTGAGGCCGAGGTGGGTCTGAGGAGCCGCTCCATGGGGGAAGCGATTCACTCGCCCCTACTCTAGTGCCCGCCACCCTGGAAGGGTGCCAGGGCAGATATACACTCGTAACACACTCATGCAATAACCACGCTCATATCTCTCGACCTGCAGATACCTACTCCCTCTTGGTCATTCCCTCCAGCCATGCGTCCCAGGCTGGGCTTCTATTCATACCTCAAAGGCCCCCTCACGCCCCATGTAATGAAAAGCAGCATAACGTCGGGATTTGGAGTCTGATCCCTGCAGCTAGATGACCTAGGTTCAAGTCCCAGCCCCGCCTCTAACTAGCTGTGAGAACACTTAAGTTACTTAACCTGTCTGTGACTTGGTTTCCCTATTTGTAAAAATGTGTCAAGGTATCAATGAGGGTTTAGGGGTATCAGCAGTAGGTGGAGGGGTTTGGCTGGACTGGGGTGGGTGAAGGGATGAAGAGAAGGTAGGCCTTGCAGAGGGCAGGAAGGACAGCTCCGGAGGTAATTGGATGGGGCAGTGGGACTCACACTGCACGTTCAGCTGCACCTGGGCCTCGCGGGGACGCACGTTGAAGCCATTATAGCGAGCCGTCTGGCAGCGGTAGGTCCCACTCATGTCGCGGCTCACTCGCTCAAGCCGCAGCTTTCCGTCCAGGGTCTCCTCCAAAGGCAGTCCCGAGGGCAGCAGAGCAGCCTCCTTGTCCACGCGAGACCAGAGCACGGGCGGCCGTGGCTTGCCCCGCACCTCGCACTGCAGCTCGGCGGGCGAGCCCTCGCGCACGGTCACAATGGCCCTGCCCTTGGGCACGCTGATGGTAGGTGGCACTGGGGAGGACAGGAGCGGGTTAGAGTGTCGTCCCCTGCCCCAGCCCGACCTCCACTGTGGGGCTTCTGCTTTCCTCCCCCTAGGTGCGACACCCCCTTCTCCATCCCGGAGGTCTTGCAGATCTCTCAGCGTCTCCAAGCAGAACCCACCTCCCTAATTCCTCCCCACCTCCTGGGTCCCTACCTCAGGCTCTCCCAAGTCGGAAAAAGCCGTCGTTGTCCTGGCCTATTCCTTCTTTTCCCTTACCTCAACATTACTACGTTTTGGGGATTCCATCTTTTAAACAATTCTACTAAATATCTCCTCCCTCAATCTCCTCTCCTGCCCACTGATCCTGCTCTAACCAGTTACAGCCACCATCTTCTCCTTCTGGAGGGTTATCACAGATTGCTGGTCTGTATCCCCAACATCCTTACTCTTTTGTTCAAAGTAATAAAATATCTGGGTTTTAGCAGGACACACGGCCAGAATAAAGACTGTGTCTCTCAGCCTACCTTATGGCTACCACATGACTAAATCCTAGCCGGTGGGATTTGACAGAAAACAAGTGTCTTTAAAGGGAGAAGTCATGCCTTTTCCTCCGCCCTGCAGGCTGGAATGCAGGCTGGCTGCAGCTGGAACTGTGGAGGAGGTGGCACACGCTAAGGATAATGGAACAGCAAGACAAGATGGAGTGTGGGGCCCTGAGGACTTAGCGGAGCAGAGCCGCTATTCCAGCCTGGACTGCTCAGTTTTGCATGAAAAAGAAATACACAGCCAGCTTATGTAAGCCATTTTTATTTAGGGTTTTTCTATTATTCACAGCCAAACCTAATCCAACCCAACACATTCCCAAATAGAGGGTCTTTTTAAAGATTTCCATGGGTCCCATCCCACATCACATCAAATTAAAATGTCCTACATTAAATATAAATTGCAAATAACTCCACAAGGCATGCTGAGGTCCAGTTACCCGGTTTGCATAATTTAACTCTATAAGCATTTGAACATTTATTGGCTTTAATTTTGCAGTTTTCTCTTTGTATTTTGGTACCAGTTAATTTATTTTTCCAGGTCTAAACCATTTCCACAGACCCTTAAACAGCTTCCATGCCCTAAGCATTAGGCTTATGAGCCAAATGGAGGAAATGGCCCTGTGCCCTGTTGATTTCCTGTCTCTAAAACACCCCAGCTCCCAACCCTTCTTCACCCCCACACACTAACAGGCTGTCTCCCCACTTTGAGGCTGCACCACCCTCAGGTTAAAGCTCAAGCTCCTTGGCTCTGTAAACAAACCTCTGTGCTCTGCCACCCCCAGCCTCTGCTTCCCTCTCCCATTCTGTGTCCCAGCTGTGGGATCCACTCGTAAAGAATATACTCCCTGGGCAAGCCAAGTCCCGTACACCTTGGGGGTTCCCCATCCCTTCTCTGCTGGGCTCATCCCTCAACCTAGCAAATGCGCACATGGAGCATGGCTTGCCCCTCTGTGAAGCCTTCCCTGGCATGGCCTAGCAACCTGGGAGTCCTTCTCTCGTGTCCCCACCATGCTCTGCAGACTCTGTCTTTGGCTCCTGTGTCCTTTCTAAGCTCTGCCTTTCCAATTCCTGCTTCGCCCCAATAGATGGGTCTCCCAGGCTAGGCAGTGGGCTCTGAAGATGGGGCTGTGGCCTTTCTCTGGGTTCCCAGCCCTTCACCCCCAGCCTGGCACACAGTGGTTGGCAAACTAGATTTGTGAAATCTGTGGAGGCCACTGGTAAAGCCCAGCTCAGCTCAGTCTCCTTCTGGAAGCCTTTCCTGACCACCCCTCCTCCCAGCTTCACCCAGCCTCTCTCTGTGCAAATGTTGGGATGGAAAGGGCCACCGAGGCCATCTGGCTCAATGTCTCACAGAGAAGAAATTAAGACCCAGAGAGTTAAAGAGGCTTCACTAAGGTCAGCCAGCTCCTCAGTGCAATGTGCTTGGGACAGGAAATTCTAGAGACCCTCTCCAAAGTCATCCCCTTCAAACTCCTGTCATTCTCAAAGTGCAAAATCTTTAGAGGTGCCGGAGATCAAGCTCTGAAGGCAGACTGCCTGGGTTCAAATCCCAGCTCCACCACTTACTGTTGTGTTATGTTAGGTAAGTTTTTGAACTCTCTGAGCCTGTTTCTTTACCCTAAAAATTGAAGATAAACTATCTATCCCATAGGGTAAATCATGAAGGCAAATGAGATATAGTAACACATGGTAACATCAGAACACATAAGTATTCAATAAATGTTAGCCACTATTATTTCATTAGTTATTTATTATTATTGGAATAGAGACCCAAATCCCCTGCATAATCTGGCCCCTGCTGACCTCTCCACTCTGTCCATTCTCCCAGCCACACTCTCCTTCCTTCAGTTCTCCAAAGAGCCCACACACTTCCCTGCCTCAGTGCCTTTTCACATGCTGATTCCTTGGCCTGCCTTTCTCTCCCACCCTTCCTTACTCTCCTTTGCCTAGTAAAAGTCTTCCCTTCCTCAGGTCTCAGACCAAAGATTCTCTCTAAGGAAACTCTCCTGACTCTCATATATCAAGTTTGCGGTAATATATCTGGGAGACTATCTGAAAAATGTTGCTTTCCTACTTAGTTCCACCACTCTACCCCAGCACCTAGCACCTCCCGTTTGCAAGCTGCTGCCCCACCTCCACTCTGGGCCTCCCCAGATCCCTCACACCTCCCTGCTGCCCGTGCAGCTGCCCACCTGTCTCAGAGGAGATGTTGACCTCGACGCTCAGGTCAGGCACAGGCGCTCCTGGGAAGGAAGCCACACACAGGTAGGTGCCATAGTCACTGAAGTGCAGGTCAATGAGCTCTAGGCTGCTTGTAACAGCAGGCAACTCAGGGTCATTTCGGGTCACCAGCAGCCTCTTGGACATGCGTGCTGGCTTGCCATTCTTGAACCACTGGTAAGTCACCTTCTCCTGGGGCACTGCATCTACATGGCACGACAGCTTCAGGTCCTGGCCCAGCTGTATGTTCTCGCTTTCTTTGATCACATCTGGAGTGATCTGGAACGTGGCGTTCTTCATGGCTGCAGGTGGACGGGGAGGACAGGGTGGCTGGGGCTGGCCCAAAGCCAGGGTCTGTGTCCCACCCTTATCCAGGCCCAGCTCCTCCCCTCACAGTGGCCTTCCACAGGCTGAGAGCTATGCCACTGCCGCACCCCCACCCCAAACACAGCCACCACAAAAAAACACCATTTTGCTTGGAAATTGTTCTGCTTCTTCAGATGCATTTAAAAGTTCAAAAAAGCTCACTGTAGAAAAGTGGATTTAATAATCATTAAAGTCACCATTGACTAAACATACACTATGTGAGAGGCTCTGTTCCAGGCGCTTTACACAGGCTTACTCATTTAACTCATCCTGCAATCTGTGAGGGGGCGCTTTAGTGTACCCATTCCACAAGGACGGAACCAAGGCTCTGGCAGTTTAATTCGGAGCCTGCGCTTAACCACTACACTACTTTATCTGGTTTCTTGTTTTAAGCTCTGAACAAACAAAACACGAATTTGGGAAGCATGCACCAGAATGTCACAGTGGTTCTCTCCAGACAGTGGGACTGAGGGGAACTGAGGGGAAATTTTAATCTGTACATTTTACCCTTCTGTGCTATTTAACTCTTTGCAGCAAGTTTGTATAATTTTTATAATAAAAGCCCAATACAATAATTTTACATGCCATTACATTAAAGCACAGAGTTTAGAAAGCAAAGGGTCTGGCCTCTTTTTAAAATCTGAATATTGTTTAATGTAATGAATTGCATTAAAGAGTTAGACAGAACCTTAATACCGGATGCTAATTGGACGGGAAACTGGCACAACAGCCATAAACCAGGACTGGGTTGGGCCAAGCGGGCGGTGTGTCACCCTCAGTGACCGTAAATGTTTCATGTAAATTGAGATCTCATCAGCCCAGGTTCTAAAGGCCAAATGAAAACAGGTGGAGAAAAATAATCTTCTGATGGGAAAAGTACCATCAAAGGGAAAAACCGTTGTCAGGTTGCCACAATCTTGCCCCTTTCTTTCTTGCTCTGATTCACGAAAACGCCACAGAGAGCAAGCTTCTCGTGAGGAGAGTCAGAGGGAGACACTGGTCAGGGAAACAGCAGCACAAAGGGCTCCTTTCTTCAGGAGACTCTGAGTTGAATTTGGCAGAAGCTATACTTTACTTTCAAGTGCTAAAGAGCGGGAAACAGCCTGTGTCTTTAAATATTTATATAACAAATAAACAAACAGGCAAAAAGCCTAAAGTTACACAAGCAGAAGAATTTAAAGTTTTCTCCTTGAAGCAGAGTAGCAAAATCCAGATCACATCAATCAGCTAATGCTAACTACTGAAGCTGAGGTTTAGTAAGGAAAACGTTTGTACTTCTTTAGATTGTACTCCACTTTTTGTATCATTTTGACATTTAATAATTATCTTCAGATTCATTAAAATGCTTTGCTAATAGAAATTTACACCTGAGTTATATGGAAATGTTTTATTTTCACTTTAACTCAGAGACTCCTATGGGAACCAGTGTACAAAAGAAATTTCTCCTGAAGACTGGAAGTCCACATTTACCTTTTTGCAACCTCAGCTTCCCAACCTAGAAAAAAAGTAGGTACTCAAAACCAGTCCTTCCTACCTCTTGCATTTCTGAGGTTATATTTGGAAATGTAGATTGTAAATTGTAAATAAAACTTTACACAAATTTTAATCCTGCTCTCTGCTGGAAGACATCTAGATTGCAGGGAAATAAAAGTGCCTGGAGCACGCCTCCTCAGCATTTATCACCTACCAAGAAAAAGGACGGGCCCCTGTCCCATGTCATTGGCAGTTCTTACAGGACAGGGACCCTGTCTGCCTCCGCCTTCCCTCCCGCCCCTCCGAGCCACGTACATCGCACCAGCAGGTTGACGGTCTTCTTGGCAGGGTTGCCCACATTGTTGGTGGCTGTGCAGTTGTAGTAGCCAGAGTCCAGGACCTGCACTGAAGGGACACTGAGGGTGCCACCTTGGGCCAGAGCCCCCAGGGGCAGCGGGCCCGGCCCATGGGACCACTGCAGCTGGGGCAGGGGATCGCCGCCTGTCAGCAGACACTGCACCGTCACATTCTCCCCAGGGTTCACCACCAGAGTTTCGTTCACAGACAGCTTCAGAGCTGGTGGTGCTAAGAGGACAAGGAGGTGGGGTCTTAGGGGACCACGAGGCAGGGCTAAATGTGGGGATATAGGGAGCTAGGAAAACCATGGGGCTGGGGAAGGATGGGGGAGAAGAAAGAGGAGAAGGCAGGGAGCAGGCAGAGGGGAGGAGGGGATGCACTAGTGGTGATGCGCCTAGAGTCCTCCGTGGGGTGAGGCGCCGTGGGGTGAGGCGCCGTCTCCTCACTGGGGCGCCAGCTCAGCTGGTCAAAGGTGAGGTCAGGAAAGTGCCTGTACCTGTGGTGTTGGTGAGCCGGAAGGTGATGGCCTTGTCCGGGATGCCGCACACATTGCGTACAGACACCTGGCAGGTGTAGCTGGCATAGTCCTGGGGCCGAAGGTTCTTCAGCTTCAGGACCTTGGTCTCCCCCTGAGCAGCAGTGGGCCACTGGTATGAGGGGTCTGCTTGGGGCTCCAAGGATCCCTCACATATTTACCCAGCACCAGCAGCTAAAGCAAATTCTTATTCTAATCCCTATCTTTCCCAGCCTCCATTTATCCCCAGGGAGCCTGAGTCTGGGGTGGATGCTGCACTCTTCAGACCCCGGGCTCCTGTGCATCTGCGGCTGCCCTGGTGCACACTGGCCAGGACCAGGCCTCAGTTTCTCTACTTTGAGAAACGGAAGGGTAGGGAGGGAGCCCTGCCACCCACACAAACATGGAGCTGGCTCCATAGGCCACGGCCACGTGTGAAGCTCTGACAGGCACCTAGGAAAGCTGCCTTTGAAACCCCCCCACCCCCCACAGGATGGCTTCATCACCATTTCCTGGGGCAGTGTGGGGCCTGTGGAGTCACCGCTCTGCCCGCAACTCCTGCTGTGTCTGCCCGCAGGGTCCCAATACTCTGACAGCCGGCAGTGGGCAGGGTGGCCTGCCTGCCTCAAGAGGGTGCCTTTCCTAACTGGCAATGTTCCAGAAGGACATGTTGCCTTGAAGACCTTCCTGTCCCCATCACTGTTCCCTGAGCCTCTGTCCAAATTTCACCTGTCCCGGGGTGTCTGAAGTCCAGTCAGAATGCATGCTTCTGATGTCAGAACAGAACTTTTAGTCAGACCGCTCCCAAGAACTCCCGACGGTGGGGCCTCAGTCCCCCGCCCCCTCCCTTGTTGGGTGCAGGAGGAAGAATGTAAGTTGAGCCATGAGGAGACCAGGCCAGCTACTGCCCACCCTGACCTGGGTGTAGAGGGGCTCATAGATGTCGACTCCGTTGTCCTGGCTGTGGGACAGGGTGTCAGAGCCCCGCTTCCAGATGAAGCGTGCAGGCGGGTTGGAGTTGACAGTACAGCGCAGGAACACCGTCTTCTCCTGGTAGAAGTTGCCTCGAACATCACTCACTGTCTGGTGCACTGTCAGCACCGGCTCGTCCAGGTCTGCAAGGACACAGCCCCAGTCGAGTCAGGACTGGATGCTTCCAGTGTGGGGGATTTGGGCTCCTGGCAGCCCTCAGAGAAAGCTGAGCCACCCTAAAGGACGCTTCTAGACAGCCAGCTGCCCTCCCAACCCTGCAAGCTTAACCAACCTTTAGAATTAGGGGTCTGGACTTAATGACTTCCCAGCTGTCCCTCTTCAGGGACCTGCATGGGTGTTGCCTATCTTCACCCGCCCATCATGGGATGGAGGAAGCAGCAGCAGACTAGGAATAGGAAACTCTGGTTCAAATCCCAGGCTAGTTATTAATTTGTACTCTGACCTAAGTCTCTTCTCTGCCTGTTCCTCACTGGCAAATTGGACTAGATTGGTAGTTCTTCCTCATTTGCACAATGAAATCACACAGAGATTTCCTTTTTAATACTGAGGCCTGGAAGAGCTCATTAGTGTGTCGGAAATCAGAGGAAGAGTGATTGTCTCTAAGAGGATTACTGACTGGGAGGGCCGTGAGGAAACTTCCTGGGGTCCTGGCCATTCCCTTGAACTACATGGTGTTTACACACACACACATATGTGAGATTTCATTAAACTGTACACTTAAGATTAGTGTACTCTACTGGATGTAGGTTAGTCCTCGATTAAAAAAAAAATCCCCATGTCTGGGCCCCACCCCAACCAATTATATCAGAGTCTCTGAAGTCGGACCCAGACATCAGTGTTTTTTAAAAGGATCCCCTAGAGATTCTAATGTGCAACCAGGATTGTGAACCAAAGTCACCAACAATTCCACATTCAAACATCCTACAATGCATGTTCCAACATGCCAGCATTCTGTCCTCCTTCCACAGCCCACTTAGATAGAGATCATTATCAAGGCCATGGGCAAAGGTGGGACACTGGTGAAGTCCAGGCCATGCCTCCCAGCCCCTTTCAGCACCAATAACTTGAGAAATGATCCTCAGCCCCAGGGTTTGGCAGGTGCCTGGGTGGCTGATGCAGGACAGAAGAGAGGGTCTGGGGTTCCATTGCTCACCACTCAATCGGGCCCCACTGGGGGGTGTGAGGCCTGTTTAATGGGCAGGTTCACTGTAGAAATTAAGATGGTATCAGACAGGCCCTTGGCCTGGCCCCACAGGTTCTGGGTACCTAGGTCGGCCTGGATAGGCACAGAGGGGGCGGCAAACAGGGAGATAGCCTACTGGGGTTAAGGGACAATCCATGGAGGGCAGGTGGGGACTGGAGGCTTCCTATTCAAGCAGCAGCAAGGACTGAGAGGTGTTTGCTCCTTCACGTGGTGGGGTAAGGAAGTTTCAGAGTTGCCCTGGGGCAGAAGCAGAGGCATGGGGTACTGTGGGAAGGCCAGTGAACCATAATGAAGAGACCTATGCCCATGAGCAAGTCTAGAGTCCTTGGTACCTCAGTTTCTTCATCTGTGGAATGTGCTGCCCTCCCTTACCACTTTACAGGGATGTTGCAAGGTTCACATTCCCACGGATGGGAATGTGTGAGTGGTACAGGGCAGCACACATCGCAGAAACGGCGGAGATGCCCCTCTCCAGCATGGAAGAGAGGAAATCTCTACCGTCCTCCTCCATGGAGGGGTCGGTTCTCCAAGGCGCCCCACCCCCACTCCTCCGTCCTAGCCTGAGCTTGGGCCCCTTCCTCCCCACGGAGGGGCCCGAATGGACAGGGGGGCTCGGACTCACACTGCACGTCCACACGGATGGACTTGATGGCGGGCACCCCCACACCGTTCTCTGCCTTGCAGTAGTAGCGGCCCCCTTGTGTGCGTGCAATGCGTTCAATGCGCAGTGTCTCGTTGAACACCGAGGTCTCCTGGAACTTGTCTGAGGCACTGCCAGCTGTCTTGGTCCACCGCACCTGGGCAGGCAGGGTGGGGCACAGTCAGACGCACAGTGAGGGCAGGGGGGCCTCTGGGCCAACCCTGCACTGTGTCTCCCCTCTAACTCCCATGGTTTTTCACAGGGACACGTGGGCCATATACAGACCTAGGAAACTAACCTAGACAGACTTGAGGAAATACACAGATGGGTAGGATGCCTCAGCCAAGGGCCTGGGGAATCTGGGCTGACAGATGAGGCTTTAAAGAAGGCAGTGTGCAGAGCAGTTAGGAGTATGGATTTGTGAGCAAATTACCCAGCCTCTCTTGCCTTCCTTTTCTCATTTTTAAAATGGAGAATATTACCCCCTCCTACAGTTACTAAAAGGATTTAATTAATGTACAAGATCTAGAAAAGGTCTGACCATTGTTAATATAATGAGAATGGTTTGAACAGTTTTGCGTGACATCTATGTAACCTGGCAGCCAAGGAGAGTGGACTGTCATGCACATGCATGAACAGTGACAACTTCACTGTACTAGTCAGTGGGGGTGCTAGATGCCATTGAGTGAGCATGTGCACTGTGCGGCCGTCACATTCAAAATGACTGGGTGAGTACAGCAACCTGCATCAAATTTTGTGTTAAACTTGAACATTCCTACATGGAAACTATTTGGATGATTCAAAAGGCTGCAGCTCTGAGCAACTGGCAATTGGCAGCTTCATCACAACAATGTGCCCACTCATGCATCACATCTCGTGCAGATTTTTGGTGAAACATCAAATCACCCAGGAGACTCAGCACCCCCACAGCCCAGATTTGGCACCCTGGAACTTCTGGCTTTTCCCAAAACTAAAATCACCTTTGAAAGGGAAGAGATTTCAGACCATCGATGAGATTCAGGAAAATATGATAGGGCAGCTGATAGCGATTGGGAGAACTGTGTGAGGTCTCAAGGTGCCTGCTTTGTGGGGGTCTGAGGCGTCATTGTCCTATGTGCAATGTTTCTTGTATCTTCTTCAATAAATGTCTCTATTTTTCATATTACACGGATGGATACTTTCTGGACAGACCTCGTGTACTCAGTGCCTGGAAGACTAAGGTTACTCATCTCTCAGCTTCAGATTTCTCTTCTGTGCAAGATGAGCCTCCAAGACGGCCCCAAATGATCCCACCTCCTGGTTCTCATACCTTTCTCAGTCCCCTCCCACTTTGAAGCAGAGCTGGTCTGTGTGGCCAATAGAATACAGCAGGGGGAATGGTATGTCACTTCCAAGATCAGGTTATAAAAGACTGTGATGCCTGTCTTGATTGCTTTCTCGGGTCACTCGCTCTGGGGAAAGCCAACTGCCCTGTCATGGGCAACCCTGCGGAGAGGGCCACAGGGGTCCTCCAGCCCATCAGTCTTCAAACGATGACAGCCTGGGGAGAGGTCCTGAGCCAGAACCAGCCACCCCAGGGTTCCTATCCCACAGAAACGATGAGGCAGCAAGTGTTTGTCATTTTCAGCCCCTAAATTTTGGAGTATTTGTTATGTGGCAACAGATATCAATAATTATTATGCAGCAATAATACCCACTTTGCAGGGTCATTGTGAGGTTTAGAAACAAAGTGTGCAAAGCACTTAAGTGGGAGCCTGGTATATATGAGTCACTCAACAAATGTCTTTTATTAACATTGCCTTAAATCATGGGACACTATCAAAGATCACACAAGAAACTGGAGCTATTGAATACTACTCCAATTACCAGAGGTTTAAGAAAAACTGATTAGTTCCAGATTACTAAATTCTAAGGATGGGAGGATGATGTAGGAAAGCTTCCATCTTAAAGTTGGGGAGAACTGCTTGTTACTGAGACAGGGCAAGGGCTCTGATACTGGCGAATAGGTCAGGCCACAGGTCATGAGAACAAAAAAGCCAGGGGAAAGAGGTGAAAGGGCAACCTTCTCATGCAGGGAGGGGTCACCACCAGCCATGACGTTGCTGCTCTCAATCCCTCGCCACCCTCAGCTGTACCCTCATGGACTCGGACCTTACGAAACTTGGGGCAGGCTACAGGCGGCTTCAGGTGATCCATACTGAGACCAGAGGGTGCTTTGGAGAGAGAACAAGGCCGTGAAGTTTTTTTCTTTCTGTACTTGACTTTTGTGGTTTTAACACGATTTGTCTAGATGGGGTTTGTTTACACGCTGCTTGTTTGTTTTATCCATGTGAAGGTTCCTAACTTTCTTCCAGTCTACAAAATTCTCAGTTTTCATCTGTGAATATTGCTTCCTCTTGGTTATCTCTAGCCTCACCTAGACTACCTCAGTTTATGTTGTCGCTTCTCATCCTCTCCTCCTGTCTCCCAACTTCCTTTTCACGTCTCCATCTCTTTGTCTTCTCCCGTCTGCACTGTGGCTGATTTCCTCAGATCTAGCACCTAATTCATTAATTTTCTCTTTAGTTATCTCTGTACTATTAAGGCCAAATTTTTCAAAAACTTATTTCAGCCCTGGCTGGTGTGGCACAGTGGACTGAGTTCTGGCCTGCGAACCAAAGGGCCGCCAGTTCGATTCCCAGTAAGGGCACATGCCTGGGTTGCAGGCCAGGTCCCCAGCAGGGGGCTTATGAAAAGCAAACACACACTGATGTTTCTCTCCCTCTCTTTCTCTCTCCCTTCCCCTTTCTCTAAAAATAGATAAATAAAATTGTTTAATAAATAAATACATAAAATCAAAAACTTATTCCATTTTCTACAATTTCTATTTGCTTTTGTTTCTATATTTAACTGATCAGGTTTTACAGACTCCTGTCTTGTAGATTCTACTCCTATTACCTCTTTAAACATTTTTTTAAAGATTTTATTTATTTACTTTTAGACAGAGGGGAAGGGAGGGAGAAAGAGATGGAGAGAAACATGGATGTGTGAGACAGACATCGACTGGTTTTCTCTCACGCCCCCAACTGGGGACCTGGCCTGCAACCCAGGCATGTGCCCTGACTGGGAATTGAACCAGTGACCTCTTGGTTCACAGGCCGGCGCTCAATCCACTGAACCACACCGGCCAGGTCATCACATTTTAAACATTTATTTTAAAGATCCTTTAAAATTTCTCTATTATCTGTTTCCTCGGATATGAATTGTTCAATTATTTGAGTATATGGACTGTCTCTCTTGGTGCTGGATTTTTAAGTGAGTTTTAAAATTTCACTCCACAGGCTTGTAATCAGTGGCAATCATCTTCCACAGAAGTCCCACTTGGGCCCTGACAGGCCTGTCCGTGGTGCAGCTCTGTGGTTGCCTATGGCCGAGACACACGGCTTCCCAGGTTCCAACCAGTTTTTCTGTTAGTTTCTTAGTTTAGGGTTTCCTCACCACTGCCAGAGGCACACAGGCTGAGGGCCATGCTCTCTCACAGGGCACTGTTTACACCCACATCCTGAAAGACAGAGTCTGCTCCCTGCTGTGACTCTGGGCTGTGGGAGAGAGGTTTTCTGGTACCCCTTTACAGGTGGTGCTACTCTTGAGCTTCCAGCTTTAGATGGAGTCCAGTTCCAGCTTCTAGCCGCAGACGGCCTGTGGCCTCAACTCAGTGGGCTCCCTGTGTGCATCAGTACTACGACCCCTGAGGTCCACGTAGTCCAAGTCCTTCCAACAACCAGGTTCTTCAACTCCGGCTCTTCATGTGGGCCCCAGGGAGTCCCTCTCTCTGGATATTCGGAGGGAAGAATTCCTGCCCACGCAGTCCCCCATTCCGACACAGAGAGGGCCATGAGATGCTGCTGCTCCCCTGAGAGACAAGATGCCCCGTGACAAGAGGAAGTGCAACTGTACCCTTGGGCCACATCACAAAGCTTGGCACAGACCAAGTCCTCAACACATGTTTGTTGTAATGAAATGAGTGAAAAGGGCACTAGAAGGCATTTCAGGAGTGGTGAGCAGCAGTGATTAAAACAGGAATGAACAGGGTGTACGTGGGCCAGTTCGACTGGAGCACAGGTGTGAGGAAGATGGGAGATGAGACAGGAGAGGCAGGTGGGGGCCGATAGTGGGAGGTCTTCGATTCTAACTCCAGGAGCCTGAACTGGGTCTGGTCGGTAGTGGGGAGCCATGAAGGGTTTCTGAGAGGGGAGCGATATGATGTAGCAGGCTGGGGGGTGAGAATTAGGGATCAGGGTGCAGGAATGGATTGGAGGGGGAGATTTGGGAGAATGGGCAGTACAGCAGGGAGCAGGACTGAAGGTCTGACCCAGAGGAATAACGAGGAACAGGCAGGAGAGGACCCATGCAAAAGCATAAAAAGAAAGGTGTCAGGGGCTGGCGATATGTGGGCAATGAGATGGACAGAGGCAAATGTGAGCCCAGGGGTTTGAGCCCGGGTAGCAGGAAAAACAATGAAACTGTGGATAGAAATAGAAAAACGAATGCATGTACATACAGCCACCACCACAGATGACTCACACACGTGACGCATGAGGGGACATACACAGATGGCCAGTGCGGCCTTAGGGACAGATGGCCCAGCTGCCTCCCTGGCAACAGGATGAACCATCCCTAATAGTCACACCTGACACCAACCTGAAGACTGGCAGCACTGTTTTCACGTCTAAACAGGCCTTCCAGAAGGAGCAAGCAGTGATCAGAGTTTCAGGTGAAAAGAGTGGTGCAGGGGTGTCCAACCTTTTGGCATCTCTGGGCCACACTGGAAGAAGAGGTGTCTAGGGCCACACGTTAAATACATTGCAACGTGTAATCACCAAAAAAAAAATCTCACGTCTTAAGTCTACGATTTTGCGTTGGATTGTACTCACAGCCACCCTGGGCTTCACGCGGTCTGTGGCCACAGGTTGGACACCTCTGCAGGGGTTTCCTTGTGCACCTGCTTATCTCAAGGCCAAACCTACTAAAGCCATCCCTGTTCCCAAAATTATGCCAATAAAAGGATTTCACATCTCACTCTCCTTTCTAGAATCCAGCCTAAACCTTTTCTGCTGCTCCTAAAGGTCACAGCAGCTCACCAGCAAATTCCACACATCCCTCCAGCCTCCTGCCTCCTCCCATCAGCTCTCAGTGGTAACCGGCCTACACTTCCTGTCTGAACCGTTCAGTTGGTCTGGGACAAAATTCACCTGGCATTTCCAGATACCCAGCATCTGTTGCTTTCTGATTGCTTTGAGCTTTTTAACCTCAAGAGTGTAGGCCTTGCCCACCAGAAGCCTCCTGAAGCAGAGATCGTTTTCTCTGTTGCTGGTAATTCCTGGAGCCCCCAGTCCAAAGACAAACACACTGGGAGGAAGTGTGCCAGGCTACAGGGAACACTGGTTCTGGATGCAAATTCTGCTTCCACCTGTGTAAGAGCTGTGTGACCTTGGGAGTTTACCCAGCCTGAACCTCTATTTCCTCAGCTGTAAAATGGGGGCACGAATGCCTTCCTCACGGCATGGTTGTGAGGAGCCAAAGAGGAAACACTGGAGAAAGCACCTAGCATAGTGCTTGGTGAACTGTCCGCTCTCAAACACGGCTGCGGTGCAGCTGAGGATGTGTCTGCTCACCTGAGGGATGGAGTGGAACTGAATAACCAGCCCTCCGTTTTTCCCTGTGGCCGTCAATGTTTTCAAGTGAGTAAGCCCACAGCCTCCATCCCTTCCTCAGAGTTCATTTTCCAGCTCTTTCCCCAGCCCTGGCTCCTGTCTTCTGTGCATTTGCCCCTGTGGCCTCTTGTCCCCTACGCCTGCTGCTGCTTCTCAAGCTCTGATCGCAGAATGGGGGTGGGGAGGGAGGTGGTGCAGGCAGGAGAGGCCGCACAGGCTGGGTGGGGGCTTACCTGGGGCCGAGGGTGCCCGGTGACAAGGCACTGCAGCACGAGGGTGTCGCCCTCCCGGATGGTGTAGACGCGCTCACTGATGTTGTCCTCTTTCACCACACACGCCTGGCCCGCGTGCACAATCTGGGCCTGGGCTGGAGCTGGCAAAGAGTCAGAGGTTTAGACAAGGGGCGCCAGGGCCAGAGCGGGTCTAAGGCTCCCCACGGACGATGTCAGGGGGAGGGGTCAGCCCAGATCTCCCCAGGTCATTCTTCAGAGGCCTGATCCCATTGAGCTTAGGAAAGAACCCTCCCAGAGCCCCAGGCCACAACGAGAAGGGCCAGGAACTCAGAAAGGGGCAATTCTTTCCCCATTGCAAGAGATCTGGGCTCATCAATGAGCCAGAAGGTGAGGGGCTTTGTAATCCAGACAGATTGTTTTAGCAGCCCCCTGTGGTGGAGGCTGCTGCTGGTGCTCCACCCTGCATATGGCTGGCGCATCCGTCCCCAGCTGCTCTGATTGACAGCTACTGGGTGCACAGATCTCACCTTCCCCAGGGAACTGCCCTTATCTGGTGGGAGCTGCCTGGCCAAGAAATGCCTAGGAGGTCACCCTCTTCCCCAATACACACACGCCCTCCCAATGACTGGCAAACAGGTGCAAAAGCCCAGCCCTCTTGCCTCAAGATGGGATGACTATGGTGCTGTTTATATTCCAGAGCCTCACCCCTGGACCCCTGGACCCCATGACCCTGTGAAGAGGCTGCGGCTAAGTCAGCTCAACCACATTTTTGCCCAACTGCTTCCCTTTTTTCCCTAGTTTCTCCTGAGAGTATTTTCTCAGCAAATCACCTGCCTGAACTGTACCTACCCCCAACCATCCCAGGCTCTGCTCCTAGAGAGCCTAACCTAAGACCCCCAACCCCACAGACTACACATTCCCCTTACCCAAAGCCCTGTTAATTTTCCCTCGCTGCGCCCTGAGCCTGTGCCAGCTCTTCTCCAAGGGACAGAAGTTCTCAAAAAACTGGCTCTTCCCTGACCTCTCTCCAAATGCCCAGGGCTGGGGAGGGGGTAATGACCCCACTGGAAAAGTTCACAGCCCCTCCCTCAGTGTCAAGCCCACTGTACTAAAGGTAAACCAGCCCCCACCCCACAAATGCTTGGGATCTGGGAAGGAGAGTAAGGCCCACAGCTCACACCTGTCTGCTCACAGCTGAGAGTGGGGAGAGTGGAGGTGGGAGAGCTGATCAGAATACGAGGGACACAGGGAGTGAACACAGTCCTTGCCCTAAACCACAGCCCCAAAGCTGAGACAGAACCTGTGCTTAAACGTGTGACTCCACCCTGGCCAGGCGGCTGGATGGTTGGAGCGTCGTCCGCTGCACCAAAGGTTACAGGTTCGATCGCCAGTCAGGGCACATAGGGGAGATAGCTGATCGATGTTTCTCTCTCTCGCCCTCTCTCCCCCTGCTTCCTCTCTCTCTCAAATCAACAAACATATCCTCAGGTGAGTATTTTTTTTAAGAGTAACTTCTCCAGGAAGTGGCCTGTGATTGACTGCGTCCCCATCCTTTTGTATCGGTCACTCCCCCAGCACAACGGCAAAGCGTCAATCTGTGTGTCTGCCAATTTCGGGGGTCTTGTCTTTCTGCTTACCAAGCTGTGAGCTTCATCTTGGTGTCCCCAGCACAAGGCCTTAAATACAGCAGGCGCTCAGGGGATGTTGAATCAATGAATTGACAAGAATATCCCATGATGAAGTTGCTAAGGGTTATAAGAGAGGTCAGAGGAGAGAGCCATCACCATCCGCTGGAGGAAGCATCACAGAAGGAGGAAGCATCACAGAAGGCTCTATGGAAGAGGCAGCTTTTGAACCAGACCTCAAAACACAGGGGGCCTACGTGCCAGTCGTCAGGGCAGGGTACTGCATTATGTGTTACGATCCACTGGGGGCAAGCCGGTAGTGATCTCTGGACCTTTGTTTTCTCATCTCTAAAATGGAGAGAATGCTGCCAACCCTGAGAACTCATCAGGGTGGATGTACAATAACACAGCGTACATGAGAAGTGTTTGGTGGAACTCTGCTGCTCGGCAGATGGCACAGTAGTGCCTTAACAGAATCTCGCCAAGCAATGCCAATGGGACAGCCGTGAACCAGCTACAGAGAGGGGTCCACAGAGGCAGCCTGACTGCAGGTTGAGAAGCTCGTGGGGCAGCAGTTGGGAGTGACGCAGGCCATGTTTAACCACGAGAGTCTCTCTAAATAGCAGCAGGTTCTGCAAACAGTGGCAGCTGCCACCAACCCAGAGTCTGAGTGTACAGATGACCATCCTGCCTGCCTGGTGCCCCAGAGGAATGAACCTGGACTAGTTGTCAGGACACAAGCTGTGTGACCTTGGGCAAGTCAGACCTCTGTGGGCCTGAGCTTCCCCACCCATAGGAGGGAATGGATTTGATGACCTCTCTGTGGTCTTTTTCAACGCACAATTCCTATGAATTTTATAATCAGCACATAGTCTCTACAAAAGATGTACCCTAGAATCTGGGGAATGGGTCTGCCACTGCCGCCCCCCTGCAATGAAAATGTGTGAACATCACCACAACACGGAAGAGAGAGCCATCTGTGGCCAGGTCTCCAGGAAATCCCATCAGGAAACACCCCACCAGTGCACAGCGTGCATTGCTGATAACCTGGGAGGCCGCGGGGTTGTCTCCAAGAGGCCCGGGGTGCCTCTCCACAAGGAAGGCATTGATTTAACAGGCTCCCAAGGAAGATAAACTATGAGCTTGGACACTGTGGCTTGCCCATAGCCAGGCAGTGTAGTGTGGCAATGACAGAAGATTTGGTGATTAATAAGGAAAACTGCAAAAGAGCTGGAGAGCTAAACTTCCTCAGGGCTCAGCCAGCACAGCCCAGACAAGACGGGGCCTGGCCAGCAGACACAAGGCCTGTTAGGTATGTGTCCTCACTGGAGACGGGGCGATGAGTGGGCATCAGGGATGATGGCATCATGAAGATTACCCAACCCTCTTTGATGACATTATAAGACTATTCAACTCTAAAAATGGTAGAACTCCTTTTGAAGAGATCTGGGCTAAACAAGGGTGTACCCACGACATAGGAGTCCCACTGCGGGG
This sequence comes from Trachops cirrhosus, assembly GCA_028533065.1. NCBI lineage: Eukaryota > Metazoa > Chordata > Mammalia > Chiroptera > Phyllostomidae > Trachops > Trachops cirrhosus. Next base: position 98,874,034 of record CM052541.1, read on the forward strand.
TATGTCCCCAATACAGTGAGTGCTTCTGACAACCAAGCAATAGACTGTCCACAACAGCTTTGTCCACTACAGCTCACAACAAGAAACAACTCGTACGTCCAGCAAGGGCAGCGCAGGGTAATAAACTGGTATATTCATACAACAGAATATCACACAGATGTGAAAAGTGAACTGCTGCCTGACACAACACTAGTGAATCCCACAAGCAGTTTAAGTGAAAGAACGTGGATACAAAAAAGTAAATAGTGTATAGTTTTATCTATTTGAAATTAAAAAATGGAAAAACCAATCTTGCAGTAATGGAGCCTAAACAGCGGTTGCCCTTGGGTGGGAGGCGGTTACTGGCTGGGAACGGCACAAGGGAACTTCGTGGGGAGAAGGCGGGATCCCATCTGGTGGGAGGAAATATTCTACATCTTAACCTGACGGGTGGATACACATGTAAAAATGTATCATTATTTACTTAAGATTTTGCAGTGTCTAAGTTACATTTCAATTTTTAAAAAAGCAGCCACCTCCCTTTGGTGACACTGCACGCTGAGGTCCCCTTCCTTTCCGTCACTAACCAGTGCAACTCCTCACGCCCTTTACTCCGACTCCCGCTGGAGGAACCGCTGCACACGGCTGCGGTCTTCCCGGTGTAGACAGTCCTTCTGGAGGAGTACTGGCCAACAGCAAAGTCCCCAGACCTCCTCGACCTTGGCTGGCATTTCGGTGTGGCCGGCACCCCACCCCACCCCCCACTGAGCTTCCTCAGCGTGAGTCAGCCTCCCCCACTCTGCTGATGCTGGAATGTGGACTGGGTTTCTGACCAGGAAACCCCTGCCAAGAGGCAGGCCCCCGAAGGAGCTCTGTCCCACTTAACCTCAGCTCCCCCTCCACACGCCCCAGGACGGCACTGCCAGCAGCGGCATCTTCCGGTTCCAAAGGCAACCAGGCCTGTGTCAAGAGGCGCCATGACATAATCCTTTCATTCAGTCTGTCAAACAACAACCGCTTCGAGCCTGCCGCTCTGCTGGGTGCTGAAGAGGCTGTCCTGAAAAGCAAACAAGGACCAGCTCTGAAAGAGAATCTTTGGGGAGACAGAGAGCAAACCAGAAAACAGACGTGAACAGGACAGTTTCAGAGTGTGCTAAGTGCTAAGACGACTCTGAAGCAGAGGCATGTGACAAGGAACAGAGGGCCGAGGAGAGACCCGCTTTAGAGACACGGAAGGAGCTGACAATCTGGGATGCATCCCTGGCTCTGCTACCCAGTGGCAGGTGACGACGAGCAAGTTACTTAATCTCTCTCAGCCTCAGCCTCTTCATTTGTAAAATGGGAACAATAATGCCTTCTCCCATGGCTGGTGGGAAGGTGTAAGACAATATATGTAGAACACCTGGCCAAACAGCATGTGTGCTCTCTCTAAAGGACAGCTCCTGAGATGATCGAACAGGAGCAAGAGATGGGGGCCGGAGGGCACCCTCTGTGGCCCCCTCTGCGTCTGGGGGGTAGAAACACTCAAAACAGACATTAAACCGGCAGGGATTTTTCGTGAATATGGTTAAGGCTTGTGTTGAGGGCTGTGCAGGGCTTCAGGAGGCTTTCAGCATTTTGTGACTTTCTGCAAATTGCTTAAGCCTCGGTTTTCTCAGCTGTAAAATGGCGTTGCTGTGAGGAATAAGTAAGTGACCTCACATGAAGTGGTTAAAACGACGTCTGGCACCCAGTGAGCACTCTGAGCACAGCAGCCAGCAGTTTTATCCTATAAACGATCCCGCATGCCGCTCGGGAGCCCACCTCCCTGGGGGCCTGAAGCCCGCTGCCCGACAGGGCCCTGGCTGTTCTGCAGAGACCACGAGGGCTGATGCGTTCCCGGGCCCACGGCATGTTTCCAAGCTCCTCGCCTCAGTTCTGAGAGGCAGAAAGAGCAAGTCTTATTTTGCTCCCTTGGCAGCGAAGGAAACGGAGACCTGGAGAAGCAAATGCCCACGTTGCTCACTGACCCAGGACAGTGGCTGAGCTGGGACTCGGACCCCGGCCTTCCACCCGGTAGCTTGGAACCCAGCTCATGTCTCAGTCATCCTCAGACTCCCCACCCCCACCCTGTGTCACCAGGGGAGCCCGTCAGAGCACAGATTCCCAGGCCCCCGTGGAACCACAGGCTTTGACTCCCCAGGCACAGGCCCCAGAGTTTGTATCTAACACGTTCCCGGGGAGTTCGGAGGCACCATGGGATCTGACCTTCTCTGCTTGAGATCCTGTTGGTGGACAGGAAACAAAACAGGATTTTGGAAACAAAACAGGATCCAAGTATGTTTCCCTGCCTCTGGTCCTGAGACTTTTCCTATGTCACTCTCTGAGCTCTATCAATAAACCCCCATGAAAAAAGAAAAACTGTCCCCCAACCTGTGTGCCACAAAGTGTGCCTCGATAGTCACCCGCCGAATGACACTGCACCTTCTCTCTCCACAGTCTCAGTGCACAGGGGTATGGTATTAAAGGCTCTGAAAAGACCCACAGTAAACACATGGTTTACTCCAGTGTTTTCCAACTGTATTGGACCATAAAGCCCTTTCTTCACAGAGTTATCTCTTAACACCTTGAGGAACAGAAGAGCTGCACATAGCAAGTGCGGAAGTGCCGATCCGACGCTCAATACAAAGCTAAGGCTATGGAGTCAAGTAACACTCCCCACCCCCCACACACCAGTCCCTTGGCGGAGAATGGTCAAGTGGCATGAGAGATGTCACTCATGGGGCAACATTATCGTGAGGATGGCTGAAGCAAAAACGGTGAGTCCCTGGCAGAATGCTTCTGACCAATCAGCTCACTCCTTTCTTCCCCCAAAAGTAGACACCTCAAATTGTAGGTGTGGGTGGGGACTGCCAAGACCCAGCAGACCCAGTGAGGAAGCCACAGACTCTCAACACTCACGTAAAGGTTACGTCCACCTTGCCCACGGGGCTTCCAAAGACAATTCTCACTGGAACGTAGACGGACAATTTTATCAAATGCATGAGGATGCGACAGTACATGTAGAGCCAAATAAGGCAAGCAGACAGCAAAATACACGGGAACCTGAATTTGAAGCCCCAGCAGCTTTCCTTCAGGTTTCCTCTCCCGCCACATTTGAAAAGGTCAATTGTAGCCAAGTGGAGGCTGTTGTCCTGCTCCCCGCTCCTGACTCTTTCAGGGGAAGCGTGTCTGCAGCCTAGGGAAACTTCCAAACAGAGCAGAGTGGGGGAAAGGCAAGGAGAAAAGGAGAGGGGGCTTGCCCGCCTGGAGTTGGTTCTACCTGCCCAGCCACCCTAGCCGCCTCCCACAGCATCGCTGGGTGTTCTGAGCCAGGCAACGTGGAATCACAATCTGTGTTCTGGTCCTGGCTTCACCGACATCCAGCAAATCCTCATGAGTGTGAGGGGCTGGTGGTGGTGCTGGTGCTGGGGTATGGGGAGCAATGGCGCCAGGCCCTGCCCTAGGGCAGTGTAGAGTCTAGAAGAGCTGGGACAAGGCCTGCAAAGAGGCAGGAAGGAAGTGGGGAGGGATTGCTGTGAGCTGGAGTTATGCCTCAGGTCTCCCTATAACACAACAATATACACGTAACATAACAATTCACTCTGTGCCAGCACTGCACTGAGTGTTTTATATCTGCTATTTTATCTATTGTTCATAACAAGCCTATTATTGTTCTCCTTTGTCAGATGAGGAAGCTGAGGCTTCGCAAGGTTAAGTCAGTTGCCCAAGGATGCCCTGCTGGTTGGGAGTCTGCCTGACTCTCTGACTTTTGTGCTCAGCCCCATGCATTTCCAGTGCCCAAGTGCCCGCACAGTGCTGAGGACATGCAGGACTGAGTCACTGGTGGGCCATTCCTGTGCGGTGTCCTTGGAGACTACCTCTCCCCTGCCTTCCCAGCCCGTGGTACGCACATGTTTATCTATTCCTTCATGCATGTAATGCCAATGTACACTTAATACTTTAACGGGTTAACAGTGCTGAAATATTAACAGGCTTTTCTCTTTTAATTAGCTGCTCAGAGAATGGTGGCTGGGGTCTGGGTGAAGGCTGTCAGGGCAGGCGCCTGGCCAGCTCCACCTGGGCCTCCTCCTGCCAGGGATGATGCTTCTGTGCCTCTCCTGAGGACCTTTGACCACGGAGGAACGCTGCCCTCTGTGCTCTCCACAGCGGGGCTTTGCCCTGCGCTCCCCGCCGACCAGTCTGGCTTCGGAGCTGGCTGAAGCCTGTCTTCTGTTCACGGCCAACCAGGACGGGCCAGGTGACTTCTCAGGAGCACTCCAGGTCTGGGGGAGGCTCTGACTCTACAATGGGAAAACCAGTGTGAAACAGTCCCACCCAGCCCTCATCTTCTCCTCTGGCCTCACCTTCGGGCTGGTCATCTGGAAGGGACGCAAAGTACACTGCCTTGTCCACCCCTGGACATTCTCTCAGGTCATTAGGCCTTGGTCCAAGCCAGTTCCCTCTCCATCCTCGCTCCCTAGCCTCGAAACCCCTCCAAGGGCACACCCAGTCACCTGTTAGCGTGCCACTGATTCATCCATTCCTCTGTAACATTTCCGGAGCACCTAGTATGTGAACTATCCAGCCCTCAGCGCTAGGATGCAGAGCCAAGGGAGGCCCAGCCTCACTGAAGAAGCTCTGCCCTCCCTTGCTGCAGACCACATTAAGGTCTGCTCTCTACCACAAGGGCCTCTTCGATCATCAAACCAAGCCCCCATTCAACTGACCTCCCCTTTGGCTGCAAAAATCTCTCCCCAGCCCCAGTGTATGTGTTGCTGGCCTCTGGGTACAAGGGTGCTGTCACTGAGTGTGGAGAGCAGGCAGAGCTGAAAGGACCAGTGCACAGGCTGCCACCCTGTCACTGTAATGGAGCGTAAAACCTAGCTGTGCTCTCGTAGTCAGATGCAGGGCCTGCTGCTGCTTGCCCAGCCTGCTACCATTTACAGGGCCGGGGCCCGTTTTCAGAGCCTGACGCTCTGGCAGAGCCTGGCACTCCTAGCAGCCCTCCTCTTCCGAAAGTGGTGGCCAGTCCATCTGTGCCCCAGTACCTAGGAGCATTCGGCACTGCTGCATGCACATCCTGGCCTCATCAGAAGGTGCACAGGTTTTGACAGCATATGCTCACACTCTTCCATGTCTGAGTATCAGTGGAAGTCTAATCTGCACACCACATATGGAACACTGGGATATCAGGACGGGCCACTGGGAGAGCCCTGTAAACGAGGGCTCCCAGATCCCCTGTGGGAAACAGTAAAGGGACTTTCTCCCTAGTGGGCCCCAGAACACCAGGATCCAAACTCTCAGCAGGGAGGGGACTTAGGGCAGCTCCAACCTTAGTGCAGGGAGGACACTCAGGAAAAGAGCAGAAAGGCACGGGCCTCAGGTGGGGCAGTGCTTCATCCAAGGCTGTAACTGCAACCCTGAGGGACCGCCCAGGTTGTTGGTGGGAGGGGCAGGAGGTAGGGCTCTATCTCTCACCTAATGACCACATGACCTTGGGTAAGTCATTTATTGAACCTCTTGAAGCCTCATTTCTTCATCTGCAAAAAGGGGAAAAATATCACATCTGAGGCTGTAGCGGTAATAACTTTTAGGTAAGATAATGTGCATTGGGTACAGAGCAGAATGACTATTACCTAGTAGGTGCTCAATAAGTATCAGTTCCTTTTCCATTTGAAAATATAGCCAAGGATCCTTTTGGAACCTGTTCCAAGGACCTGTAAGAGGAATACACTCCCCTGAATGAGGAGGTCTACTTTGAGGGGAATGCCAAGGGCTATCATCTCGAGAGACCAGATGTCAAGGTGGGCTAAAAGAGGTGATCGGTGGAAGGGAAGCTCTCCCCTGGAGGGCATACCCGATGATGGTGGGAGAGAGGGGCTGCCACCTATCTGGGCAGAGAATGGCTTCTAGAACCCAGGACCTGACCATACCTGGCCTATAGATGTGAGGCCCATGGGCACGGAGTTGTTCGTGTAAAGTTTTCTTGCCGGGTCCTGGAAGGGTGGCTCAGTTGGTTGGAACATCGTCACCTATACCAAAAGGCTGTGGGTTTGATTCCCAGTCAGGGTGCATACCTAAGTTGTGGGTTTGATCCCCAATAGGGGCATGTATAGGAGGCATCCAATTGATGTTTCTCTCTCGCACTGCTATCTCTCTCCCTCTCTTTCTCCCTCCCTTCCCCTCTCTCTTAAAAAAAAAAATCCTTGTGTGAGGATTAAAAAAAAAATTTCCCACCTGGGTCCCAGAAACCCAGACCCGCCAAGCTCTGCGGGTCCTGGGGACCACATCACTGCAGTTCACTTGGCCCTGGGCTCTGAAAGTGACCCACACTAGATATGACCAAGTGCCCATGTGCCGAAGCATACCCACTGACCTCGTCCATAGGAGGGGCGGGGCTGGAGGAGACTCAGCCACGGGCCTGGGGCTCTCGCCCAGGCTGTTGCAGCGACTGCTGTGTGGTCTGGGACAAATGGTTTAACCCTCTAGTCTAGAGCTCCACTTTCCTGACTGTAAAATGTGCAGAAGAGTGTTTCCTATCGTGAGTGCTAAATACTATAAGAATGGCACCTACCATGCACAGCACAGGCTGCCTTGTAGATCCTCCAGAAGTCTAGTTAGAAGGAAGCAGAATCAAACCAAACTCATACCTCAGGTGTGTCCTCCATGAGAAGGTCCCTTGACTCTGAGAGTTGCAACATCATTGCAATGTCCAATGAGGACCCCAACAGTCCCCTGAGTGACCCTGTCCCTAGGAGCCTGAGGCTCCAGTGTACCTGTGACCAACACTAGGTATGGGGCACATCCTGGATGGGACCAGAGACACTGCCAGGACCAGTCCCTCAACCCAGAACACGGAGTCCTGGGGCAGGGAATGGAGGGAGCAGTGGCTTTGCTGAAGCAAAGGCCCCCAAAGCCCCACCTGACCCCAAATCCTGGCAGCCTCCTCCAAGCCCCACGTTGGAAATACAAGGCACATCCTGGGACACGGGCTTGGCTGTGGGAGCTGAGGGGAGACACAGGGCCGAGGCGCTGGATTTGGGCTGAAATGGACATTTGGGGACCCTGGGCCCTCAGAAAGAAAGGGATGGTGGCAGGTGGGTGCGAGTCCTTTCCACCCAAATCTGAAAGTACTGCCTGAAGGCTCCGCTCCAGCACTGAACTTGACTCAGCCCAAGTTTGCCATACAAAACAGAGGCCAGTGATATCAGGCCGGCGGTGTCGTAAGCGAGATGACATACTGGGGAGCGACGTGGAAACTGGGCAGTTCTGCACAGACGAGGTCTCATTAGGGGCTGAAAGACCCAAATGCAGCTTCAGTAAGTGAAAACAGGAAGTCAAGAATCAGGCCATAATGCACCTATCGAACCAGTGAAAATAAATTAAAATAATAAAATCCTTTGTGGCTGGGCTGTGCACAGGACTGGTTCAAAACCTTTGTACAGCACAGCCCAGCAGTGCAAAATGCGAACCATAAACCTGTTCCCATCCCCTGACCTATTAGGCACTCTCACTTTGGGGACCAGGCCCCAAGGAAATAATTTAAAAGGAAAAAGTAATTCACATAAGGATATCCACAGCAGGGCTATTCAGAAGAAAGGAAAATTGGCATCTGCCCAAACGCCCAGCAAATGGAGAAATGGTGACCTAACTGCAGCCCATCGATGAGGGGTGCCCTGAGGCCGTTAAAGTGACAGGTCTGAGGGTTCAGTCGATACCAGGAGACGTGCGTAGGAGATAAAGTCATCCCAGAAAGCAGAGCAGACCACTGTTTACTGCTATGTAAAAACATATTGACAGGTGTGGGCAGGGAACTCGGAATGAATGGTTGAGGTTTGATGGTCACTGGGTTCCTTTTTCCCCCCATGAAGTTGTTTAAGTGGGTAATAATAACAATAACAACCTGAAAGCAAAATCGATCTTGCAGCTTGGGAGCGGGAGGGGCCTTAGACCCCGGGACAGAGGGCAGGGGAGGGAAGGACAGTATTTCGGGGAGTCTACCACCACCAGGCAGAACTCTGATCCCCTCCACCCCAGGCCACTGGGGGTTCCCGGCCAACAGCCCACCCAGCTGTGGGGTGGGATTATGGGTGCCATAACCCGACTGCCTGAAACCTCTTAAAGCTGCCCTAGCAGAGTTCTTCCAGCCAGGCCTTCATCCCAGCTCAGGAGGCGGGAGAACAGTGGCTCTGAGGTTAAAAACCAGGGAGCCAGCCCTAGCTGGTGTGGCTCAGTGGATTGAGCACCGGCCTGAGACCCAAGGGGTTACTGGTTCAATCCCTGGTCAGGGCACATGCCTAGGTTGCCGGCCAGGTCCCCAGTAGGGGGCGCGTGAGAGGCAACCACACATTGATGTTTCTCTCCCTCTCTTTCTTCTTCCTTCCCCTCTCTCTAAAAATAATAAATAAACTCTTAAAAAAACAGGGAGCCAAATGTAGGAGCCTGATTAGCTTTATCCCCCTCTTCATCCACTGATCCCAGGAGGTCCACTCTTATGCTGCCCAACACCCCAAGGCCTGCAAGCCACCATTCACCCACCCATTAGTGAAAACACACTGTCCCCAGCTGACTAAGTATCAGCCAGAAACCTAGGAGCCATCCCTGACTTCTTCCACATCCCACACTCAGTCTACCAGCGAGCCCTCTCAGCTTGAACTTCAGAACAGATCCTGACTCTAACCACTTAGCTGCCACCACCATCTCCTGCCTCGATTATTACAGCAGCCTCCTGATGGGTCTACCCTGCTCCTCCCTTGCCTGGTACGGTCTGCCCTCCACACATAGCCCGTGGGATCCCCATTCTGCTCAAAACCCTACCATGGTTCCCAACTCACCTGGAGACAAAGCCAGTGCTATTCAAGGGCCTGTCACACCCCTGTCATAGGCTCCCATCCCCACCTTGTGTTCTCTGCCCACCGCCCCACTGTGGCCACGCTGTTTTCTATAGGCCAAGCCCACTCCCTCCTGTGCCTTTGCACCTGCAGCTCCTTCTGCCAGATGCTCTGCCTGGATTCCCAGGGGTCATCCATCACCTGTCTCTTCCAGAGTCCTTCCCAGGTCACCCCGTTGAAGATGGCATGCCGATGCATCCCCTTCCATCACCCTCAGTCCTTTCCCTGTGCTATGTGTCCTTCTCCATACTCATCAACACCTGGACTAATAAACTGTCACTTGCCCATCCTCTGTGTCCCTGTCAAGAGGTGAACATCCCTGGGAGGAAAAGCATGTTATGCCCGTGAAAGGGATGAACAATCCTTTTTTTTTTTTCAAGAGTCAATTTGAGAAGCATGAAGTTTAGGAACATATTTTCTTTAGCATCAGGTATATTTATAAATCAGGAAATGCCATACCTGCCCCCCACACCGCTTAATTATTCTCATTATTTTTCTCTCCATCACTGAAGGGTTTCTCTCCTTTTTAGGCTAAAATTTTAGAAACCACATAAGTGGTATGC
>CM052541.1:98883987-98965125 GCA_028533065.1 Trachops cirrhosus
AGCTATAGATAGAATATAAATGATATGAATAACATTAATATGGTCTCAGTTATGTAAAAAGCTGTATATAAAGTAAAGATGAGAAGGACAGATAATACCATTTTAATGATTATTGTGGGCAATGGGATTATGGGTGATTTGCATTTCTGCCTTTATATGTTTCTATTTTTCCCCAATTTTCTACAAGAAGTATGTATTATTTTTATAATCAGAAATAAACAAAAGTGATTGTCAAATACATTTTTTAAAAAACAAAACCCCTCCGGTGTTTTCCCTGTGGCCTCCTCAACCCTCCAAGCAGTCGGGAGGACTGACCTGGGGTTTGGCGTTGCCTGGCCAGGCCTGCTAGCCGACTGGGGCCTGTGTGTGCTCGGTCCCCTTCCTGCAGAGGCCCTCAGGTCCCTCTGCACTAGAGTGGATTTGAATTTACTCAGCAACATCCACATGCAATAAATGTTATACTGTTTTATTTTTTCTGATTCAAATAAATTCTGATCCCAAGTCTCCACTTGCCAGAGTGCTGAGAAATCAGCCTTAGTTATGTTTGGGTGGAGTCTCCAGGGTCATAGAAGGACCTGGGACCCAGAAAAAGAGGCCTCAGGGCCTTGTGGTTGCCATGGCAATTGACTCCCGTTGCCTTGGTTCCTGAAACCTGGGCCAGGGCTCAGTCATCCAGGCTGCTCTGGACAGGCTCGGGGAGGTCTGGACAGCAGCCCTCTCAATGACCACAAGTGGGCTCCGGAGACCCTAGGGCTTCAGCCCTCGTCATCCAGCCGCCACAAATATCCCCATTTGGCACTGCAGGCCCAAGGGACAGGGACCCAAACAAAGGCCCCTTGAATCTCTGTCCCTTCAGGGGCGGAAGGAATATCTCCACCTCCATTCTCCCTCCCAGGCCTAGTGACCTCCATAGCTCCCCTCTATGCTCAACCCAAACTCTCTGGCCTGGAGCAGGGCTTGGTTTTTCCAATAACTCATTAGTGGGCTTTTGTCATGATTGAAGAAACAAAAGCCCCAACAAGAAAACCGCATTCAGTGGCCTTACAGGTTATTTATGAGAGACCCAAAATGGCCTCAGGACTGGGGGAAGCCTAGGGATGGCAGGAAGGTGCTCTGGTGGGAGGCTGGGAATCTGCCTGGCATTGGTCACCTGTGTCCCAGCCCAACACAAGACACAGCCTCTCTCCCCTGCTCTCACCTGCCCCTGCCGAAGCCAGCCACGAGTCACCCCTGCTCTAGACACTCTACCCACTCATCCAGCTCTTATCCATTCATTTATTTATATATTTAGTGATTCGTGCGTTGGTTCTATCATTTATTTAAACTTGTATTGAGGGCCTACTATGTGCCAGACACTAGTTGGTGTCAACGTTTGTAGAACGTAGATGTGAATCAGCTATTGTATACTGGAACCAGCTCATACCAGCTCAAGAGCTGATGGTGCACATCTCTTCTCAACTTCACCTCAGAGTGTCACGTTGACAGCTTACGTCAGCCGTGGCAGGTGCAGTTATACCATAGAAATTGGTGAAGGTACAAATCAAGGCTTTCCCCCCAGAGAACATGTTCTTAAACATTTAGTAACACACCACTGCGCCAGATCTTGGTGTCTTGGGCCACACAAAACCAAACCCCAAGAACTTAGAGTCTGAACCAGAGAAGGACATTGACACAATTTACGTTGTAATTTCGGCCCATCCAGATCTGTTGGCCTCAGAGCCACACAGTTTGTCTCTGCAACCTGGGAGTACCAAGAACAGAGAATTTAACTCTCTGCAAGACCTAGGAAGGCACAATAAAGGGGGTGCTTTTGAGCTGAGTGTCTGGGATAGGCGAGATGTCAACCCGAAGGGAGAGTGCTCTGGGTGGTGGGAGAATTTTGAGTACAGGCCTAGAGGAAGGGCCAGGCTGAGCGTCTTCACTCTACTTAGATAAAAATGCCAAGGCAGGGAGTCACTCCTACCTATTTCCTACCTCCCCAATCAGACAGCAAAAGTGAACTACTTTCTGGAGGGAAAAAATAGATATTGTAAGAGCTGGATTGTCAGGGTGAGGCTGCTGGTTGAATACTGAGTGCTGAGAGGTAAGGAGGCCTCTTCTTTGTCCTCCTCCTCCTCATTACCCTTCCTTCTCAAGGAAGGGCCTAACCTACAGGAAAAAGGGTACAAAGCGTGAAAGGGGCAGCCAAGAGACCATCTACCCGCCCTCGACACCAGTGACATTGTCACCACCAGTGTACACCTGGCCTGGTCATCACCCCGGCCCCATCCTCATCCACATGTGGCTCGCCAGCTCCATTAAGCAGCTCACAAAGGCACATGAGCATGCTTAGCTCGCAGACATCAGGAGGGACCCTCAAACGGACCCAAATGCTCCATGCTCCAATGATCTCTACAATGTGTGAGAGGAGGCTTCTCAAGGCAGAGTTTATATTTTCCACCCCCTCACTCTGGGAGTTGGCTGCGCCTCCCCGGATGTGCACGCCCACAGACATACCCACGTACGTGCAGAGGCAAGTCTGCATGCAGGATGCAACACCACCGAATGCGAAACAGTCAGACATGAGCTGGGACAGGCATGGGGGAGGCCACAGTCCATTAGCCTCAACGATCCCTCCTGGACCTGGTGAATCAGTGGTCACCGGCACCTAGCCCACGTCCTCCGAGCCACCGTGCCGGCCTCGCCCCACTTGTCTGACAAAGAACTGAGCTGCCCACCAACTCAGGCAGGCAGCCTCCCACTCACCTTTCCCAGTCTGTTGCCCACCGCCCCCGGGGAGGGCACACAGAGCGTGACTTTGCACTGCATTTGTAGAACACACAGCAGCCCTCAAAGTACAGGCCCATATTCTCTCATTTCTCTTCCGTATATCCCTTCCATCCTGGAAGCCTGTGAGGTGGGGATTAGTGTCTCCAGTCTGCAGATGAGGAAACTGGAGCTCTGGGTGACTCCCCCAAATGGGAAGCTAGAACCAGAACCAAGGTGCTCCGATTCAGACATTTACTCCACCGGTATTTGGTAGGTCCTGGATGCTGTGCCAGACTCTGGAGATTCAAACATGAGTGCCAATAATAACCATAACGGCTAATAATAATAATAATGCCTACACTTTATGGAGTACAGGTACAGTATTATCTCAGCCTTCATCACAGCCTGTTATGAGGTGGTATATATATTCCCACCTTTCAGTAGAGAACACTCAGCATCATTCCTGTGCTGGACAAGGTCACTGGGAGCTCCAGTGTCTCTCAAGGTGGGCCCAGGACGTCGACTCTTCCAGAAGGACTGCAGCTGAGGTTCTTAGATGGAACATAGGAACATACTGGGAACATATGGTTTAAAAACACTCCAGGGTTAGGTAAAGAAAAGTATGAAGGGTCAAATTAGGATTAGGTTCAGTTGTAACAGAAAAGAAGACCACAAAACAAGTGTTTTAAACAGGGTAAAGTTTATTTCTCCCTCACTTAAACTTCTGGAGGTAAGTAGTTCTGGATTGACATGGTAGTTCTGCCCATGAAGTCCTCCAGCTTCCTTCTATCCACCATAAAGTGACCTCCATTTCCAAGGTCCCCTCATGGCCCAAAATAGCTGCTTCAGCTCAGCCATCACTTCAACATCCTAGCCAACAGATAAGCAGGAGGCATCAAGAGTAACATGCCTTCTTCCCTTAAAAGGTCACTTCCTCAGAGTCTCATATGTTAATTTTGGTCACATCCTATTCACCAGAACCTGGTTGCATAGCTGCAATGGAAGCTGGAAAATGTACTTTTCATTCCATTTGAGCAGCTCAGGCCCAGAGGAGTCCAGGGCACACAAGTGGCTGAGGGTCTGTGGGGGCAGCTTTGTCAGTGTTCCCTGGGTCCCAGCTTTGTCCCCTTCACACTTCCCCAGTGTGAGCTCATCCACCCCATGGCTCTGGCCACCACCCACTGCGGGCACTGTGACCTGCAGACAGAATGGTGTGAGGCCAGGGGCACTACCCTGGAGTCAAACTGCCACTTCTTGGCTGCATGACCTTGGATAAGATACCCCACCTCTCTAAGCCCAGTTTCTTTGTCTGCAAAACAAGGCTTGTAATAGTAATAACGGTAAATTCTTCCAGAGTGCTTACTTTGTGAGCAGCACTATTCTAAACCCCTTACATGTATTAACTCATTTAATCTTTGCCATGTCCCTGTGAGCTTGGCTTTTGGCACAGGGCTGCGTGCTGCACACACTCAGTAACTGTTAGCTGTTATTAGCTCCATCTTAACCCTGGGTCTCCTTGAGACTGCTCAGCTCTCTGCTTTAAACTCACAACCTCATTTTTCCGCCTGCATTTCTTATCTCACTGAATGGTCACCATTTCCCCCATCACCCAGGCAGCTACACCTGAGACTCTGAGTTCTTCCTTTCCTCTTTAAATCTATATTCAAGTCCTGCAGATTCACCTCCTCTGTGTCTCTCATATCCATGCCCTCCATCCAGTTCTTCTTTCCATCATGGTAACTTTGGGTAGCTTCACTGACATCCTACTTATTTCTCACCTGGATTATGCAAAGACCTCCCGTAGCTCCCTGCTTCCAGCCCACACACCCTACAACCTGTCCTGCTCTGCCAGAGATTTCTGAATTGCAAATCCACTGAAAATCCCTCCTGAGGCTCTTCACAGCCTCCAGGATCATGTTCAGGCTCTTCAGCTTAGCACATGGCTCTGTGGGATCTGGGCCCTGCCTTCCTCCCTTCCCCTGCCCTCCTCCCCTCCCCTGCCCATCCCCCCACCCCTGCCACTGCAATATGGCCGTGCTAAGTCATGCCAGTTCATTCTTCTGGCCCTTTGCACATGCAGTTTCACAGCCTGGAGGGCCCTCCTCACACCCCCATGTCTGACTAGTTCCCTACCTCCCTCATGACTCATCTCAGGTGACCCTCTTCCTGGATCTCCACTAGAGACACAGGTGTCACCTGGGGGTAAATGGTTAAAAACACAGTCACTACAGTCAGTTGCCCCACGTCCACCATCTACTCATTAATTTCAGCTCCACCATTTTCTAGCTGTGTGATCGTGGACAAGTTCCTTAACTTCTCTGAGTCTCCAACGTGAGGCTAACGATAGTACCTACCACATAGAGTAGTTGTGAGAATTGAGATACAGGAAGTGCTTATAGTTGTGAGAACTGAGATGCAGGAAAAGTGCTTAACACATGTCCGGCAGAATCCAAACGCTCAATAAATGTTAGCTATCATCTAATAATAAGATTCTGTCTTATTCATCTTTGTATCATTGTTGCCTAAAATAGATCTGGCCCATGGCAGATATTCAATTAATGTCTGTTGAACTGAATCACAGTGAAATAACCTGGAGCCGATTTCCATTTCAGTCAGGGTTTCTAGCTGCAAGCAACAGAGACCATTCTGACTGATTTAGGCAGAAGAGGAATTTACGAAGGGTGTTAGGTGACTCATGAAATCTCTGGGATGACCAGAGGACATGGGCTGGAGCCAGAGAGCCAAGAACAAAGTCCGGATGACATCCTAGACCGGCTGTGGTGGACACCCGCCCACCCCAACGACCGGGCCCAGGCCCCTCGGTGTGCACTAGTAAGAGTAGGCGCCAAACGCAGAGACAGTGCCTGCCATTCGCAGGGCCCAGGGAAACAGTGCATTAGAGGTCCATATACTATGTGTCAAAACATATTCAAGTTACACATGCAACAATCTCTTAAATGAAATATATTCAAACCTGTTCCAGTTACTGTGGCTGTGTAACATGTTACACCCAAACTCAGTGCTCTCAAAGAGGCATTTAATATGCCCATATATTCTGTGGGTCAGGATTTCCGATTCTGGATGCTTTGCCTTGGACCCATATTGCCTGTGGCCTTGGCTGGAAGGTTCTAAGGCTGGAGACTGGAATCATCTGTAGGTTTGTCCACATGTCCGGTAGTTGGCTGGGGCCTCAGTCTCTCTCCACAATGGGCCTCCCATATATCTCTCCATGTGGACTAGTTTAGTCTTCTTTACAGAATGGCGCAAGGGTTCCAAGGCAAGTGTTCACAAAGTCCTGCCCAGGTTCAAGGGGAGGGGAAGCAGACTGCCTCTGGGTGGGATAGTAAAGATCTGACAGAGTAAGTGGGACAAGAAATACTGCTGTGAGCATTTCTAAAAAACGCAAGCTTCCACATATTCTGTCACCTTGACAAATATACCTTTCTAACAGCCAGGGAGGTCAGGTTCAGATCCGGAATCTGGAAACTGCTCAGAACTGTGTCACAGCGTGATGGTGCAAGGAGAATCAGCCCCTGCCCCCATCCCCTCTCTTCCCCTCAGCCTCCCCCTGCATGGCCAGGGGCCTCCTGTGCTCAGGCTCGCACCCACCTGCCCACAGGTCCAGCTCCGTTCGCTGCTCCTCAGGCATTAGGGCACACCGTCACTCTACAGTAGGGCAGCCGACCTACACTGCACAGGGCTGCACAGGGCCTGGAAGTGGGCCTGGGACCATTTGGACAGGGACTTTGGGGTCCTGGTTCTTGCAGTATGATGGGGGTGAGGGGAGTGGGGTAGGCATGTCCCTTGGTCATACAGATTCTTGTCCCTGAGGATAGAAGTGTTGCTGGAAGAAGACAGGAGCAAGACTCTCCCCCAGGTCCACGGTTGGCACTATCTAGAACCTTTGCCAGCACAGCCTCTGGAAGCTGGATGCCTGTGCTGTCACAGTCACGAAACAGACTCCACGCCAGCCTTCTGCGGAGTCTTTCCTGGGTATACCTGTTCAGTGGAGTTTAATTATATACCTGTTGCAAGGGATTATGGGAAAGTCGGCTCTGGCTTCTAGGGAAAAGGCAGACACGTAAGTTATGGAGGTCCCAGATGAAGGAAGAAAAGTCCTAGGCAGCCAAGAGGAATGATATATGTCCACTATGGCCCACCCCTGGGCTGCCGGAATCAACATACACCTTTCTTCCATTCTTAAATTTACCCACCATGACCGCCACCACCAAAACATGCTTCCACCTAGAGCGATGGGATTACTCTTCCCAAATGAAAACTTAGCCTTTTGCCCAAAAAGGGACAACCCAAATTCACATCAGTAATTATACCAGGGTGCCGGGGATGCCCATTCTATTTCTAATTCCATCATGTTCCCACCTCGATTTTCTGTAATCTATGCAACAAATTGTAAATATAACTATAAACCCAATTATTTAAATATAATTGGGAATGAGGGTGGAAGAAAGAAGGAAATTTTGTTAAAACAGGTCAATATGCCCAAAGCAAGGAGCATGACAGGGGAGTGCACTGCAACTCCTGTTTGTGCACCTCGTCACAGGGCCATAGCCGGTCTTGGGCACTTCACCGCCTGTCCCACGTGCCCTTCACCTCTGCCCGTCAGAGCTCTGTATCCAATGGGACAATCCTAATCTTCCGTCTGGAGAGAGCGGAGCCTTTCGTGGTGTGGCCTGTTTAGGGCTGCTGTGGTCCGTCTAGAAGTGCTGGGGGGTGCCCCATGCACCTCCCTGCCTCCTTGTTTCCTGTTGACAGTCAGGCTCCGTCACCCAAGCCAACACTGTAATCCCTGACTTTTGCACAAGAAACCAAAAGGGCCTGGTGACAAACTCACCTTCCAGTTCAGTGGAACCATGTTGTCCCCTGCTGGAAGCATTTCTACCTTGGACATTTAGACTGCTAAACCAGAAAAGTCTGGAGTCACACGGATAGGAAGCAAACCACTTGCAGATGGGTGTTTAGATAAACGGCTGGGAAAGTTCTGGGCTGCTGGTGTGAATTCGAGTTTCCCCAATGCACTGAAACCAAGGTCATGGTTGGGGTGCCCCAAAGAGCATATGAAGGCAGGAAGAGAGCAAAACACAGGTCCTTGGGGAATGTTGCTTTGTAGGAGTTCAGCAGGGGAGGCAGGGAGTTGGGGTGCCAGTGGGGTTGGGTGGTCTTTCTGCCAGAGTCCAGCTCTCTCTTTAATGACATTTTCAGTCTCTGGGCAACACCATCCCACACATGAGCAGGCATGTCAGGAGTGCACTCTCCCTACATGAAGCTCACAGCCCTCAAGCTATGCTGTGGACCTAGTATCTAGTATTGCAACGCAGCAATGGCTCCCTGCACTTCTCAGGAATTTTCTTTCTTTTTTTTTTTAATTTTATTTATTTATCTTTAGAGGGGAAGGGAAGGAGAGAGGAAGAAATATATCAATGTATGGATGCCTCTCGCGTGTCCCCTGCTGGGAACCAGCCTGCAACCCAGGCATGTGCCCTGACTGGGAATCAAACCGAGATCTTTTGGTTCGCAGGCCAGCACTCAATCCACTGAGCTACACCAGCCAGGGCTCAGGAATTTTCTTTGTCAAATCCAAAGTCCCGAGAAAAGTCAATCAAGAAAACTGAAAAATGAGAAACAGTATTTTAATTCTCCTGCAAGTATTAAAGCTTCATAATCAACACAGAGATGTTACTGGTCTGAAGGGATTAACTGATGTCAAATTAAAGCAAGAGCTGCAAATCCTAATACATGGAGCGGAAAGTTAACGTCATCGTCTCCAGGAACTGGAACAGGAACTCAGAGGTAAGACTCTCACCATCTAATCAGTTGGTCTTGCTTGTAGCTGTTGCCATTACATCAGTGTATGTATGTGGCCCTGCCTGTTTATGAATAAAATAAATATTAATAAGTGTATATGCATAGCATACTTTATATAAATCCTGTGAGCATTATTCCAAGCAAAATAAGCCCTTAAATTGGCAATTTTGGTATGTGCCATGCTGTTACCTTGCTGGGATCTGAACGTTACATTCTTGAAGTCCTATCCAGTCATGGTCGGGGCATTTTCCAGTGTTCGAATATTTGCTATGGAAGAAATGCAAAGGGAAGAAAATAGGAATGTTGTGAAATTCTCAGACACAAAATCAAAAACTGATCAAAAGTCTGAATGAACAAAAGCAATATCAATTTCAGTGGCAAAAAAAAATGAAAATTGGGGCAGACAAAGTATATTCATTTTTAAAAAAAAGGAGCTTATAGGAAGCAACATGTGCCCTACACTCAAACTGAAGACGCGTTGGGACTTGCCCTTCCTTCCTTCCTTCCTTCCTTCCTTCCTTCCTTCCTTCCTTTCTTCTTCCTTCCTTCCTTTCTTCTTTCTTTCTTTCTTTCTTTCTTTCTTTCTTTCTTTCTTTCTTTCTTTCTTTCTTTCCTTCTTTTTTGTGATTTAAGCAGTGTCAATACAAAAGACTTTTTAAAAAAAGGTTTTATTTATTTAGAGAGAGGGGAAGGGAGGGAGAAAGAGAGGGAGAGAAACACCAATGTGTGACAGATACACATCCCCAACTGGGGGCCTGGCCCACAACCCAGGTATGGGCTCTGACCGGGAATTGAACCTGTGCTTTTTGGTTTGCAGACCACCACTCAAAATCCACTGAGCCACACCAGCCAAGGCAAAAACTAATTTTTTCTATGTCTGGGATATTTGTTATAAGACAAAAAACAAGACTGTCAGATCAACTGATGCTTTGTATGTTTTAAAATTTTTATTTTAAGAATAAAAATTGTTAGATATTAAATATTTGTATCTTTTAATTTTAATGACTTTTGGCACTAATTTTGTGTTAATACTTCATTTATTTTAATGATTCACCTTATCAAATGTCTATATCACATAGGGAACAATTTTACATGTTTTTGAAATCAATAATCTTGTGAAGACTTATAAGTATTAAGTCTTCATAGTAATAAGTGGTTCATGGTAATGATAAACTATTCATTTAACCTTATATCTTTTTTTCAAGCAAAAGACTTCTGAAACTTTTAACATAAGCCTATTACAGATAAGTGAGCATTATTTACAGTCACTCATTATTTAAAACATGTAAATATAGTGTTATGGAAAATACAGATTAATTTATAATTTCAGGAATTTCCAAGAATTCTTGGATTTCCAATTGCTCACTCCCGAGTCCGCCAAATTAGCAGCTGCTAGGAATTTGGAAACATATTGCCGACCAGTGGCACTACCTCTGGCTGGCACCCTGGATTTCCACAGCCTCAGGGGTGCTGGCACGAGATGGAGGGCAGCCTCACCCTACACCAGCCCCAGAAACCTCCGTTGCAGGGTGCTGAGCCCACAAACACACCTCATCCCGCAGGACCTCATGCCCAGCACACCGGCACCCTCACCAAACTTGAACCAATCAGACCCCGGGGTCTGCCTCCCTTTTCCCGGGTCCCCAGGAGAACAGAAGAGTAACATTTACCTTCCTCCTAATTCTGTCCTTTTCAAATGTCACCAGGGAGGGAGGGGCTTTGTTTCTCCCTCAGCTCTGTGCCACACGTCCCAGCAGGATCCCTCAGTCCACAGCTCGCTGGCTGCTTAATGTGGGATGCTGGGGGGTGTGTGGGGGGCACCCTCTGGGATCCCTGGAAGATCAGGGTCGCTTAGGGGCAAGCCAGGCTGCCTCTGACGAGCGGAGGAGACCTGGGCGCCCAGGTAATGTGTAAGGGGATGAGACCACCTGGCCCTTTGCCTAAGGATAGACAGCAGTTTTATCTATTCATAAATCCTAAGGTACCCCAAAGATTAATATTTTAAAACAATAAACCTTTTATTTGATCACAGTTCTGTGGGTCAGGTGTTCAGACAGTCACAGCAGGGACAGCTCACCTCTGACCCACGCGATGTCTCTGGGGCTGGAATGCCCTCGGCCTGTTTGTGCACAGGTGGGACAGCTCAGTCAGGAGGACACGAAAGGCTGGGAGCTGGCTGAAGGGCCAACGAGGCCATTCATCTGGGTTCCTCGGCCCTCCTCCATGCGTCTCAGGGCCTCTCCCTCTCCACGGGGTTTTTTCCACATGGCAGTCTTTCCTAAAAGGTAGCTGAACTTAGGTGGTAGTTAAGGGTTCACAAATGTTTGAAAGTGGAAGCTAACAGGCAGTGGAGTGCTGATAACTGGCTTTATAGGAGGACAAAAAGAAAAAAGGAAGGAAAGAAAGAGGGGTAAATACTTCTGCCAAGGCTAATTTCAAGCTACCAACTTGATGTCAGTCAGCTCATAGCATTCCTGAATATTTAACACGCAGTTCTTGCAAGCCTTATGAGCCAGCTCCAACACATCAGGGCTGCCAGGCCTTAAGGTTTCAGCCAGGAACTGACCAAACATTACTTCTGCCATGATCTATTGGTGAAGGCCGGTAGGTCTCAGGGCAGCCCAGAATCAGTCGCCTCCTCCAGCCCAGGAGCACACCAGGCTGTTGTGCACAGAGGTGTGCTCCACTGACGGCCACCGAAGTGACTGATTCCCAGTGACATAAAACTGACCACAGCTTTTGTTACATTGTTCTCACAGGTACCAGACACTTGGGCCAGGTGTTCTGCAAATATTACCCCCTTTCAGCCTTTCAGCCTGATGAGAACTACCTTTTAAAGGTGCCCCCTGCGATCAGAGAGAGTGACAGAGCATGTAAACCTTAGATCCTGTTGCCTCCAGTAGCGAGGCACCTCTCCTCAGGAGGGTGGGGCATTGTAGACGTTAGATGGTGTTAGGGAACTTAAGACTATTGGGGAGCACAGGAAACCAGCTCTTCTTAAATGTGTCAAGTCTGGGAGTGTGATGGGAATAAGGTGAGTGAACATGAAAAGGAAGGGCAAAGAGAATAAGAATTAACTCACCCAAATCCTAAAATACTAATCTTAGTACAGTAGTTGAGCACTTACTATGTGCTAGGGACGTTCATGAGAATTTTACATATCTTGTCTCATTTAATCCTTATAATCCCACAGGGAAGTATGAGCATTTTATCAATTTTACCTGCTTTACCACCAAGGAAACAGGCTCAGAGAACTTAACTGGTATGTTAGTCTGCTCAAGCTGCAATAATAAAGTTCCAGACTGGATGGTTTAAACAATGGGCACTCATTTTCTCGGAGGTCAGGAGGCTGGAAGTCCTGGATCAGGGTGTCTGCTGGGTTAGTTCCTGCCGAGGCCTCTCTTCCTGAATTGCAGATGGCTGTCTTCTCAGTGTCCTCACATGGCCTTTCCATGCAGGTGGAGGGAGAGAGAGAGCTCGAGTCTCCTCTTCTTAACATCACATTGGGGTTATGACCCCACTTATGACCTCACTTAACCTTAATCATCTCCTTACATGCCCTAACTCCAAAGGATCTGTGGCAGAAAGAAAAGTTAAGAATTTTGTTCAAATGCAAGTAAGAGGTAGTGCTCAGCAGGCCTGTGGTACCTGGAGAGGAGATACTGGCTGAGAGAAGCCACAGGACAGGTTTCAGGGAGCTTCTGAGTGACAGATGAGGTCTAAGGACCTGTTTCCTATCCTCGGGGTTGCTGCTGACACCCTAGTGCTTCATGTCCATGTCAGGGACCATGAAGCTGACCAGGACCAGGGACCAGGATTCTGACCTGCCAGCGCTGGTCAGTGAGCAGGAAGGATTGATTCCAAAGGCAAGCCAGCCCACCCTTAGTCCCTGTGTCTGCAGCCTCGGCCTTCAAGCTGGCTCTCCGCCCTCTTCCCTGCCACATGTGGGCAGGCTGGGCATTGTGGGAGCCAGGTGCCTGCTCCACTGAGAGGCAATTTATGAACTGTGAGTATTTTGTCTGTTTACTTGAAAGCACAAAAATTTGTCACTTGTGTGGGTAATTTGCTGCTAATTACGAGCTTACAATCTGCAGATAGGAAAATCAGGGCCAACACAGCGCTTCTTGAGGAAGAGGAAAATTACCCCAAGTACTGTGTAATTATACACTTAGCGGGCATGGCGCTCCCAACCCTCACCCTTCCCACGGAGGGCTGACGGTGCAGGGTGAGTTTGCACACAGACCTACTGAGGCTCCCTCCTGCGGAGGGGAGTACCTGCCTGCTGCTGACGCCCCAATATACCAGCTACTCGGCCTCATCCCTTCCCTCCTCCACTGAGCAAAGGAAGACGATGAGGAAAAGGCTTAGAAACCCCACTCAGGGAGCATCCAATCTGATTGGGAAAACATTGAATCTGCCCTCAGGGGCTCCCCAGTCTGATGAAGGCATAGACCACAACCTCAGGAAGTCTCCGGTCTAATGGAGGAGATACAGCTCCTGCCTACAGGGATCCCACTCTGATTGGGGTTACAGAAAGCCTGCCCGCCAGGAGCCCTGGATCTGACAGCAGGTCAGACATCAGATCATGCCCAGGACATTGGGGAGCACTGGGTTTGTTGGTGAGACACGTCCCTGGCACTCGAGGGTGCCCAAGTCTGATGGAGAGGGAGCACTCTTGCCCTCAAGGAGCTCTTTGATGTCAAAGGCATAGGCCCTGGCCTGGGAGCTGGGACCCAGTTTCACCGGGGAGATACAGCACCTGTCTACAAGGGCTCCAATTCTGATGGAAGAATCGCAGCTGCTGCCCTCAGAAAGCCCTTGGTCTGGTGGGAAAGACAAGCCCCTGCCTCAGGGAGTCCCTGGTCCAATGGTGGAGACCCTTTGGTTTGCAGCGCTCAATCCACTGAGCCACACCAGCCAGGGCTGCTGGTGGAGGCAAGTGCCTGCACTCAGAGTGACCTCTCAATTTGATCGGGAGGTTATCACAGAGCCCCTGATTTCTGGTTGCCTCTGAGCTTCTCTCTGTCCAACTCCATGTAAAGGGCGGAACCTGACAGTGAGACTCGGATTAGCATGTTAACCACGCTGTCCTGCTCTGGGAGGTGTGTTCAGCTCCCAAAGCCTTCCTGTAGCTCTGCCCAGCACCCTCCTCCCCAAGATCCTCACAGCTTTCACATTCCCTCCAGCCATTCCAGAGGATGAGTAAGGTGAGCCTAGAAAATCCCTCTCCCCCTGCTTGCTGATCTCTTTTATTTGCTGGCCTAAATCATTCATGACTTGCAATAAAGGCCGCCATGCCCCTCCCAGCCCCTACAGAAAATATTATTTAACAGAAAGGTGACAGTTATGTAATTTAGTCTCGGTCTCCATTATTGATGAATTTGACCATGAAATATTTAGGTTCCTTCGTGTTCTGTCTCTCAAGGTCTGACAATAACACTGTCACGTTCCAGCTTATCCTCATAGAAGATGTGTCAGCCAGGAATTCCCTGCCTCATCCCACCACTCAGCACAGACCCTCACCCTCCCCACTCAGAACTATAACAGTTCTTTTGGCCCCAGAGATCCAGCAAAGGGGCCAGCATTCCACGGAGGGACCTATGAATTCAAGGCATTCTGGAAAAGAGGAAGGCAAGGAGGGAGGGGGAAAGCATCAAGACTTGAGAATCATGTGTTAGCACTATGTTAACTCATTTAATTCTCCCACCAACCCCAAAAGGTAGGTATTATAATCAATTTGTATTTGAGGAAACGAAGGCTCAGAGAGGTTTAGACACTTTCCTAATGTCACACAGCTATCCAATGGTAGAACTGAAATGGAACAGTGATTTAGCTTGCAGGCATCTGTTCTCTTCACTCTCCCCTGGTGGAAAGTCTCTGCCAGGATGCATAGTCTGTCGGAAGGCACAGCTTGGTCAACAGAACACACACATTCAGTGGCTCTCAGTCCAGTGTTCTCTTCTGGATCATAGTTCTGAGTTGGGGATTCTAGGGGGAACGAAGAAAAGATAGGAAAGAGAAGACAGGATTCTTGTTCTTAAAGGATTTCCAGCCTGCTGGGGGAAGCAACATCCCCGAGGAGTCAACATTATTAGCAGGAAGCCACAGCCAATTCTGCTGGCCCAAATAAGGGTAGTACCAGCTGCATCTGGGGAAACTGAGGCCTGAGCATCATCTTCCTGGTCTAGAAACTGGAGGGAGGGACTTTGGAGCTTTTAACATAGCACAACTTGCCAGGCTGCTTTGTAACCTTCAGGGGGTGCCATGCCCCTAAGAAGTCGCTGAGAAGGCCTTCTTCCTCACAGCTCTGCAGGCTGGCTGTCTGTCTCTCCTCAGCTACAAATGATTGCTGAGTGGCTCTGGTGTGATGTTAAAATATGCATTAGGCTAATTGCATGTTAATTAAACAAACTCGGCCATTATAGCTGTTCAGGGTCCCAGCTGTGCTCTGGGGCACCCCAGGGCGGCTGGCAGGGCTGGGGCCTCAAGACACTGAGAACCCAGAATGGCAGGGGGATGGACAAGGTGACCCTGAGAGGGAGCTGAAGGGTTGTCAGACTGAAAAAAGCTTGTTACTGGGGTTTGCAGGCATTTCAATGTAAAGAAGATCTTTGTAACCATGAGTCACCAGCTATTAGATGAGGGTAATGAGCTCCCTGTTCTCAGAGTTAAGCAAGCAGATAAATGAGAATCCCTGAAGCATTTTGTGGAGAGAAGGATGAATGAATTCTGTGATTGCTTCCACTTCCATGATTCTGTTTCTACAATGTAGGACAAGGCCCTCTCAGTTTCCCTGCCACTCCCTCAGCCACCCCCGCACCAAGCAGAGGCATCCTTGTCCTCCTGGGGATGGCTATGGAGGGACGCCCATACAGGGAACAGGAGGAGTCTGGAGATTTGTTTCTTCCCACCAAATAAAGACACATAGCATGTGCTCTGGGGTCCCCAGAGCTCTGGGGGTGGGGGCCCATGTAGTCACCCCTACTTCTTAGCTCCTCCATTCCTGTTCCCGCAGGAGGGAGGTTTCTGCAAGGGTCTGGGGATGGGCGCGCTTCATTTCATCATCTGGAGCCTCGTGTGTAAATATTTCATATCCCCATTGAATATTTTGGGATGATTATGAATTCTTGATGTGATAAGAACCTTGGTATGTATGAGATGTAGTTGGCTGCCGGGAGGGGAGACACAGGGGAAGGCAAATCAGATAAATCATCACATACCCTGAGCCCAGAGCACACCCGCCGACATCTGCGCACTCCTCTCCCTGGCCGCCATCTACCTGACAACGCCACACCACCCATTTTCCCACCTACGTACCATGCACCGGCCAACCCACACAGCAGCAGGCAGACACAGGCCACCACACTCCGCCCACGCACCGCCAGTGCAGCACCCACATACCAACTGCACGTCACCCATACCCCAAGTACACGCACACCATCCATTTACTCTCTGACCCCGGTACTGATCCTTGTCATCACCATCTCCATCCACCCAGCACTCGATCATTCCCAGACCTACACGACCTGCACCTTACGGTGAGGTCAGAAGGACGGTGATCATGACCCTACAGTAACTGCGGCACAGAGAGGGGAAACCTGTACCCCAAGGCCACACAGAGACAAAACAACTATGGCAGTACAAAGTTCTCATTTGTTTGGTTAAAAAAAATCTTTCCTTTGGTAATTAAAATGTCCAGCCCATTAAGGGGAAGGGATCAGGGTGAAGGTGGGGATGACAGGAGACTGTCCCTGTGCCGGTAACCACTCAGTGATGGTAACTGGGAGTCCCCTAAAGTATTCTCATTACTTGGAAATATGTTTGATATTTTCCATGATAAAGCACGTTTGTTTTTTTAAGTCCCATCTACATATTGCCAGGAAGGCAGCTTCATATAATTTAGAAGCATCTCCCTGGCTGCCTGCCCCATTTGGGGCCTGACTCTGGCCAGCCGCCTGCTGTGGGAACGGGAGGGACACGTTTCACTTGCTTTTCTTCTCTTTCCACAGTAGAACCCCCTTTCCCATCCCCAACTCACCAGGTCACTTGTGCCCCTCCAAGTCTGGGGTGGGGCGGCACGGAGCAGGAAAGGTTCCAGTCGCCTGGTGCTGTCGCATGCTCTGGCAGAGCTCTCCCTGCTCTGGGCATGTGTAAAAGCTGCCTCTTCCTCTCATGGGGATTTTCAGGGATTCTTTTGAGACACCCGCCTCTCAACCCATTGCTGGGCTTTCTCACCTGTCATTGTTCCCTGATGTGAGTGTGGCACTCTCCAGCTGTCATTTCATCTGCACTCGCTCTCAGGGCCTCATCTGGTCCACCCCTTTGGAAAGACTAAGTCAATCCCAGTGGCCCCCACATGCTCCATGGGAAATCCACAGCACCTTTTGTCCCTGCAAATGCTGACTCCTCTGCCATCAAAGCAGGTAACAAGAGCAGCCCGTGACTCTAGGTTTCCCGGGCAGGAGTCCTAAATCCAGCCACTATATCCCACTCTCCACGTGTGGGGAGATGAGACTCAGCTCACCAGTAGTTCTCTTCTCCTAACCTCCCTGTTGGCAGTGAGTCCTGGCTCTGCCACCTCCTTTGTACGTCCTGCTGGGTGGTCTCACACCTCACTCTAGATGTGGATCACTTGGCACCTGTTGACTTTGGGGCCTCGACTGAGACTGAAATGACTGAGACTGAAATAGTGCCGTTTAACCTGGTGACCCTGTGATTACTGAGCAGAAAGTGATCCATGTCATTAGAGAGAGACTGGAAGTACTCCAAAAGGTCAAAGGTGGGAGATGGGACTTCCAGCATGAGGGCAGAGAAGGCTTCCCGGAGACAGTGTGTGAAGTGTGAATGATGCTTTGATGTGTGTGGGTGAGGAAGGCCCACCAGGGGAAGAGCACAGACAACGTTCAGAAGTGGGGAGTGGAGGAACACCTGCCCGACTCAGCATGCACTTCATGATCTACTACGCTGGCGCAGCAACGGAAGGGGGTGCAGGGGACAACGTGGGAAAGTCGGTGCTCTGGGTCTGACCACAGTTGGCCTGAGTGCCAAGTGAAGGAGTATGAATTTCACTGGGGGACTCCGTTGTTCTACTGAGTCATCTCCGGTGGGGCCCCTAAAAGCAGAGCCTCAGACGGGTATTCAAGTGATGTGATTATTGAAGGACAACTAAGGGATTGGGGGCAAGGACACAGGAAGGGCTAAGCGAGGTGTGGTCTACATTTAGAGTCTGGCTTCAGCCTGATCCCTCAGGAAGTTCTGAAGAATAAATTCTACCACAGGTTAACCCCTGCTTTTGAGGCAAGAGGGCTGGCCAGTCAGTCACTGGATGCTGGCTGCCCCAGGCAGCAAGGACCTATATCCTCCTGCAGTAGACAGCTCCCACCCGCCCAGGGCAATTCTCCAAACAAGGGACCATTACGAGTTATTATCAGTCAACGCTCTCAGCAGCTAGGGCTGCATTCTCATCAGAGGCTTGACTGGAGAAAGATCCGCTTCTGAAGTGCCTCAAGCAAAGTTAATGTCCTTGTAGGTATGGAAGTCAAGGTAATTCACTTCTTTGAGTCCCATGGGAGAGAGTCTCCGACCTCAGAGGGGCCCCCAGTCCCTGTTCAAACGGCTTTCACCTGATTAAGTAAAGCCAACCCAGGATAATCTCCTTTTTTGAATAGTCTAAAGTTCATTGGTCTGGGACTGTAAAATCCGATAACCAATCACAGGTTTCACTCACACTTAAGGGGTGCGACGCATGGAGCAGTCATCCTAGGGTATGTCTGCCCACAGCAGGAACTGAGTTACAAGGGCGATGATTGTTACACACACACACACACACAAAGTGTAAGGTGCGGTGGGAATGCAGAACCCATCTGAGTGAGGGAGGAACAGCCTCATGAACTGAGACCTGATAATAAAACAGGATTTATATGGTCCATGTGTGGAGGAAGAGTGTTGTAAAATAGGAAGTAAAATGAAGTGGCATGTGCAAAGTCCGTGGAGCCAGAGAAGACTGAGTTTGAGAAACGTAAAGACTAATGTGATTGGCACATAAACAGGTGGGAAAAGACTGGGAGCCGCACAGATGTATGCTGCCCACCCCGGGACCCTGCTTTCCTCCTGGCCACCAAGCAGCCAGTTGCTGCTGACACCAATAAAACCGCAGCCACACAAAGAACTTGACCAGTGGTTCTCTCTGCAGGGGCTATTACTGGGAAGGGGCACAAAGGCACCATCTGAGGTGCTAGAAATGTTCTCTCGGCCTGAGTGGAGTCACATGGGTGTGACCCTCTGTTAAAAGTCATTGATTTAGACTTAAGATTAGGGCACTTTCAGGTGAATAAATTATACCTCAATAAAGTAAACAAACCACAGCCACAGGGTAAGTCCACAAGGGCACTAGCTCCAGGCTATGATCCTGACAGTGACCAGGCACTCCCAAAGCCACACCATTTGTCTTCAGGGAGCAAGGACCTGAGATCCTCAAGGGCTCAATGTAATCAACACAGACATAGTAAACACCATCTCTGCCCCACTTGCAGCGGGCCGGGAGGAGGCTCAAGGCTCTAGAAGTCACTGTCCCTGCCCCAGGGCCTCACAGTCTAGGAGGGGAGACCAAATCCAGGCCTGACTGCAATAGACAGCAGAGAGAATTTCTGATAAGGACGATAGGCAAGAGCCCAGGGAGAAATGGTCAGTCCCACATGGGGCTCTGAGAAGGCACTTAAAGTGAGAGGCATTTGAATGAGTCTCTGTCAGATGACATCAGAGACTTCTAGTAGTTCCCCCAATATCCTTTCTCCCTTTCTTTTATAGCAGTAAGGGCCTAGACAACATTCTTAGTCAGGTACATGACTCAAAATGAATTTCCCATCTTCCTTGCCACTGGCTAATGGATATAAATGCAAATGCAATGTATGAGGGGGGACTACCCCCCAAAAACCCAGAATTTATTTATTAAAAAGTGTGTATTTATTCTTACATGTTTAAACTTCAGTCACCTTCAAAGTACTCTCCATTTGATGCAATGCACCTCTTGAGACAATTTTTTCACTGCTCAAAACAGTTTTTGAACTCGCGGATTTTGATGCCTTTTAGTGCTTCTGCTTTTTTTTTGTTTCACCTCTTCCACATTGGCAAAATGTTTCTCTTTGAGGACTTTTTTTATCTGGGGAAATGGGAAAAAAATGTCACTCGGGGTGAAATTGGATGAATAGGGAGGGTGGAGCATGGGGGTCATGCCATTTTTGGTCAAAAAATGTTGAACACAGTGTAATGTGGCAGGTACACTCATAAATCATCCATCATGAAATGGGCAAATGTGTTCAAAGAATCTTCAAAAACAATTCACTGAAGCTGAACGCAGCCTCTCACAACAACGCCAGCTGGTCCACTAATACAGATAGGTTCCTAGAACAGTCAACTAGCAGGGAAGCCTGTACTACAAGGAGCCTGCCCTCCAGAAGATAAGTCCAGGTTTTTTGGGCCCCTTCTCGTAGTACCTCTGCTAGCCTTCTTTAAATGGAGTCAAACATGCCCTTGGCCCTCTTTGCTGCCTAGAACATGGAGGGGATGGCTGGAGCTCTAGCTATTGTCTTGGATCAGGAGGATGGGGGCCACACCTGAGGGATGACAAAGCAGTAAACTGTAGTGAGCCTGGGTCCCTGAGAAATTTATAGAGCAGAGCTCTGTCTGGACTTCTATGTAAAAGAGAAATAACATCTATAATATCTTGTTTAAGTCACTATTACTTGGAGTTTCTATTATTGCAGCTAACCTAACACTAATAAGGTGAGTAGAATAGAATAGGTAGGAATCAGGGATAGGACTGGGAAGGGCCTTCCTGGTCGAGGGACATTCGCAAGGGACAATATGCAAGCTGCCACACCCAGGGTGATGCTTAGGCAGAGGGTTCAGGGGGAGAGGAGGGAATACAGGGAGACGAGGTGGAAGGAGCTCGCCTGTGCCTTCCTGAGGAGTCTGGCCTTTATAACCTGGCTGGAGGGTGGATGAGAGAGAGAACAAGATGAGAAGCAAAGAGTCCCTGTGACAGAGAGCAGAGGCTTGCGCCAGGAGGATGGTCAGGGGGGATGGTGAGGAGGAAGTAGAAGAAAGAGCTATTCAGGATGGAACCCCAGGGATCCCCATGGGGGCTGGGTGTGACTACCAAGTCTCTACAGAGAGGGACTGAAAGGGTGATGATGCCCGCTGAGGGTTTTAAGGATTGCAGAAGGAGAATCTAATTTGCAGAAGATTCTGACAAATTGCTATAGGCAAATTGAATTTGAGGTTTCCAGCAGGAGAGCCTGGTAGAAGTGTCCAGAACACACCGGTGATGTCCTTGGAGAAAGATCAGGACAAGGGATAGGAATTTCCTTGGGAGTCTGCTTAGTGGAAATAAAGGAGTTGAAGACAAGAGGTTCAAACGCATTACACAAAGGGGGACAGGTGGTGGCGGAATTGAATTCTGCTGGGGGTGGAGTCTTGGAGGAGCTGCTTGCATGTAAGGGGAGGACCGAGCAAGGAGCCAGAAACATGGAGGAGACAGAGGGGGAGCCACCCAGAAGTTGGGAGAAGTGAATGAGTTCAGTGTCTGCAAAGTAAAGGGAGAGAGTCTCAAGAAGGAAGGAGATGGACCCAGTGTCAGTGTTGTGCTGAGGCAGTGGGCAACGTAGGAAAGCGGGGCCTACGCAGGGGTACCGGGTGGGAGGGGCACGGCAGCCTCACCGCAGAAGTACAGACACCCACTTCTATATAGTAACCAACACCCACAGAGCACATCTGTGTCCTAAGACCAGATCTTAAATCCTTCAACAGCCCTAGGAGGACCATGCCCTTACTATCTGCATCTCGTTTCACAGGTGAAGTGATAAACTTTCTGGGACTGACTGGTTGTAAAATACTCAAACAGCAAGTACAAGAACAGAGCGTGGAATGGATAAAACAAGATTAGAGAAATATCGTTAACTTGTAGAAACTTGGTGTTGAGTATATAGGAGTTCATTATTAACGATTCTCTTTTTGTTTGTTTGAAATTTTCCATAATTAAAAGTAAAATGACAAAAACAAAGAAGCAGTTCTGGCACATAGTATGTGCTCATTATTATCTCTTAAGGACTAACCGAGATAATATATGGAAAGAGCCTAGTATAATTCTCATACTCCATTGAAAGTCAGGGCGGTTGCCTTTTAAAAATTATTATTATTATTACCATTATTATTATTATTATTATTATTATTATTATTCAGAACAGGCCTCTCCTGCCCTATCGCCCCTCACCAACAGCCTTCCACTCCCCGACAAGCTCTGTCCTGGTCTCCTCCACCCACCAGCTCCCTCCGGGAGGGCGCCACAGCCCTTGACATGACAGCTTGGCTGTAAACTTTGTGAGCGAGTGCGTGCGCCTGCCTCCTGTGTCAGTGGGAGCCCAGTGGAGCCAGCGCGCAGGGAGCAAGAACAGCGTCCCTTCTGTTCCATTCAACAAGCACTTTTACAGCTAGACGCCGTGGGAAGCGTGGCGCTCGCGAGCTCAGGAAAGCGGCCGGCTGTCTGAGCGCAACCGAGGCGGATACTAACCTGGGACGCGGATGCAACCCTGAGGACCTTGACTGCTCCGGGTCTCGGGAGCCAAGAGACCTGTGGGACAGCGCAGCTCCAGCAAGTGCGGGCCCTCCCTTTCAGTGTCCCCCGCCCTGCCCCCAGGCCAGCTGAGTCCCGGCCCAAGGCTAGGGCTCCCCTGTCGGCTTCTGCCAAGGTCCCAGACGCCCACCTCAGAGGGCGGCCTACTTGGGCTCTAATTTTAACCCTGAGGAAGGTGCCAATCGTTCATTTGCAAAGCTGTTTCAAAGTGACTCTGATAAGCAAATTGCTGGCAGCCCCGGCGGGTGATTATTCCTGCATTAATCAGAGAGAAATTATGCCAGTTACTGATTAACTAATTACAGCAATCAGACCGGCTGGGAGAACAGGGCAGGAGGAGGAGGCCAAGGTAAACACAACCTGGAAAAGGTGAAGGAGGCAGTTTGGGGTGGGGGCGGAGGGCAGAGGCAGGCCCTGCCGCCTCTTGCCCAAACCACCCCACCCCAGCTAAAGGGCCCCTCGGACAGAGCTGGGTGCCCAGTCTGACGGGGGAGGTAGGGCCCATCCTGAAAATTAGTGCCCAGTGTGACAGGAGGATCTGTCCTCTCCCAGCCTTTGCCAGTTCCCCATCTGCTGGAGGACCTGGGTTCTGGCCTTCAGGAGGCCCCTTTCTGGTAAAAACAAACAAACATAAACAAAAACATAAACAAAGAAACCTTGAGGTTTCTACACCTACCTCAACCCTACCACCTGATGGAAAAGACTGGGGAAATAGTCAGGACTTGAGCTTTAAGACACAATCTCAGACGCAGGGAAACAAGTGACAAAAGCTAGTGAGGTGTGGCAGTCAGGGCTTCAGAACCCAGAGTCCAGAAGTCACCTGGTCAGCCTGGTAAAAGGTTACTGTCTGGCCCCACCAGCTCCTCTCCCCACCTGGAAAGGACAATGAACCCCAGCCTGCCCTCCCAGCACTCAGCCACAGAGCCCACTATCCTCCTGGGGAGAAGCAGAGCACTCCTTCCAGAACCCTCTGTGCCCACTCCCTCCCAAATGCTTCTATTCGTATTTGTTTGGGTGGGGAAGGGCCTTGCGTATGTGCGTGGGTGACCAAAGTTAGAGCCTGGTCCAACAGTTCTCCTGCTGCCACTCGGCTCAGTACACAAGGTGTCACTGAATGAGTCATTGATTCTGGACATAGTAGAAACCAGAAGACAAGGAAGGGCAGCCATTTTTTCTACCCATGGCCTGTAATTATAAAGAATGGGAGACTCGCCCTGGCTGGTGTAGCTTAATGGATTAAGCGCGGGCCTGTGAACCAAGAGATCACGGTTCGATTCTCAGTCAGGGCACATGCCTGGGTTGCAGGCCAGTTCCCAGCAGGGAATGCACAGGAAGCAACCATACATTGATATTTCTCTCCCTCTCTCCTTCCCTTCCCCTCTGAAGATAAATAAATAAAATCTTTAAAAAATTGTTTAAAAAAAAAGAAACTATTAAAAAAAAGAA
The DNA here is from genome assembly GCA_028533065.1 of Trachops cirrhosus. NCBI lineage: Eukaryota > Metazoa > Chordata > Mammalia > Chiroptera > Phyllostomidae > Trachops > Trachops cirrhosus. Next base: position 98,907,635 of record CM052541.1, read on the forward strand.
TGGGAGACTCTAGGGAGGAGCTGTGAGCTGGGGGGTCCCTGGGGCGGCCACTGCTGGCCTGTGTGTGTGCATGTAGGCCATCTACAAACTGGATTTATGGGGTCTCCAGGCTTAGAATAGACTCTTGCAACTCTGCATGGGAAGCCCCTATGTGTTTCCTCTCTAGAATTCAAGACGATTTTTCTTCCTGTGGTGGCAGACCCAGGGAAAGGTTGCCCAAGGATGAGAGTGAGGCTGCCTGGCCAGAGGCTGTAGGGGTCGACTGCCAAGGGGGGTATCAGCATTGGGGGTCACGAAGTAAGGTCTCTTCCTCCACGGGCACTTGTTCTTTTCCTAGAGAATAGCACCTGCCTAGTGCCCCCCTCACCACCTCGAGAAGGGTCACTCAAGGACCTGTGGGTAGAGAATGGTCCTTCTGATCAATTAGAAGGGAACGGAGCCAGCAGTAAAGACACTGCCCACACCACTGAGCTCAGGAGGAGCTGCAGGAGAACCTGTGGGAGAGGGTGTGATCACTTAAGGGACATCAAACGTCTATTCTCCTTCTCTCTCTGTTCCTGCAGCTTCCGCGCGAGGAGTGGTGGGAGGATAGGCAGGGGCTAGCCTGACCAAAGGGCTGGACAGAGGATGTGAGCAGCACCCTACACTGGACTGGAGGAAGGCTAAAGAGAGAAAAAAGAGAGAAAGATGGCTTCTGATAATAAAAAATCACTACCACTTATTTTTTTAATTTTTATTTATTGATTAGAGAGAGATTTTTGTTATTCCACTTATGTATGGATTCATTGGTTGATTGTTGTATGTGCCCTGACTGGGAGTCAAACCCACAACCTCAGTGTATCAGGACGATACTCTAATCAACTGAGCTACCTGGCCAGGGCCATCACTACCACTTATTGCAAGCCTACTGTATATGGACCTATATCATAAACTCCAATGTACAAATAGGGAAACTGAGGCTTTAGAAAATTAAGTAATTTACTCAGGTATTATTATTCGAACCTAGGACTGCCTGACTCCTTGTCTGTAACCACTACACAATATTGTTAGAAAATTTGTATTTTACTACTCTCCATGCCCTTTCACAACGCGGTTCCCTAAAGTGAACAACATGAAGTTTATTTCTTTCCCCTGGGCAGAGACAGTTAGTTTTCCCCCGATATCAATACTCCTTTTCCTAAAAAACTTTTAGCTGGGCACATGGCTACGAGGAATGAAAAATACATTTTCCAGCTTCCATTGCAGCCATGCAACCAGGTTCTGGTGAATAGGATGTGATCAAAATTAACATATGAGACTCTGAGGAAGTGACCTTTTAAGGGAAGAAGGCATGTTACTCTTGATGCCTCCTGCTTATCTGTTGGTTAGGATGTTGAAGTGATGGCTGAGCTGAAGCAGCCATTTTGGGCCATGAGGGGACCTTGGAAATGGAGGTCACTTTATGGTGGCTAGAAGGAAGCTGGAGGACTTCAAGGGCAGAACTACCATGTCAATCCAGAACTACTTACCTCCAGAAGTTTAAGTGAGGGAGAAATAAACTTTACCCTGTTTAAAACACTTGTTTTGTGGTCTTCTTTTCTGTTACAACTGAACCTAATCCTAATTTGACCCTTCGACATGCTTTTCTTTACCTACCCTAAAATACAAACATGTACAGATTTGTGGAATCCAAACATATTTATTTATGCTGCAACTTGATTTTCTCATGAGCAACTTTCCAAGTCAACAAATAGGTCTATGTCCTTTTTCACAATTACATAACATTCCAAAATTGGACCATAGTTTATTCAACCATTCTTCTATTAATGGACATTCAGGTTTCTAGCATTTTGTTATCACCAGCAATGTGGCAATAGATGTCAAGTACAAGATTCTTGGGGGCTAGTGGTTCTGTTTTGTTTTGTCTTTTCCTGTTGGATAAATTCTGCAAAAATAGGCTGGGGTCAAAGGGAGTGTGCCTCATGAGTCCTGGACCATTAAGGCAGCCTAGAAGGCCCTTATTAGGGTGACTTCACAATCTAGAAAGGATCTCTTCTTTTCTCTTCCTCCTCTTCCTTCTCCCCCCATGTCTCTCCCCCAGAGGTGCTTAATCTTTTAGGATACAAGTAGTTCTACCCCACAGGTGGAGAGAAGACGCGGCCACCTCTAAATGAGGAGCCACATAAGCCCACTCAGAGGCACAAGTCCTCGGAAGTAGGTCATTTCCCGAGAGCAAATCCTGAGAGTGAAGAGGCCCTGGTGCCCTAAGAGGGAGTGAAGAAACCTGAGACAAAGGAAAGGGAGTTCAGACAGGGATGCTGAGAGGTCCAAAGACAAAACCTTATGCAAGAACCCAGAAGCCAAAGCCTGAGACTGCCAGCCTCTTCCTTCCCAACTTGCCACACAGTCTCGGGCTTGCCTCCCAGTTCACCTGGCCTCTGCGTGCACATTGTGAATGGGCTGAAATCTACTGCACATTTTGCTCAGGATGGGCCTGATACAAACCTTCCTAATCCAGGGCTCTCTCCTCCTTGCCACTCGCACACCCCTCTGTCACCTTCTCCTGCTGCCCCCTATTTCACACGACCCAGAAGGGTAGAAGTGGTGCTCCCTGACTCAGTCTCCCTCCAGTTCCAGTTTGAGGTCATCATCCTCGTTCCCTGGGCAGGGAGCAGGGGTACAACTCTGGAAAGAAAGCTGTGCATACAGTGGAAGGAGCCCTGGTAGAGTTCTGGCGGGCTGTCAGGGGGCGATTTAGGGCGATTGCTTTCCGCCGGGCACATTGTTTCACTGCAGCAAATATTTCCTCAGCGTTGCTACAAGACGTCCATTTGGCAAACCACAGCGGGCCTGCAGGCCCCGCTCTCCGCTGGTGAAGAGGCAGGCGGGCACTACTGATGACTGGAGTAAATCTGAGTTCACAATTAAAATCTCTTTAGAGATTGCAGCCAAGTGACTGATGGATAGGACCCCAGGTTCCATCCGTCCCCCTCCACGCTCCTCTGCCAAGACAGATATCGACAGGGCATCATAAATAGCCTTGCATATCCAGGGCCTCGGAGGCTGGCAGGCGGTATGGAGGAGAAATTCAAGGGAAGGGCTGAATTGAGCTCTGTTCTGCAGGTCTAAGTTGGTGGGGAGATCTGTGCAAATCATCTTGGATGGGTAGGAAAGGTGTTTTTATTCCCCTTCTATCAATGAGAAAGTTGAGACCCAGGTGATGCAAAGCCAGACTTCTTGGACTTGAACTTCGGATCCATCCAAAACTCTGTGTGGGCTCCTGAGTCATCACACCCTTTGCCCTTGCTCACTTTACCTGTCTGGCATGTCCATCCACTCCCCCAATACCTACCATGGCAGAGATATCAGTGTTCCATGGGACCTCTTTGTCCTTACCACTCCAGTGCACACCTGCCTGACTTCCACCTGCCAAACTTGTATCCTCTGCTTGAAGTCTCTCTGTGGCCCCGAGAGCCCCCTTTTCCATCTGTGCAGCAGGCCAGGAGTGCTGAGGAATTAATGCACCCCAGGACGGCCTCACCAATGATTGATGGGAGTATGCACACCCCAGTTCCCTCACCACTCAGTTGGGACACTCTGAGCCGTGTTCCACACAGTCTCCCAGAGATTCCCAGAGGGAGTGACCCTAGTTGTCCACAGTGGGGACCTGCTCACTGATGTACCCATCTCAGCTCCCTCTCCCTTCCTCTGCGATGCCTCCGTGGGTCCTCCCAATCCTTGCACGCCTTTCCTTGTCTTAGGGTCTGCTTCTGGGTAAGTGCAAATCCAGGCATCTGATTTCTCATCCAACTTGCTCTGCACACAGGGAACCTTTCCCACTCCCTCCCCTATGCTACATCCTACATGATTACACATCGACACACCACCTCTCGAGTTTTCTGGCACATGTCAGTGCCCAGATCAGTTTCCCCAGCTAGGCAGGAGCCTCTCGAGGACAAGAACGTTGCTTCCTATTACCTGTATGTCCCCTGAGTCCATCACAGTGCCTGGCACACAACTGGGCTCACTTGCTGTTTACTGAATAATTAACTGAATGAATGGGCCAGTGAGTGAACTAAGTGTGCCTGTCAGTTAGGGGAATGGGGAGGAGGTACGTTTTCTTCCTGCGAAAAAGAAATAAGCAAGCAAGAGCCACATGAACAAAGAACAACTTAACTTAGCTCTGTTTTGTTTTAAGCAAGGAATATAAAGCATTTTATCGATCTGCCTTTTAAATTAAGAACAGGAAATGTACAGCCGTTCAATAAATAAAACATAATAAAAACACTCTGGTTCCTAAGTATGGCTAATTAAAGGGAGACACACAGAGAGAACAAAGTGGGAGCAAGGAGGGGACATGAGAGTCAGGCAAGAGAGACCAAGACAGGGTCAGAGAGAGACAGAGACAGAGACAGTGACAGCGAGACAAAGGAAAACTGCCCAAGTAGTGAGTCACTGATACACAGTAAGACACCTGAGGCTGGAGGTCACCCTGCAGCTGGGGCCCCTCCAGAAGCAGGCTGCTGGGGAGATGCAAGGGCAGAAGAAAGACAATTCTGTGCTGGCATTTGGGCACCAGGAGTAAAGGTCTGCCGCAGAGAAGATGCCCACTTTCCACATGAAGGATAGGGCTCTTTCCTCTGAGTCCTTAGACGGAGACTTCTTAGGGCTGGTCAGGACCAATGGGGTCATGAGATTTGTTCAGGTTAGAGATGAGCTCACAGTGGAATGCAGAAGGTGAGTCACAGGTGTCTGGACACCTGTGTTTGCTCTTCTAGTAAACTTTGTTGGATTAGCACTTCCTGCCTGCCGGGCTTAGTGGGCTAGTGTTTAAGTGCTAAATGTATTGAAACATTATAACAACTCTATGGGACAGGTGCTGTTACTATCCCCATTTCACAGATGAAAAAACTGAGGCTCAGAGATTTTAAGTAATTTGCTCAATATCTCACATTGCAAGGAAGTAGTAAAGCCAGCCAGGATCTAATCCCATGTCTCCTGACTCCAAAGCCTGCACCTTAATGCCTGCCTGCTGCCGCTTTGGAGGGGAAAAGGCCACACAGGGTCTGGGGACAGCAGTTGTGGAACGCTCAGGAAGAAAGAGGAGGCCTCTTCCAGACTATAGCTCCTGAGTCACCCAGCCCTGCCTCGCTGCTTTCTTTGCTTTCTCTATGCCCATTTGGTATTTTTTCTAGCTTGTCATAAGTACAATTTATGAACTGGCCGTGGAGGAGCTAAAAAGCAAAGTATGATGGGGGAGGGGAGGCTTACATTTTGGCCTAAGGCTTGACACCACTAATTTGAGGGTGTCAGGGAAATGCAGTTGGGAATCCAGAAAGATGAGGGCAATGTCTTCTGTGGGTGCTATCCCTTCATGTGTCCTCCCATGCCAGTCCACCTGTGGGACTAAGGTACTTACACCTGCCTGGTCTGAAGTCATCGAGACACCCCCCAGAGCCTGGGGCTTACCTTATATGAATTCAGGTTCTCCCCCAGTGACCCCCCTTCCAACTCTTCTCAGCATTTCAGGTCTGCCCTGGGTTCTTCAGGGTCTATGACCTGGGGTAGCTCCACTTTCTCTTCTTCTCCATCTTCTGTCATGCCCAGAATCAGCTGGTTTTGTGCCTAGGAGATCAAGGCTCAGGGCAGAAGTTGAGGAGCTCAGGACACTGATGTTCTCATGGAAAAGAAGTCAGGGGAGGGAAGGCCCCCTATACCCAGGGAATAAAAGAGAGGAAGTCAAGAAATTGGAAAGGATTTTGTTATTGAGCGTCTTCATCCTCAACCCCAAACCAACATCAGCCAAACACACAAAGCCCCTTAAGGGAGCCTGCTGTGCCCCCCACCCCCACCCCCACTGCCCTATATGAGCTCCTCCTTCAGCCTTCACTCAGCTTTGGTCCCACCGCTCACAGCTGGCTCAGCCAGGCCAAGCTTCCGTAACATCCGGGGATCTCACTGACTTCCCCATGGATATTAATTGCCTGGCAAAAGTAATACCAATATTTATAAGGGAACAAACACAGATACTATAAATAAATACATTACTGACTCATTGAATTAATTAGGGTTTAATTACTTGAAATTACCATCAGTTACTACCAATTACTTGAACAACAAATGAATTCTTTCTCCATTACAGATGGCAATTCTCAGATGAAATCCAGAGATCTCAGGTCCCATGATTCGGTCTCACCTGGCCCTTCCCCCACTGCTGACCTTTCTGCTCGTTCATGCACGCCTTCATCACAGATTTATTGAGCACCAATGATATGCCAGACATTGAGGTACATCAGTGGACAAAAACAGAAAAAATCCCTGTCCTTTTGAAACTTACCCTCCAATGGGTAAAGATAAACAAAAATTATATGGTATTTAAGGAGGCAATAAGTGGGATACAGAAAAATAAACAGAGAAGAGGACTAGAGGGCTGGAAGCGATATTTAAACAGTGCAGTCATTGGCGATGACCCACCCTTCCTCCGTTTCCCTCTCCAGATCCTCCTTCCGTCCTTCTGCACCCAGTTTGTACCTGAGGAGGCTGACCCTCATGGACTCCATCACCCAGGCCCCCTGCTCTCTGGCTTCTGTTAAGTCAGGTCAGTACATAGGCTGACTGCATCCCTTGCCCAAAGATCTCAGTCCCTATCAAGTTTTCCTTTCCACTCAGTCCATTTTGCCTCCAAGATTTTATAATAGCTGCCTCTCTCCAACCCAACCTCCCCACCCATCTGCTGGCCTTGGGATGGCCACAGCCCCTCACTAGTGGTCCATAGCTATGGGTCCCTGCACTATCCCTTGTGGTTTCTAAACCCCTGTCTGCACCTTTGTAAGCCATCCTGAATCTGAGTGTGCCATCTGTTTTCTGCTGGGCTGCTGCAAACAGAGATGGCTTCATTGACAAGGTGACATTTGAGCAGAGGACGGAAGGAGGTGAGGGAACAAGACATGTGGATATCTGGGAGGAACGTTTCTCAAGCACCAGAAGTAGCAAGTGGAAAAGCTAGACACAGGGCTGTACTTGGCATCTCTGTGGCTGGAGCAGAGCGAGTGAGGAGCACGAAGCGACAGAGACAAAGGCAGAGAGAAGGCAGGAGGCCAGGTCAGCTAGGGCCTGACAGGCATTGTAAGAACTTTGGCTTTTACTGTGAGCAAAACAGGGACCCCTGCGGGCACTTTGAGTGGTGAAGTGACTGGATGGACACACACTTATAAGCATTACCCCGGTGGCTGTGTTGAGAACAGACTCTAATGGAAAGGGAGACCACTTAGTTGACTATTACAGTCAGCCAGGCAAGAGATGGTGGTGGCTTAGACCAGGATAGGAGTATGAAGGTGGTGAGAAACAGCCACATTGTAGACATATTTTGAAATACAGCCAACAGGATTTGCTAATGGATTGAGGTGAAAAAAAGAAAGGAACTGTGGATCACTCCAAGGATTTAGTCTGGGCAACTGGAGGATTTACTGAGATGGGAAGACATCCGGAGAAGCAGGTTTGGGGGCGGGGGGATCCAGAGCTCAAACTGGAGCATGTTACGTAAAGGCATAGCCTAGAATGTGGATGCATGGTGTCCCAGGTATTGGGAGCTTAGCTGGCCCCCCCTGCTCCCCAAATACAGGCAGCTCTGCTCTCAGCCTCCCCTGCTGGGCAAAGACATTCTCGTTCCCCTCCTGCCTTCTCCTCCCCCCTTCCCTGTTGGAGGGTCTCCTGAGTTTGGACTTCCCTCTCCCCCGGCCCAGCCTCTCCTGCTTTCCATTTAATGTCAGAGTGTGCTCTGCAGCAGGGAAGGACATGAAACTAGGGAGCCGGGGGGACGATTCCTGCCTGAGTACAGTGGAGGAGGAGGGAGTCTGTTTTCCTCTCACCGCACCTTAAGCAGCTTGTGCCAAAAAATAAATGTGGATTGAGAGTAACCCCAATCTCACTTGGGTCAGAGCAATCAAAATGTAATTGGATTTGTGAATAACTAATGTTTACACTGATGTTGTCCTAATAAGACGATAAGACCTGGAGATGTGACTTTGCTGTCTCTGCTCAGTGAGAAACTTGCATTTTCACAGAAACTGAGTCAGGCCGCAGGAGACAGAGAAGTCACTGTCCTGGGCTAGGTGGCCAGGATGGGGACGTCTAGGAAATTCTCTGGGAAGACACAAGGAGGCTGCCATTTGGGGAACTGGGTGTCTAGGGGAGCAGATTTGCCCTAGAATGATTATAATAATCATTTTACGTGCCATGTATTGAGCACCAATGTGTGCTAAGTGTTCAACTATGTTATCCCTACAATAACCTACCAAGACTAATTTTACTATCCCTATTTTACAGATAAGGATACTGAGGCCTGGGAAGCATGTGACTGGCTCTGGGCCTCTCATCTGGTCAGTGGCACAGAAGAGTTCAAGGTCAAGTCTGTCTAGAGCCAAGCTCCTCTCACGATCCTACTCTGCCACCATAGGGACGGTAGACAAAAAGGATGCTTCTTCTTTCAAGAGCCTGGTGGCAGAAGTCAGGAATGGAGGTAGAAACAGCTCTAAAATTTCTGATTACCTCATTGCTCTGAGACAAGCCAAAGTGGGTAATGAAGCCAGGCTGGTAATTACCTTCCTGTTGGTGATAATGGTGGTGATGGCAGTGTCAGGGATGCTGGCTGCGGCAGCTCGAGGATGATGTCACCAGTGACGGTGTTTGTCTTACTGGCAGCGGCAGGGCCTGGGGTGGTGGGAGGGCTGATACCATGAGTGGGTGTTGAGATACTGTGAGTGATCCTTCCAGTGCCGCCAGCTTAGCTGTGGAGGGTGAGTGATGTCTGTCCCTGTGGTCCTGGAGATGCTGCTGGAGACCTCCTGGGAAGCTGGACTCAGGCTGGCATTGCTGCTGGTGCCCTGCCCCACCCCCCACCAGGACAGTCCCTCTGTCCCCTCCCACCCTCAGAGAAGGGGACAGGGCTTAGGGTCTCTTGTAGAATTGGGTTTATTGTGTTCCCTGTTCTGAACAGTGTAAGCGATGGGCCTGTCTCTCCAAAGAAACAAATGTGATAAATAACCAGGGAGGACAAGCGGGAGGAGGCAGCCCAGCCACCACAAGTCATAAGTCTCTGTCCAGCCATGTGGCAGGCTCATTACAGAAAGCTCCAGGGCCACACTGGGCTGCCTGGCCTGCAGAGCCCCCCGTGTGGAAGCCGCTGCTCCGATGGCTCCGCAGATGCCGGACTCCCCAGCCTTCCCCGCTCAGCGCTCCCTGCACGCCGGGCCTGGCATGCTCAGCCCGCACTTCAGCTGTGTCCAGGGGCTCAGGCCTCTCTTGTCCACTCCCCCCCACCACAAAAAAATCCAGTGAGGCATTTAATGACGGTTTTCTGAATGTCCTTCGAGGCAGGAGGGACAAATACGAGCTGGACAGTAATCCAGTTAGATGCTTTGGATTGCAGCATACCCACGGAGGCCTGGGTTTTAGTCCCAGCTCTGGTACTAACAAGTCACGTGGCCTTGGCTGTTCACTCACCCTCTCCTCACCTGCAAAATGAAGACAGTATCTGCCCTGGCCAGTGTGGCTCCGTTGGTTGGTGTGTCATTTGACACACCAAAAGTGTGCTGGTTCAATTCCTGGTTAGGGCACGTGACTAGGTTTCGGGTTTGATACCCAGTCAGAGGGAGGCAACTGATTGATATTTCTCTCTCACTTCGATGTTTCTCTCTCTACATCTTCCTCTCTCTCTCTAAAATCAATTTTAAAATATTAAAAACCAGCAAAAATATTTTTTAAAAATGAAGGAAATAACACACACCTTTATTAGGATGAAAATGTGAGATGACATATGTAAGCTTTTGATTATAATAGTAATAGTTAATATTTGTGTGCCTTCTCTGAGCCTGGTACGGGTCTTTGCATAAATGATCTCATTTAATCCACAGGTCAGTGCTGTGTGCTTAGGTACTACCCTATTCCTCTTTTAAAGATAAGGAACTAAAGCACAAAGATGGAAGTTAACTTGCCTAATGACGCATTGCTAGTTAAGTGGTGGCACTAGCATTGGAACCCAAGTGACCTGACATCAGAGCCCTTTCCACCAGATAGCCAACACGCCAGGCACTTGAAGACGCTTATTTACTGAGCAGTTACTATAATAAGTCAGACTCATAGGGTCCTCCCGACTCCGAGACATACATGTCATTGGCATGAAATATTACATTTAATAAACCGCTTTCTTATTTAAACCTCAGAAAAGTATGTGAAAGGGTGTTATCTTTATTTCCCTGAGGAGAGAGCAGCTGCTTAGAAAGGCTGAGTGACTTATTCAAGATTCCACATCCAGAAGTGGTGAGCCAGGCCAGCGTCCCAGCTCAGGACTTCGGACAAGCAACCTCAGCGTTGCCCATCTCAGCTGCTGGGGCTGCCCCTTCTGCCCTGTTCCCTTCAACATGTGGTTTTGAATCCTTTTGTCTTTCACACACCCTCACCACTTTTTAATCAGGCAACATGGCAGCCTGATAACGAACAGTGACTACTTGATTCACCAGCCCCTCCGCAACATGGCTTCTCACTGAAGGGACGCTCATTCCCTCCCAGTTGTCTCCTGGGATCAAATACACTCATTTGCAAAAATAATTGGCTGAGGTTAAGAGCAGAGTCAGTGCATATCCAGAATATAAAAAAGAAACTACTAGAAATCAATAAGAAAAGGGCAGACAACATAATAGAAAAATGAGCAAAAGATTTAAACAGACACTTCACAAAAGAGGCCATCGAAATGGCCAATGAGCACATGAAAAGGTGCTCCGCATCATTAGTCATCAGGGAAATGCAGATTCAATGAGAAGCCACTTCACACGCACAGAAGAGAGAAAATGAAAAAGATCGACAGTGCCAAATGTTGGTGAGGATGCTCATGTGTTTCTGGTGGGAATATAAATATGCTACAACTACTTTCCGAAGCTGTTTGGCAAAACCTACAAAATGCATACATCATGACCCAGAGACTGTGCTCCTAAAGATAGAATCAAATATGAGTAATGTGTGCACCAAATTATAAATAACAGACTGTCATAGCTGCACTGCTCACAATTGTCCCAACTGGAAGCAACTCTAATCCTCAACAGTGCAATGAATACATTGCGCCAGACACAGATAATGGTATATTGGGCAACCATGAGAATGAACATCTACAGCTACATAAAATGTGGACTAACCTCACATAATGTTGAGCAAAGAAGCCAGATACAAAAGAATACAACCTGTAGATCAGTGGTTTAGAGTGTCATCTGGATATGCCAAGGTTGCGGGTTCAATCCCTGGTCATGGTGCATAAAAAAAGCAACCGAAGGATGCATGGGTAAGTGAAACAACAAACCCATGTCTCCCTCCCGCTCCCTTCCTCTTTCTCTCTAAAATCAATCAATACAACGTTTTTAGAAAAGAATACAGCCTCTGTGATTTCATTTATACAAAGTTGAAAAATGGGAGGAACTGATCCACGGTGTTAGAAGTCACAGAGGGTTATTCTTGGCAGGGGTAGGTGACCTGAAGGAAAAATGGGGGCGCTTCAGGGGGCTGGTATTCTTGTGTTTCTTGACCTGGATGCTGATTCCAAGGTGTGGCGTTTGTGGGAAGTTGCCAGTCTGCACGCCTGTGAGGTGGGGTCTCTTCGGCGCGGTGTCCGAGGCTGGAGAACAGAATGCACTCTTCCGTTCTGTTCTTTACAGGGTGGCTACACTGACAGAAAGGAAACTGTCTCAGACATGGTGTGCCGGGACTTCATGAGGGATGTGACAGGGCATTTTATGATGTCCTTGTGAACGAACAAACGTGGCTGGGTGACCGTGTAATTAGTTGGATTGAACCACTGTCCCCAAAGGCTGCCAATTAAGGAATAAGTGTCCACCTGGGGGGAACTTCTAATGCCTCCAGGCCCTGTCCTTGTCCTGGGCAGTCGGACACTGTTATCCCAGACTGCAATGAAGACATAACGGGAGCTTATCACATTCATGGATGACATGAAGCTGGGCGGGAGAGGAAGGACAGGGCAAGATCTGAAATTATTTTGGCAGAACGGCCAAGTGGAGCAAATCTAATAAGATGAAATTGAGTCAAGGATCTGTGGAAGGCCCTGTGACTGGGGCTAGCTAAAAGCTGACTTCATGGGAACAGGATGGGGCGGACGTCACAACTTGACAAGTGCTGCTCTGTAAATGGAGGGTGTGTGCTCCGCAAGGACAGGGGCCCTCCTGTTCTGTGTCTGGATCCCCAGGGTCTGCCTCAGGACCTGTCACAGATGAAGAACTCAGAAATAATTGCCAAGAAGGATGGGGCTGTGCCTGGTTGTGACAGCCTGGCCCCCAGGCTGAGTAAGGGATCTGTGGCCATGCAGACCTGGATGTCTTGCTCTGGCAGGTGGCACCACAGCCGGTATGCCACTCAGTTCCGGACCCTTTTAAAGGGATGTAGACAAACTGACCCCAGGTCCAATCGGAGCCGGGGACCTGTCATTTAGGAACCATCGAAGGCACTGGCCATGTCTAAGCAGCAAAATGTAAGCCCGGTGGTGGGAACAGGGGTGAGGACGGTCAGGGTCCTCAAAAGCCTGCAGGGCTGCCCTGCCCTCTGGGGACTCAGGGCCCATGGGCAGAGATGGATTCACCGTGGAGCTGCCGACGCTCCTGCTTCAGGGCCCCTCACGTACACAGACCCCTCTTCTGAGATCCACAGATGGGAGTTGGCAAAAATATTCAAATGGTCACATGGCTTTGTAAAATTTGTAGACCTAGATATTTTAACCCTAATCATTTAAGATCCCTGCTCTTTCCAGTCTGACTTCCCCTTCATCACACTTTCCCTTACGTTGGCTGGTATCAGACTGGCCATGGGCACTGATGGGATCCACTCACAGGAATCTAAGTGAGGGACCCATTTAGGTCGGGTTTAGTGGATATGTGTATTTGATTCACAGTCACGTCCACATTACAGTTGCATTATTGCTAGCCATCTTGGTGCAGCAGTGACATTCAGGAATACTCCTACCACCCACTGTGCTGACTCATCCAGCTGCGGGCCCCAAAGGGGCAGGGGCAGAGGGGTGGAGTTCATGAGTGTGCCCTGTATGGCTGACACTAGAAACACATGGATAGTGGAGAAGAAATCAAGTGGGAAATTTATGGAGCCAAACACAAACATAACAAAACCCCCGAAGGGCAGTCCTGTGCAAGGAATGCATTCTCCACAGCCCTGAGGCCTGGGACACGGACCAAAGGCCCGAGATGTGGGCTTCATACAAGTAGACACTTTCTAACAGAGTTTCGCAAAGGACATTCTTGCGCATGTCTGCACCTTCTCAGTATCCACCATTATCTTTCATTACTGCCATCAAAAGCGTGGATGGAGAGAGCTCCCTGTCTTTAGAAGGGGGTCAAGCACAAGCTAGAAACCACAGAGCAGGGATTTCATAGGAGAAAGTTCAAGAACCAAATGGACAGGCTTACCTTCTCTGACCTCAAGATTCCAGAGTCCTGGCCAGTCCATGCAGGAGGCAAATGCCCGGGCAGCACCGTTAAAGGGCAGCTGTGTACCCTCTCATGCTCTTGGCTCCATGGAGCATCTCAGCGCAATGTTTTGACAGCTTTAGTTTTCAATAGTTTTTAAAAAATTGATAAGATACACATTTACCATCTTAACCATTTTTAAATGTACAATTTAGTAGTATTCACTGTATTCATATGATTATGCAAACATTCCCTAGAACTTTTTACCTTGTAAAACTGGAACTCTTCCCCATTAACCAACATCTCTTCTTTTCCCCTCCCCCAGGCCCTGGCCATCACCATTCCGCTTTCTGTTTCTGTAAGTTTGGCTACTCCTGAAACTTCTGTAAGTGAAATCATATAGCATTTTGTGCTATATAAATTCTTTTTGTGACCATTTAGGGCTTTTATTTTTGCATTATTTAAAATAAGACACAATTTACATACAATAAAATATGTAAATCTTTAGTGTGAAGGCCAGTGATTTTTTACCTATTCACACATGGGTGTTGAATCACCACTGAAATCCAAACATGGTTCTCCCAGTGCCACAGAAGTCCCCTGTGTAACCCACCCGACCACTACCCCCACCCAACGGCAGGCGTTATCCTGATTTCTGCCAAAGTTCTTTATAGCAGAATATACCTGAGCTTGGAAGTGAAAAGCTCAAGAAATGGATAATAAATAGTTAATTAGTCCCCTATTAATAGTGTCACTTTAGGCAAGCAATTCTGAGCCACAGTTTCCTCAGCTGTAAAACAGGGATGCTAAAATCTACAACATAGGATGCTGTAGGAGGAATCAAATTAAGTAGGATATGAGAGCCCAGAAGAGACTCAATAGACTTTGGTTGGATATGAATGCCCTCCCCTTATAGTGGTGCCACAGTGGGGTGATGAGCAAAGGGCACTGTATAATGGGTATAACAAGGGGGTCCTAGACTATCTGGGACTTTGGGGATGAAGGTCTTTGTGGGGGATGGTGGAGAGCATCTCCACTGCCAGATAAGCCTGGTCAAACCAGCCAAGCTAGCAGCCACAGACCTGGGTGCACAGACCCATGAACAGACCCATGTACATCCTGCTGGTCTGGCCACACCGGACTCTCTGAGTCCCATGAGCACTGGGACAGTGACTCATTGCTCACCGGGTGTTCTCCGAAGTAAATAGGTCTCATAATTACCGAGAGGACTGTTGAAAACAGAGCTTGCTGGGTCCCATCCCCAGAGTCTCTGATTTAGGGTCTCTGGAACTGAGCTTGACAATTTTCACTTCCCAAGTGATGCTGGTACTGCTGGTCCAGAGACCACACTTCGAGAACCACTGGTGTAGTAGAACCTCCTGACCTTTGCCCAGAAGCCCTGCGCCCAGGCAGCTGCATCATCCCTCAGCTGCTCTGCCTGCTGATGGCTCCTGGCTTCCTCTGCTTATGGGCAGCACCTTGTCCTGAGGTGACACACCTCCCATGGCCCACAACCAAGGATCAGCTGATGAAGGGCCAGCCCTCCTCTCAACGGGGAGACAACTTTGCAGTTTTGGTTTATGCTTCAGAGCTCCCTGCAGATCAGGCCAAGGTTATGTGTTAGCTGAGAGCACATCCTCACTCAGCTCTCAGCTTTGTGTCCCCCTCACTCATGTGTTGAAGCCCTAATCCCCAGTGTGATGGCATTTGGAAATGGGGCCTTTGGGAGGTAATTAGGTTTAGAATATGTCATAAGGGTGAGACCCTCATAGTGGGGTTGGTGCCCTTATAAGAAGGAGAGAGAGAACCACGTCTCTCTCCATGAGCATGCACTGAGTGAAAGCCATGTGAGCAACGCAGCAAGAAGGCGGATGTCTGCAAGCCAAGAAGAGACTCACTAGAAACCTCATCGGCCAGCACCATGATCTTGGACTTCCCAGCCTCCAACACTGTGAGAAGTAAATGTCTGTTGTTTAAGCTGCCCCACCTAATGGTATTCGTATAGCAGCTCAAAAAGACTAAGATGTCTCCTTTCTCTATAAGAGGTTCCTGAAAGCAAGCCCCCCCCCCCCAGTGAACCACATGTATCTGAAACCCCCTCTGCTTTCAGGGACTCTGGCCCAAGACACACAGCAGGTGCTCAATAGTATTTGTTGAATGAGTGAACAAGTGTGAGACATACCAGACTTAAGAAGAGGATACCTCCTTTCTCACCTCCCCCGGCGGCTCTCGGAGTAGGACCCTGGGGACCACGAAGCTGAACTTGGCAGAGCCTGCCAGGCCCTAACCTGGTTGGAGGTGCTGCCCTCTCTGCTGTGCTGTGTCAGGGAGAGGCTGCCCCCGCTGTCTGGGCCTCTGGATGGGTTGATTAACTAATTACCTCCAGCACCAGCAAGAGAAAACAGCCAGCGTGACAGCTCCAGGCTGCTGGCAGGGCCCGTGGTGCCCCTCCCAGCTCCTCTTGGCAGGTGAGGTCTTCATTTCCCAGCACTTGGCAGACTCAGGCTGGGGAAGGGGTAGGACTGAATGCAGGGAGGAGGGGAGCATAGTCAGGAGAGTGAGGGCTCGAGGGAACAAAGGCCTGGAGAATCATTTCTTCAGACCCCAACCAGGGTCTCTTGTGCAGAATTAACCCCACTGTCCAGATAGAGAAACTGAGACCGCAGGGGCACTGAGATTTGCCCAGAAGCACAGGTTTAGTGGGGGTGGGGTTGGGGAGGGGGTGACACCCCAGGCCCTCTACCTCTTAACCTGGTTTGGCTTGCTTTGGAGTATGGATGGTAAGTGGGGGCAGGATTTCTGGCAACTTCTCTCACTTTTCTCCTCCCTATTGTTAACCTTTGTCACCAGCAGACGTCTTCTCAGTCTGAGCCAGGCCAGGAAAAACACACACAAACCCTGAGAAGGGGCCACATGTCTGCTGCATAAGGGGCCGGGGATTATGAGGCGCTCTGCCTCCAGCTCTCCGAGTTGCTCTGGGGCTTCTCAGCCCCCATCTCCACTCCCCACCCCATCCTCCCCTTTCCTGAGGCCTGGACTGAGCTGATAGCTATTGGGCTGATAGGAATGACAGCTGCTTCCGTGATTAATCACCGTATGCCACACATGGGGAGAAGGGAATGGGGAGTGGGGGCAGGGGGAGGCAAATGGCAGGCAGGGAGAGGGGGGGACCCTTCAGCGAAAGAGAAGGTCTGGGAGAGAGCTTTCCAGGGTGGGCCGCCTCCTCTGGGTTTTTCTCTGTGGCCCGCCACACAGTTCTGCAGGGGTTACAAGCCTGGCGTTGGTGTTTCCAAGGCTGCCCATGGGGCTGTCCTCTCCTTAAAGGGGAAATGAGAATTCACCTCTCTGTGCCTCCATTTTCTCGTCTCTCAAGTGGGAACAGGACGAATTTCTCCCTCAGGGGTGGGTGGTTGGAAAGCCCCAACGTGTTAACACGTGTAGAGCAGTTAGAACAGTGTTGGCAAGCGGGAAGCCCTTGCAACATAGCTATTACCAAATTTCATCTAATCTGAGCCATCGTGGTTTAGATGCACCGTGACTTTATGTACCTCTAAGAAAAATGAGACACTGCTGAAAACAACTGTAACCTTTGATGCTTGTGAGACACATCCTGATTTCAGCAATGTTAAAATTGGGAGGAAAATGTGCTTCTTAGAAAGATGAATATGGCATTATTCTCATTCTTATTGCTCCCTAACTGAAGCACTTAGCCCCCCACCAGCTGCACGGCAGGTGCTGAATAAACGTTGAGTCATTGAATGAGTGACAGATCAGCACCCAAACAGGTGTGAGGGAGGCGGCAGGAGCCCAGCGCCTCTTTGCCAGCCCCGCCCCACGTTGCCCTCCCGGACTTGCCCCAGGTGCCTCACTCTGGAGCCTGCAAACTCGGGCCTTTTCAGTTGCTGCCTCTCCCCGTTTGCTCAAAGCCCTTGGCCTGACGTGGATTCCAACAGGTTAATTCAGTAGACTGGCTAATGGCCCCTCCCTCCACACCCACCCATCTGTGGGTGCCATAGGTCCTCTGGTGCCCCCAACTCAGTAAAACACACCTTGTCTGTGGGACCCTCAAGAGTGACAGTCACGGGAAAGTGCAGTTCGAAGGGCTTCCTGGCCCCTGAACTGACTGAGGAGAAGTGCTGTTGGGGTAGGTGGAGTGGCGGGAGGGAAGAGGAACGATGTGCGCGTACCTCTCCTTTCCCCCACCCCCAGTCCTCTAAAAAGAGGTTCAAATCCCAGCTGACATTAGCAGCATGACCTTGGTCACGTTACTGCACTTCGTGGAACCTCAGTTTTCCCTAGCTGTAAAATGGGGGATAACCGTTGTATTCCCTCCCCACACTTGGTACTAGGCTTAAATAAAAATATGTCCATGCCCTTCCTCCACCCCTCACTTGCCTCATTCTCTCTTCCCCTACCTTGCTCAAGCCCTGACCTACAACACACTTAATGCCAACCCCAGTTAGTTTTCCTTCCGTTGCTAAGGTGGACTTCCATCTGGGTTGTGGGGGAGGGAGAGAGGTGGGGCCCCAGGCTGTTGGAAGCCTGGGGCTGAGGGCAGCCACGCAGGTGAGGGGCCTTCCTTCCTCACACAGGGAATCTGTACTCTGGCCATTCCCACAAAGATATAATTTATGTCTTAATAGGCCTCAGCCTCCTCTACAAAAGCCCTAAAGTGCCTTTTTATTTAAAAAAAAATAATAATAAAAGTTGCTGATTGTGTCTGCTGCATCCTGAGGGATCTCTCAAAAGGCATGAGAGAGGGGAGCTCAGGAAGAAGAGGAAGTGGTAGCAGGGCCTTGGGCTGTCAGATTCTGCTTTTCCCCAGGCCCCCTGTGCCCAGGACAAGCACCATGGGGCACTAGCCCTGGCAGGTAGTGAGGAGTGGCTGCTCCTGGCTGATCTGGGGAGAGCAGCTAAAGCCAAAATCCTGGACCCTCTTTCTCTGGGTCCCAGCACCCCAAGAGAATAGAGATTGTTGGGATGCAGCCATTTGACTCAATCCAGCCACTACCAGTGGTCCACACTATCCTGTTCGAGGGTCTGGCTGGGGCCCCTGGAGTTTTAGGGAGGCGGGGAGGGATGGGAGAAGGAGGTGAGGTTGAAAATGTCACCAATATTTAGTTGGCTGTCCCTGGAGAACGTATCCCATTCCATTTCCATCTCTCCTTCTCCACACATAGCACCTCGTGCAGAGCCATGAGCTAAGACCTTGACCTCAACCACCTCTGCAGCTCAAGCTCCTCCCAGAATCCCTCTTACTCCTTTCTGTTTCTTCTGCAGCTGAAAGACCACTCCACCTTTCAATATTGGAGGCAGACAGCTGTGGGGACTGCTAGGGGCCCAAAGTGTGGTATTCAGGTCTCCCAGCTGGGAAGTGCCAATTCCAAAAAACAGGACTCCCAGGCCAAATGACTCTTAGTATCAAGATCTTTCCTTCCAACAGTGTTCCAGGCCAACCAGGCCCAGGAAGTTAGCTCCAATGGGAGGAGCATATGAAGCTGAGAAATACAATTCTGTGCTGATCAAGATAACTTGTAACACTACAGTCAACAGAAAAATAGCAAAGCTCTCCACCTTCCTCCTGTTGAGGCCTTTTATGTCCTATCTTATAACACCAACCTCTTTCCACTGGGCATGTATGATTGTGCCTATCAGCCAAATGGGAAAACTGAGGCAGAGGTAAAGAACATCGGTTATACAACCAACAAATCAGAAATTCAACAAAGTCAATGTGAGACATCCTTAAATCCCTCCTTTCCTGCCCCAGTTTTCTAACCCCAATTTTTTCTACTTCTCCAGGATTTTTTAAAAGTGAGGAATGATTAGACAAGTTATTTTTCCAAATACCCCTTTCCACTATGGTTCTCTGAAGCTCTGATCTCTGGAGTGTACCTGAACCAGTGATCACAAATGTAGATGCCCTCAGCAGGAAGCCAGGTGGGAAACAAATGTGCAAATCAGACCAGGGGTAGCACTGCAGGGAGTGGCGAGGCTTGTGGCAAGCTGGAGAGTACATGCCCCTCCTTATAGCAGTCAAACTCAAATAATTAAATTTAAGAATATGAATCATTTGGTTATGTTAAGGATATGAATCTTCTGATTAAACAAAGTAATTGAATGTACACATTTACTCTGTTCCTTTGTAAATGACAATTAAAGATATTTTTAGAGGCAAAAGCACACAAAAATGAAAAGAATAGAAGAGGAATTGATAGCAGATGAGAGATATTAAAATTTTGGAAGTTGAAAAGCTGACAGATGGGTTGTAATAGATTTTTACTGTAAAAAGCATCATTTTAAGCCCGGAAGTTGGAGGGGATGCATCAACAAGAAGCCAGACAATTCACACACACCACAGGATCTCTGTGAGAATTGAGCGCTAAAGACACCAAGTATCACTGAAGGCGAGAGTGGGCGGGGGGGGGGTGGCTAAAAACTGGGAGATGAGTTTAAAAGTCTTTAGTAGGAATAACTGGACCCTAGGGTCCCCGCTCAGACCTTGGTCAATTTCCCTGTTGTCACCCAGCAGGAGCCTGGAGGTTTGTTCCCAGGAGAGGTTGAACCAAGAGTCTCTGGTCTAAGGGATGACAGGCCAGTGGAAGTAAGGGGCTATGCAAGTTTCCTAAGGCTGCTGTAACACATTACCACAAAGTAGGTGGCTTAAAACAGTAGAAATTCAATTCTCTCACAGTTCTGGAGGCCAGAAGTATGAAATCAAGGAGTCAGCAGGGCTGAGCTCCCTCCCGAAGCTCCAGGGGGAGAATCCTTGCCTCTTCTAGCTTCTGGTGGTTCCTTGGCTTGTGGTTGCGTGACTCCGATCTCTACTTCATCTTCACATGGACGTCTCCATAGTCATTTGCTTTTGAGCCCACCTGGACAATCCAGGATAACCTTATCTTGGGATCCTTAACTCGATCAGATCTATAAAGACCCTCTTTCCAAACACGCTCCCATGAACAAGTTCCAGGAATTACAACACGGACATCTTTTGTGGGGGCCACCAAACCTCTCACTGCAGGTATTGCACTGAAAAAGATGTGAGCGTCTGTGCAGCGGGTTCTGGAATGATGTTGTTGGTTCAACATCGTTTTGTTATAATGGTGATGAGATGCTGCTGGAACTTAACTCTTGTTTATATCAATCAGCCTATGGTAAAATTGGTTCTATTACACATCATTTTGCTTAAAGTCATAGAACCTATCTATGATGTTAAGTAGGGACTTACTGTATTCTGAACTGTGGGACTCTCGCTCTCCTCCCCTACTCGGTTCTCAGCATTCTGGCAGTCAGGCTTACAGCCCTGAGTGGGGGTGGGAAGGTTGGAGATTCCCTGTCTGGAGAAACAGACTGGCTTAAGACAAAAGTTGATATGTACTGATACCGGGCATCTAGATGCCAATGAAGCAGCTAGATCCTCACCTGATCACCTTCCATGAGACCCACTAGCTGACAGCTTTCCCATGGAGCTATCGGATGATTTTCTAGTAACCCACTTTTAAATAAGAATAGTCAGAATGTGCACAGCAAGTGTCCAACCTGAGAGACAGAGACCAAACAGAAAAACAGAAGAGAAGAAAAGGGGAATCTGAGGGAATAGAAACCATGCAGGAAGCGCATGAAAACTTGCAAAATAAAAAAATATATAAAATTATTTCCAGAGGGATGAGAATATGTAGTATTCATTTAATAAAAATGAAATTATATTAAAGAAAACAAGTGCTCTCAAAAATTAAAAGTAATTTAAAAGGATAACTGCCTGAATTTGATATAAAAGTTAAAAAATAAAATTATGGAAGTCTCCCACAAATTAGAACAAAAACAAAGAGTGAGAAAATGAGCCCTGGCTGGCGTAGCTCAGTGGATTGAACACGGGCTGCAAACCAAAGGGTTGCCAGTTCGATTCCCTGTCAGAGCACATGCCTCGGTTGGGGCACTTAAGAGAGGCAACTGATTGATGTTTCTCTCTCACACTGATGTTTCTCACCCTCTTTTCCACTCTCTCTAAAATCAATAATAAGTATGTCCTCAGGTGAGGATAAAAAAATAAAATACTGGTATCTGGCTCACCTTAGTTTTAGTTTCCTATTGCTCCCGTATCAAATTACCACAAATTTAGTGGCTTAAAACAACACAAATTTATTATTTTATTTTTCTGTAGGATGAAGTCTGACACTGGTCTCACTGAGCTAAAACCAGGGTGTCAGGAGAACATTATTCATCTCTGGAAGGGAGAGCCTGTTTCCCCGCTTTTTTTCAGTTTGTAGAAGCTGCCAGCATTCCATGGCTCCTAGCCCCATTCCATCTTCAAAGGCAGCAGTGTCTTCGTCACATCACAATGACTGCTTCTGTCACTACATGTCCTTTGCTGACATGGCTCTCCTGCTTCTGACACCTGTGTCTCTCTTCCACTTTTAAGGACCCCTGTGGTTACAGCGATCCCACCTGGACAACCCCGGATACTCTCCCTATCCTAAGGTCAGCTCATTACCAATCTAATTCCATCTGCCACCCCAGTTCCCCTTTGCCATATAATATATTCACAGGTTCTGGGGACTAGGACACAGACAAATCTCTTTGGCAGGGTGGGGAGGAAGCATTATTCTGCCTATGAAATCATGGATTTTGTTTTTTATTTCCCTTGATTACTGAGTTTTTTTGGCGTCCCTTAAATTTTATGCCTGAACTTTTTCTGTCTCCGTCCATACTTTCCAGCCTCAGGCCCAACCTGGCAAGTCATCCTGGGCTTCAGCTGCCCAGAATCCAGACAATTTCTGCAGGCCCTTTCCCAGCTATGCATTTCTCTGCTCCAGTCTGAGGGATGGGGCTCAGGTTGCTGAGTCAGAGAAGAGAAGAGAAGTTGTTCAATTCCTCCTGGGCCCCAGTGGGGAGCTAGGCCCTAGCCCCTACACACCTGATCCCCCCTTGGGGCTGCAGAGATAGCCTTTCAGCCTGGCAGCAAGCAGAGAGGATCAAGGCTGGAGGTGGGGGATGCAAACAGGAGAGATGAAAGAGGATCCTGGTACTGCCTGAATGTCAAGGGCCACCAGCCAGCTGTGTCTGTGCCACCAAGGTTGGGGGGCTGATGCTAGAAAGCTGATGCTGCTCACACACCAGAGAGGTAAGCCCTGGGGGCCGGTTCTGATTCCCTGCCACTCCAGCAATGTCACAAAGGACACTGCTGGGGGCAGAGTGTAGAAAAGGACTGTGCCCCAGAGGTTGGGGGAAGGGGAGTGGCCTACAGTGCAAGCAGCGTGCAACAGAGTTCTCAGAGTGTGGAGTCCAGCGTGTCGAAGAACAGATTTAAGGAGCACACTATAACAGACCTCATGGGAGGCTCTTCCCCGGGACCTTACGCTTGCACAGCTTCTTGAACTCCCCAGAGCCCTAACCATTCTCATCAGGTGCTCACCACACCCGGAGGCAGGCAGAGTAATCCCAGTTTTGCAGATGAAGAGAGTCCATGCAGGGAGTTCCACAGTCATCCTGCTCACGGCCCGGGTCTCCCAGCGCCCTCCTGAGGAACCAGGAACATGTGAGGGTCCCTGGTCAGACAGGGGGCAAACACCACCACTGCTGCCCTCAGTGACAACATGTATGGCTCTGAGTGTCACTCTGTCAGGCAGTGCCAACCTCAGCTCATTCTCCCGGAGTCAGCCCCCGATAGAGCCTGCAGAGGAGCCAGCGTGGGGATGTTAGGGACACCCCCTTCTGTCCTGCACTCAGAACTGCCTGGTCCGCCATGTCCACCGCTGCAGAGGGTCAGACCAAAGGGTCCAGTATCATTGTCTCAGGTCCCATGTGGTGAAGGTCAGGCCAGCTGCCCCCTTCCCTACTCCGGGTCTCCCTCAGCACCCTGCTCCCTCAGGCCGTCTTGCCTCCGGTGGCCCAGAGGTGGAGCTCCCGCAGTCCGCAGTGCTCCCTGGCTGGCAGGCACATTGAGAAAGGGCTTTTAGAAGGTGACTTCCCTGAAGACATCCTGCCACTGCCTGTCCCTCACACACACTTCATTTTACAGAACCTAGACACTGCCAGGCACACAGCAGGGACCTGGCAAACATGGATTAATTCTCTTCTCTCCCCCTGCCATGCCTCCAGGAAGAATCTCCCCCTCACGCAGGTGCTGGTGGCAGGTCTGGGTGTTCAGAAAACTGTGCCATCCTCCTGGGTCCTGCCAGCATGGAAAGGCCTCTCTGCTTGCCAGCATGGCCTGGGGGAGGCAGGGGCATGGTCAAGGTGCCCTCCCAGCGTGCCCTCGGGGTGTCCTCAGAGACATATGTGACTGGCAGCTGAGGGTCTTCTCAATGGAGTAGATTCTATCCCCTGCCTCCCCTGAATACACACCACCAGGGCTGGCTGGGTTCTCTAAACACATCAAATGAGAAACAGGTGCAAATTAAGTGACTGAGCCACAAAGACATTAAAGTTGGTAAAGTTTCCATCAAGAGCACTGAGGAAAGGTCACTGGGAATAACTCTGGAGATATCCAGAGACTAGGCACAGAGAGGAGAGAGAGAGGCTGGGAGGCTGGAGGGGAAAGGGCAGGGGGTAGGGGAGGAGGGAAAAGGAAGTTCATACACTGTGAGAGAGGAGGGGAGGGGAGGACATGGAAGCTGGAGCCAGAGAGCCTGCCCTGGCCACCCCAGGAAAGGGTGGGGCAACTTGCATCTTGCACAAGGATTTCTCTGAGCCTCTGGCTGCCTGAACCCTGCACTGCCCATGGTGTTGCCAGGGAGGGTGCCCAGCAGGGCTGGCAAGCTGAGGGGTCAAAGGTCCTGATCTGGGCCCACCAACACCACACCACTTGACACTCCCCAGGGCCCAGTCAGAGGCTTGGAGGACCTAGGCTGGTGAGCTGCAACTAATCACTAATGATTTTCATATTTTGCATATCATTTGCATTCTCCTAGGGTCTGTCAAAGCCTCTGCACTCACCCCCTAGAGACCCCTGTCCCTGTTTCTCAGTTCTCCATCCCCATCCCTCTGTTCCCCATGCCCTCAGGCCTAGTGCCACAGACTCCCATCTCCCTGCGCTGCTCTCTCCTTTCAGGTCAGATAGGGTGGGTCATGGGTGGGGGCATCTCTCAACCCCAAGGGTTCAGCAGGAACAGCTGAGGGTACCTTGGAAGGGGGTGACCGAGGCCCATCTGATGATTAATCCTCCTGCTAATTAATGAAGGCTTCACTGTCACCAGGGCTTTTAAGGAAACTCAGGGAAGCTCTTTAACACATCAGAGCTGTCTCCAAGGTCCTCCAAGGTCTTTGACCTTGGTGGGCTCATAATCAGCCCTTCACCTCAAAATTAGGGGCCCCTCCTCCACATGGTTACGGGAGAGGAAGAAAGCTTCCTGGGCCTCTGTGGCCCAAGGCCGTGAGCAGAACCGAGGCAGCCTCCACTGCTCCTGCACCCACACCTCCTTACCAAAGCCCCTATAACGGAGTGAAACTGCCCCTGCCTCTCTTCCAGTACACATGCAGCTGGAGAAGGGTTTGTATTCATCCAGACCTGCCCTAGACAAGGAAAGCCATGTGCCGGCCACAGGGCAAGCCGGACGGGGGCCAGGTGTTCAGCCTCCCAGCACTGCGCCCCCAGTCTCAGGTCTCCACTTCCTCCCCCAGCATTAGGAAGGCAGCCCCTTCTCTAAAGGCTTTGGAGGGCAGGCAAGACACTGACCTGGTTAGGACAATCCCAGGCCAGAAGTCAAATGGGATGATCCCTGGGAGTTTCCTATAAGCTCGGGATGCAGGGATTCTCCCATATGCTGGCAAGAGCAAATGTGGTGGGTGGCCCAGTTTACTTTCATAACTGGCTGTAAAACTAGCTCCCCATTGCTTGTTGCATAGCAGTTTAAGGCAGAGGCCTCTCTGAGGGAGAAATTGTGTACAGAGAACAACAGTCAAAAATCCCTGATAAAGGCTGCTGAGGAGGAAGGACGGAGCACAGAAGTGACTTCGTTTATTCCACAGATAGGAGCACCCACCCTGAGTCAGACCCTCTGCCAAGTGTGAGAGGGCACAGAAGTGAAGGAGGCAAGTCTTTAGTCTCAGGCCAAATAGATGAATGATTTGGAGCAGACCTTTTTCATTATGATGAGACTCAGTTTCCCTATCTGTAAATTGGGAATCAAACCTGATGCTATAGGAAGCCTGAAAGACCATACATAACTGAGTCTCAGGGGGAAGCTATGGATGTTGATAGAAATGACAGTGAAAGTCAACAGCACAGCATCTGCCACATAGGAGATCCATGAATGCTCATCAGTGCAGTCACTACTATTTTGTGGGGTGGCGCTTGCTCCTGAGAGAGCTGTCTGACCTCAGGGTCCCAGGCTGGAAAGTATATATCTCAAGCTCCTTTTCCAGCTCCCGACAGATTACAAGACGAAGAAAATGGCATTTGTCATGCACCTGCTGTGTACCAGGCTCTGTGTTGGACAATTTGCATGTGTTATCTCGTTTAATCCTTGTGATTAAACACCTCTCCTCTCTCTCATTTTAGAGATGAGGAAATTGGGGCTCAGAGAAGTTAGGTACCTTGCTAAAAAAAATTCTGCACCCACAATCCAATGCTTGGTGGAGGGAGTTCCCCACATAAATTCATAGCAATTCTTCATAACACCAACTGGATGCCCTATAATTCAATTCAATTCTGACTCTATTTACATGGAGGTAGCATCAGATCCCATAAGTTAAGGGCTCCGTTCCACAAGGTCACCTCCTGCTTCAGATGCCTATTGCAAGCCCAGGTTGCTAGTACCTGTGCTTCTGACCCAATGGCTGCAGATTGGACGTTTCCATGACCTGCTCCTTGGGTTTGGCCAATTTGCTTGAATGGCTCACAGAACTCAGGAGACCCATTTACTCATGAGATTACTGGTTTATTACAAAGAACATTAAAAAATACAAATCAGCAGTCCGATGAACAAATACATAGGGCCCCAAACAAATGTGGAACATCTGTCCTCAGGAGTTTGGTGCCCAGCACAGTGGCTCATGGAAGCATCTGGTTTCCCAACTGAAAGCTCTCAGAACCCCACCTTCCTGATTGCTGTAAAGGCTTCATTCCATAGGCATGATTAAGTCACTGACTGCTGATTGATTCAACCTTCAGCCCCTCTTTGCTCCCCAGAGGTCAGGGAGTAGGACTAAAAGTTTCAACTCTCCAATCACATGGTTGGTTCTCCTGGCAACCAGTTCCATCTTTAAGCGCTTTCCCAAAGTCATCTTCCTAATATAAGCTCAGGTGTGGTGGAAAGGGGTTTGTTATGAATAACAAGACACCCATTTCACTTTTCTGTTTCTGAAGCCATTTCAGGAGCTGAGGACAAGAGAACAATCACTAAGTATATTCCAAGGGCTTTGGGAACTGTGAGCCAAGAAGCGTGCACAAAGACCAAATATATTTCTTATAAATCACGATATTGCATTTCCCAAGGTTATACTGCTCTTAATGTGCAGAACATGTCAGGTTCAAGAATATTCGTGGCGCTTTATTTATAATCCCCCAACACTAAAACAACCCAGTTGTCTATCGAGAGGAGGCTGGTTGAATGAACAGGTATTTTCATGCAACAGAGTACTCTATAGCAATGAAAAAGAGCGAGTTACTGCCACAAACAACAATGTGGACAAATCTCACAGATACAATGTTGAGCAAAAGAAGTCAGACACAAAAGGCTATATACTGCATGATTCTATTCGTATAAATTCACTGACCAGCAAAACTCATCTGTGGTGCTGGAGGTCAGAATAATAGTTACCCCAAGGTGGCGGGGGTGGGGCGGGTATAGACTGGGATTGTGGCGTGAAGGGGCTTCTGGGATGCTGGAAATGTTTTCTATCTTCATCTAAGTGGTTGGGGTACAAGGGTATGAGTATATGTTGGGGAGCAAAATTTGCCACCCCAAAATGTATCTCTTTGACGTGAGACTTGTTTTAGGCTGATTTTTTTAAGAAACAAGACTCGGGGAAGTTCTCTTTATCTCCTCCTTAACTAGAAGAATTGAGAGGGTGCCTACAGCTATTACCAAAGATAACTTTATTTACATCAGAAAGACTTCTCTGTGTGACACGGCAAACATTTGTTTACCAAACATTTGCTCTCATCTCCAAATGAATTGTCTCCCTCCCCTTCAAAGTCCCAGACCCCACGCCCCCTGTCCTTAGCTCAGGATGGCAGGTAGGCCTCCCCTGTCTGACTGCCAGTGGTCCTCATATTCTTATGGGTCCCAGCACATACATGAAATTAAATGTGGTTTTTCTCCTGTTAGTCTGTATCATGTTAATTTAATTCCTAGACCAGCCAGAAGAGCCTAGAAAAGTAAAGGAAACATTTCTCCTCTCCAACAATAAATATATAAAACTCATCAAGCTGTACCCTTAAGATTTTCCTCCATAAAAAGGAAAAACGAACAACAAACAAACAAACCTGTAATATGCAGTTGACCACTGAACAGTGTGGGGATTAGGGGCGCTGACACCCCTGCAGTCAAAAATCTCTGTTTTGACTCTCCAAAAACTTTACTAATAGCCTACCGTTGACTGGAAGCCTTACTGATAATATAAACAGTCAATTACCACATATTTCATATGTGATATATATTATATACCGCATTCCTATAATAAAGTAAGTTAGAAAAAATATGTTATTTAAGACAATTATAAGGGGGACCTCAGTTGCAGGTTTGATCCCCAGTCAGGGTGCAACAAGAGCCAACCAATAAATGCACAAAGTGGAGCAACAGCTCCATGTTTCTCTCCCCGCCCCTCCTCTCTCTAATATCACTACAAAATTATAAATTACAGACAGAGCCCTGGCTGGTGTAACTCCATGGATTGAGCACAGGCCTGCGAACCAAAGGGTCGCCAGTTCCATTCCCAGTCAGGGCATGTGCCTGGGTTGCAGGCCAGGTCCCCGGTGGGGCAACCCATGAGAGGCAACCACACGTTGATGTTTCTTGACCTCTCATTCTCCTTCCCTTCCCCTCTGTCTAAAAATAAATAAATAAAATCTTTTTAAAAAACAGGAAATCATAAGGAAGATAAAATAATTTTACAATATTGTGCTATGTTTATTGATACCATAAGTTTATGTTGTCTGTTTTGAGCTACACAGTTCATTTTCGAGTTTTTTCAAATTGTCGATTGAAAAATATCCACCTAGATGTGGACCCGCACAGTTCAAACCAGTTTCGCTCAAGGGTCAACTGTGTATCTTTTAGTAAGGTGCAGGGCCAAGGTTGGAGTAGCTACGTGAACTCCGCATCCTCTTAGGAAAGGGTGTGAGGAGGCAGACCCTGAGTCACTCTCCCTGACTTTGGAGGGAGAGGTCCTGAGGCTTTGCATGGTGGGAGGGGGGTCTGTATGCTGTGCCCCCCACAACCCCTCCTCCAGGGTAGGCCAGGCTAGTTACCACTCCATCCCAGGAAGGGAAGGGGAAGTGAGAGGGAGGAAGAAGGGGAAAGGAAGAAGGAAGAACAGGGAGGAAAGAGAGGCAGACAAGGAGTGGGTAGGGGCCTGTTTCCTACAAGCCTCCTGTGGTTCTGACTTGGACGGAATAAGTTCAGTGAGAACTTAGCCTCCTGGGTAGGAGGCATGGGGCTGGCAGGAGCCGGTGGGCTGGGGGAGATGGAGATATTTCTATGCATTTTGATGGTGCATGAAGAGCATCAGCCCTGAGTGCTAGATGATATTCCAGTGCACGTCCCAGATGGGGAGGACGGGGGGCCCGCACACTGGCAGATTTCTGGGAGGGGTAGACTCTCACCATCCCACACGCCCAGACCCAGCCACCCCGCAAGTGCAGGGAGCAGAGCCAGTGCCCACACTCCAGGGCCCAGGCCAGCCTTCCCGAGCCCGGAGCCCACCCCAGCCTGCCTTCCCTCCAGCTTCTTTCCATCTGCCAGTCTTTTCTTCTCTTTCCATATTTCCAACCCTCCCCCCACCATGCTGTTCTCTCCCCACTCCCCTGTCCCTGTGGCTGTTTCTCCATCTCTGTCTCTCACCTCTTCTCCTCTGCCTCTCCATTCCCCAGACATGTGGCTCCTCTCTAGCCCAATATAAATAATAGAAATTAATTTGTCAGCCAGCACACGTGGCTGACAGCAGCATGCTGAGGCAGAAAGCTGGTTGAAATAATTATTCTGGACTTAAGAAATCATTTTTTTTTATTCCTTAAGGCTAATGGAGTGAGAGGAGCACCTGGCCAGGCTGCGCTAATGGCGGACAGCATGGACCAGGGAGGGGTAGCAGCTTCTTCTGGTTCTCCTGTAATGAGCGGGTCCCCCCCACACACATCCCACTCCACTCTTTATTTAAGGGGAGAATGAAGCATCGAGAGGCCCTCTCCAGGTTAATGGAGTTACACATACGGCTTGAGGACAGGGTTTTTCATCAGGAGTGTTTCCCCAGTCCCTAACTCCTCCTCTCTCCTGGCCCAGCCCCCTCTCGGAGGGAAAGCTCTCCCCAAGATCAGGTGGAGGCAGGTACTGAGGGAAAGCCAGTGCCCGAAGGAAAAGGATCCTAATGTTTACTAAGATTCTACAATATACTAGGCTGTATGTACGCTAGGCCTACAACCCATGAAGACACATTAAATCCTTACAACTGCCTGGGAACAAAGTTAGGACATTCACATTGGCCCAGAAAACAGAGCATAAGCAATTTGTCCGAGATCAAAAGGAAGAATCACCAATGCCCCAGAGGAGGGGTACAAAGATCCTTACCCCAGCTAGAGGGTGGAGGGAGAGTTGTGTGTGTGTGTGGGGGGGGTTTGAGGAATGTATCCATCAGTCCCGGCAGGAAAAACAGGGCACCCTCAAAGGGTTCATTGAAGGCATATAAATGAAGGGACTATTTACGGAGCTGTAGGCAGCTCTAAGGAAACTAATAAGAGATGATGAAGCACCCAGGGCTATTTACCATCCCAGGCGTGAAGGGGGGCAGGGTGAGGGCAGCCAAGAGCTATGGCTGTGGGAGCTGGCAGCCCACTCACCCGGAACGTTGGTGTAGAAATGCAGCCACCCTGTAAACTGCCTGGCAGAGAGGGACCGGCAGTGTGGGCACCCTGGCCTTCTCCCCACCCCCGCCCCACCCGACTTACTGCTAGTGGTTCCTATCCGTGGCTGGAGCCCAACTAGAAGCCAGTGAACAAACAGACCATTAGGGGTCAGCCTTCTGGGGCCCAAAGCAAAGTGGAGCAGGACAGAAGGTGGATCTGAAGGGAAGTGAATAACTAGTACGCAGTGGAAGGTTTTAGGGGCTCTCTGAGAAAGGGCCAACTGGATGCAATAGAGACTGGAGAGTCTGGGGGGACAGGAAGAGAGCACCCCCAGAATTGGAACCCAACTGTTGTCTGATGGGAGAAACACCAATTCCTGTTGAATGGGGAGGTACCATTAGTTGGGTATCCTTGGACCCAGACATCAGTCAGGGAACCAGAGAGATCCAGATAGAACTGGGACCCCAACAAATGCCTGGATAACCAACCGGGAGAGAGTGAGCGGGTCCCTGGAGAAGGGGAGTCTGCCGGCAGGTTTGGAGGAGAGAGAGAAGGAACTGAGTGATCACCAGTCCCCAAGCACTGAGTCTGGTGCAAGGAGGGTACGCAGTCTACATAAAAGCATCCAGGTAGGAAAAGGTGTCAGGGGGAAGGATTGGCGAGGGAGGGAAGGACCCCAAAATCATTTCTGCAGCAGGAGGCTGAAGTCATAGGAGGGACTGGGGGCTCATTGGGTTTACTGCCCTCCCCCTCTGTGTTTTAGAGGTGAGGGAATGTGGCAGAAAAAGCTGTGATTACCCCAAGTCCACTGGTATGGGGGCGCA
Organism: Trachops cirrhosus; assembly: GCA_028533065.1. Lineage (NCBI taxonomy): Eukaryota > Metazoa > Chordata > Mammalia > Chiroptera > Phyllostomidae > Trachops > Trachops cirrhosus. The sequence continues at coordinate 98,938,906 of CM052541.1, forward strand.
GGTTGCTAAGCCAGTGAGCACGGAGGCCTCAGGCCCGGTAGATGGAGTACCCAGCTGGCCTCCCTGCCGCTCACAGGCCCCACATCCCACCCATCTTCTCTCCACACAGCAGCCACCGGATCTTTCCAAAACACAAGCCTGATCATGTCAGTCACGCTTGAATCCCTTCCACGCTCCCCACTGTACGGATCAAGTCAAAATCCTCAATCCTTTGATCCTCCCTGGCTGACATGGAGAGCCCAGTGGGAGCCCTTCTGACCTCACCAGCTTCTTTCCCCACCCTCCCCATGTTGAGCCACCAAGCGTCCAGAATGTCCCACGTCTGCCCCTTAAACACAGTGTTCTTTCAGCTTAAGACACTCTTCCCTCCCCACTCACACCCTGACCTGGCCAGTGCCCACTGGCCCTCGCCATAGGTGTCACTTTCTTCAGAAGCCTTTCCTGTCACTCCCTCGGCTTTCTGTTTTAAAGCATAGTTCTCCCATTACGAAACTTCTTACACAGCTAGGCGTTTGCCTGTGTACTTACTTTGTCTGCCCTGACTGTAAACCCCGAGGGCAGGCGCTTTGACTCCTTTACTGCCATAGCCCTGCTGCCTAGTGAGGTCCCTGGCACGTAGTAGGTGCTTTGTGTTTATGCTATAATCCATCAGAGGGAAGACAATGCGGCTGCACAGAAATGAGCAAAGCTTGATTGTATTCAGGTAGAACCACCTCCAAGACACACTGTGAAAAAGCTCGGTGTATGTTTGTGTAAAACAGAGGAAAACAACATACATGTATTTGTGGGTATGTACATACCTTTTTAGAAGGAAACTAAAAAAACTAATGACATTGATTGTCTCTGAGAAGAACTGGGTGGTTGGGGGTAGGAGTTGAGGGAGTTTGTGGCTTTGGGATTTGGGGACCTAGTCAGTTAAAAAAAAATCCTAATTAAAACTAAATGGGAAATATTTGATAATTAAATGGGTGGCTTGGAATCCCAGGAATGTGGAATGTATGAGTTTCATTGGAGCAACTTGCCACTGCGACCCGCTCTTCCTGGGGTGACCAGACCCTGGGTCTGCCATCAGTCACTTGGTGAGGGTGCCCAGGTTGTACCAGCCACCATCTCAGACCCAGAGAGGTGGGTGCAGAGAGCAAGCAGGTGGAAGGAACTGGGAGAGATTTCTCAGAAGCTCAGGGAAAAATAAGAAGGTAAGGCTCTGAGTATCTGTGTCTTCCCCTCCACTGACTTTTAGCCTCTCCATTTCCAGTGAAGACAGAACAAAAGGGTGCCTCTAAGAGGAGGAATGGAAGTTAGACAGCAGAGAGAACTTCCTGGAAGGACAGGGCTGAGCTACTTCTCTGTCATCTGTCCTGAGTGCCCCTGGGCCGGCCGGAGGGCAGGTGTGTCTATACAACTCTCCCTCCGCGGATGAACCTTAACGGTTCTTTCCCTTGAGCCGGGTCAGTGAGTGTGGTTCTGAAGGCCCCGCGTCAGTGTGAGCAGCCCAGCCCTCCCTGCTTCCCTTCTCTCTGCGGGGCAGCCTCTCACCCCAGCTCTCTCAGCCTCAGCTTCCACTCTCACTCAGCTCTCACAGGCAGCCAGAAAACACAGGAAATCCTTTTAAAACAAAAACCCTATCACGAATTGTACAGAAAGGGTTCGGCACCGCCTAGGATAAGAGGCAGAGGCCTAGGGGGTGGGCGGGGAGGCAGGGGTGTCGCTGACACAGAAAGGCAGGACAGCTTCCAGCCAGCTCTCTTTTCCCTTGGAGTGGGGTGGAGGGAAATCTGAGCTTTCAAAGTACCCCCCACAGGCCCATAACCAGCCCAGTCATCACACATCCTCCTTCCCCTGTGCAGGCTCCCACGCTGAGGTGCCACAGCAGAGAAACCCCGCCCTTCTCTGAAAGACCCCCAGAGGAGTAAGCCTCCCCGCAACTCTCCAGAGGGAGTCTGCCATTGGGGAAGAAGAGGCTGGGCTCCAACCCACTAACTCAGCAGGAGACCCTAGATAAGCTCCTCAGTTCTCAGGCTTTTTTCCTCAGCAGTAAAATCCAATAAACCCCAGAGGTTTAAAGGAAGTAAAGCACCTGCAAGGGCTTTGCAGGCTTTCTCTGCGTAAAAGAATAAGGCAGATCTTTACTTGGATTTGAGGATTGTCGGTTCAGTCTGCTTAGCATGTCAGCAGAGAACCCCAGGGTACAACCCCACAGACCAAGGGCAATGCCCCCTCAGAGTGACTTACGGGGTGGTTAAGGGAGGGGGCACCCACCTGCTCCTAGACAATGGGAAGGAGTCTGGGAATAGTGGGTGCCCATGCTGCCCTCTCCCCTGAGACAGCCTCCGATTCTTCCCGCCCGCTCAGATACCCTTGCCCCTCCCTTAGGCAAAGCCTTCATTTATCCATTCTGCTTCAGGTGGCCATCCTGGAGGGTGTGCTCGGAGACTCTGGGGATGTGGCAGGTCATGGGTAACACCCTGGGAGACATTAACATTAGTTTTTAAAATTGATATATAATATACATCAAAGCAAAGTGCACAAACCTTAAGGGTACAGCTCAATTAGTTTTTACCTACAGATGCATGCATGCAACCACCACCGGGATCAAGATAGGAGCACTTCCACAGCTGCAGCACCTCAGAAGGTGTGTGCCTCCTTGTGATCAACGCCCTCCACGGGTAGCCACTGTTAGGATCTCTATCGCCATAAATTAACTCTGCCTCTTCTCAGACTTCATGTAAATGGAATTATACAGTGTGTGATATATTTGTGCCTGGCATCTTTAACTCAACACTGTATCTATGAGATTCACCCATAGTGTTGCCTGTGGTTATAGGAATTCTTTTTTATTGCTGAGTAGAATTTCACTCTATACTGCTAGTGCTATTACCTTGTATGTAAATGAATATAATTTATATATAATCACAATTTATTTATTCAGCCTCTTGCTGGTGGATATTTCTGCTTTTTCCAGTTGTTGGCTAACAGGAATGAAGCTGCTCTGAACCCCCTTGTACCTGTCTTTTGATGAATCCATTAACATTATTTTGAGACACGTACTTGACTTTTAAAATAAACAACAAGCCACTGCTCTCCACTTCCTCCCACTGAGCTGTGCCATGCAGGGATGAGATTGCTACACCGCTGCCGTGTGGACATGTCCGTGGGGGAGGAGGCAGGACCCCCTGGGCAGCCCCTATAAGCTTCCATCTTGGGTCTTCGTGAAACTCCTGGCACAGCTGGGGCCCTGGCCCAGGTCTGTACCCAGAACCCAGGGGCAGGGAAAAGCAGAAAAGGTCCTAAAACCCGCTTGGGCGTGTCTAGCATGGGGTATATGGCACAGAAACTATTTCACAGATGAGGAAACAGAGGTTGGGGGAGGTTGAGTGACCTGGGCTCAAACTGTGGCTCTGCCTGCTGCTGGGGGTGTGGCCTTGGACACGTTTACTTACGTTCTCCGAGCCTCCATTTCCTCACCTAGAAAAATGGAAATAATGATATCTACCTCATAGGGTTGTCAGTAGCATTAAATAACAGATGTAAATCACCTAACAAAGTAGTTGGCATCTGTAATAATGATTTTTTCTGGTGTATTTTCTGCTCAAGATTACACAGAAATAAATGAGAGAACTAGAGCTCTTCAAGGAAGAAAGTAAGAGTGGAAATAGGGTCCGTGACCGTGTGTGTCTCTGTATTCTCAATACCCACCATAATACCTAGCACACTGTTGGAATTCGGTAAGTGCTTATTGAGTGACTGAAAGGAGGAGTGAACAGACAGACCCAGGCACTCACATGGAAATTTCTTGTAAGTCTTTAGAGTGGCTGCCAATCAGGAATCATTGCAATGCAGAAACAGACTGGGTGGGACAGCAGCTTGATGGATGTCACTGGCAGGTTCTCACCCCAGCCAGGAAGGCTTTCTTGGCCTGGGAGATGATGAGGTTTGGTCAGAGAGCACAGGCCAGGGAGCAGGGAGAAAGGGCCTGTAGGGAAGAGAAAGAGGCACTGAGAGCAGATGAACCATAGGGGAACCATGTGGGCAATGAATGGAATTCTCACCAGGACATTCGAAATATGGGGGCTCTGGGGTGGGGACGGGAATCAGCATGGAGCTAGCTGGGTCAAGAGGTCAGCCAGGGTACCTGGGAGACAACACTCATTGCTGTTCCTCTGTAAGTCCAGGGGCAGGACAAGCAAGTTTGCAAAGACTACTCAGCAGCTGCTCTCGGATTCCTGCCCCCACTTCAAGGAGGTGGAGTTTGTTCTCCGCTCATTCATTCTTTGAAATGACTCATAGCTGAGTTGTCAGGAGTGCAGAAGGTTCCAGAGAGGAGGGGCAGCAGCCGCCTCGCCCATCTGTGCACAGACAGTCCTGGCAGCCTTACAACACGAATGTTCCCAGGCTGGCCACAGGGGGGCGAGGGGGAGCCAGGCCTGGCGTTCAGGCCATCTGGGCGATTCCTGCACTGGGAAGAGCACTGGACAGGTGGGAGTCAGAGGATCCTGGGTGCCAGCCCTTCCTGGCCTCCTACATGCTGGCCACCCTGGGCAAGTCACTTTCTCCCTCTGCACCTCAGCTGACTTCCAACATGGGTGCCTAAAACCAGGAGGTCTCATTTGTCATTTGGGTTTATGCCTCAAGTTTGATAAGTCAGGGAAGTCTTCCTGGTTGATTTATGTAAATAAACACACTCCCAGCTTTGTTCCCCCAGAAAGACTTAGGGAAAGCTACTTTCTTTGAGATTGTGTCATACAAACCCATCACGGTGCAAACAAGGAATGAGAGATGCGATATTGCCAGTTTGTCTGTGGGAAACGCTGTGCTTTCACGCTCCCTGTGAATGCTCACACTGCCCTTCAGGCTAGACTTGAGAACCAAGGGCATCCTTTCTGACTCTTTACTTTTGTATTAAGCTATAACAGACTCACAGTAAAGAGCCTTAACCTTAAGTTCATGAACAGCTCGACAAATCTTTGCCTATATGCACAGCTGCGTATCCACCACCAGATCAAGATACAGAGCATTTCCAGCACCGCAGAAGGCTCTCTCATGCTTCATCCTGCTCAATGCTCATAGGTAAACTCTATTCTGACCCCAGAATGCTCTTTGCCCACTACACAGATGATGATACTGAGGTTCAGCAATGTGACCTGCCCAAAGTCACTTAGCTAGAAATAGCACCATTTATGCTTTTGGAGGGAGAGAGTGTTTGGAGAGCCCGAAAGGGAAGCAGGTATGCTGGAGGCGACCTTAGCACCCAGCAGCTGCCTGCCGTGCTCCATCATCCCCATGGCAGCCAATTTCGGCCTGGGGACATTTTTGCCTCCACTGGCTGAGGCCGCTTCTTCTCTTGCCCACTCCTGCTTGGCCCCACTGGCGCCAGGGTGCCTCACCTTGGCTGGACGGTCCCCTGAGAGAACAGAACCATGCCCAATCCCAAAGCACTTAAGCTTGCAAGCTTTACTCAAGAAGGAACTGAGGCTTTATGCTAGGAGCAAAATCCAGCCATTTCTATTTATAGCTGGTGATCCCTCGCTACAGCCCAGCACCAGGCCACCTTGGAGTGCTGCAGATGGTCATGAGGAAATCTTGCTTCTCCCAGATCCTTCCCAGGGTCCTGTCTGGGTTTGGGCTAGGAGACTGCCCTGAGAAGCTATCAGCAGGAAGTGACCCCAGTCCTTTTGGGGGCTTTGTTCCAAACTCCTCCTGTGAGAGGACGCTTGGGCAAGGAATGAATGTCATTGGTGTTTGCCAGCCCCTCATGTGGAGGTCGTCCATGACAATAAATTTGTGCTGTAATGCACATATTTGTGTTGATCTTGACCTCAGAATTCTCATTACCTCCAACCCCTAAAATGCTCTACTCCTTCCTTAAAGTTTTGTTAATACCTTGCCCCAGCCTCCTGGTTGAGGGAAGCAGCATGATTCACCAAAAGGAACATTGGCTCTGGGGGTTTGCAGAGACGGGCTTGAGTTTCAGCTCCGGCAACTTGCTGTGTGACGTTGGGTAGATTACTTAATCTTTCTGTTTCAAAGACTGTTAGTGTTGTCTCTCTTCTTCCACAGCAACAGAATCTCCAAATTTGAGCTCAGAAGACATTGTCCATCCTCCCTTATACCTAGGTGACCATGTGGCTAAGTTCTGGCCAATGGGATGTAAGCTGAAATGTCATGTGGCAGCTTTGAAGAACCTTCCTTAAAAGTCAAGCACCCTTCCCCTTCTTATTCATTCTTTCTTCATCCATCTTCTACCTGGAACAAAAATGTGATGGCTGGAGCTCTAGCCACCATTTTGGACCATCACATAAGCAAGAAATAATCTTCTTTCTAGGGGTCTGTATTATTTACAACAGAACTGATCCCTGATAATACATCCTCTAAGCATCAGCTTCCTGTTCTGTAAAATGGAGATACCAATGTCTAGCTTGAAGACTGCTCTGAGGTATAACATACAAAAAGGGCCCAGTGTGCAGAGTAAACACTAACAAACGCCCATCTGTCCCCCACCCCAATGTCTGTGCTCATTCAGTATGGCACTGAGTGACCCCACTGTGTCCAGTGCTGCTCCGGGCACTAGTGATTCAGAAATAGAAGTTGCAGTCACTACCCTCAGGGGACCCCCAATTCCTGGGGAGTCAGGTGGGGAAACTGACTCAGTATGGCTAGTGCTCAGCTGGTAGAAACGCCACAGAGGGAGGAGTGCCCGTCCAGATTGGGCAGAGGGGTTGGACCAGGGGAGCTTTTCTGAAGGCCATGCTGGAGCTGAATCTAAAAACTGGAAGAGGAGTAAGCCCGAGGGGAAAGCATTCTGATGGAGGACACCAGATGTGCAAAGGCATGAAGGCGTGGCTGCATGAGCCATATTTATGGAACTCCAGGAAGCCATTAGGACTGGAGCCCCAGTGGAAGGAAGCAGCTGCAAGAGATAAAGGCCTAGCCTGCCGTGAACTGTCTATCTTTCAGCCACAGGGGCCAGAATACCTGCCTGGCCTTGATTAATGGCAGGTGACCGAGTGGGAAATGTGTGTGTGCATGTGTGTGTCTTTTAGAGTGGGAGTGTGTGTAGACACATACACACACATATAAACACATACATACACACACAGAGAATAAGATTATACACTGTTATATACACAGTCTATGTAAAAGACTGCTTTTTAGTACTCTGGTTACAAGGAAAAGAAACTAATTTAAAAAGAAAGGGGAAATGTATTATTATGAAGGCAAAGGAATCCACAGGTACCATCACAGCTGGTCTCTGCCCCACCTGAGCTTAGATTATGTAGCAGACTCAAGTTGGGTCTCACTCAGGCTCCGTAGAGCTCTCTTTCTCTCTCCTGATTTCAAATGCCTAGGCAGAGCCTCCCCTTGTCAAAGCTCAGGGTAGGTACCATCCCAGGGACCAGTGAACAGGGCCATAGCAAGACCATCCCTGTGAAAGGAGGAAGAGACAGCTCCATAGGAGGGTGGGAGACAAGGAGAAATCTCAGAGACCAAGATGAGATCAAGATGTCCTCATTCTCAATTCAGAGTCTTCCAATTAATAACAATGGTATAATAATACTAATAATACATATTATTAGTAGTACAATCATAATATAATTAGTATTATAATATAATGGTATTATAATACCAATAGTAACAGAACAATAATGGTAATAGGAACCATGTCATACTGAGGACTTACTCTGTTGCTTGGTGCCATTGTAAGCATTTTAAGTGTATTAGCTCATTTATTCTTCAGAACAGCTCCATGAGGTAGGTGCTCTCATTATACCTACTTCACAGATGAGGACACTGAGGCAGAGCGCTTTCCTCCTTTAGTCAAGGTTGCACACTTGGAAGCCAGGGTTGGAAGCCAGGCAGTACGGTGTCAGATCGTGCTTGTGGAGCCGCAGTCCTCTACCTCCTCACCCCTGCAACACTAAGGGAATTCTACTGTGCCTTCCAAAGTGCGTGTCTGAGCCTTGGCTCCAGCTCTCATGCACATGCACACACAGCAGGACTCGTGTGTGAACCAGGCTCTACTGGGCTCCCAGCCAAGGCTCAATTGCAGAAAAGTACCCAGGATAAGATGCCTGGCCCTGGCTTCTTGAGGCCTTTATCAGTCTTCACATCCAGGCCAACTGTTCCCAGGCTGAATTGTCCCAAATTTTCATGACTTTCTCCTCTGCTATCAAACCTGCTCCCATGGAATTATTTGAAACTCACTTTTACAAACATGTATATGACTGAGAAAAGCTTAAAATACTACTTTGTACTTAATAGTCCATAAAAACTAATCCTATGGATGCTTAGCCTGGACCACACCATGTTTTTTCTCTAATGTCATCTAGGGCTCCCCGTTTTTCAGAACAAAACCCAAACTCTTGCCTAGCATTCAAAGTCCTCTAGCACTGAATCTAAACCATCTGTTCAGCTTTCTCTCCTACTTCATACAGCCAATGAATATATTTTTTAGACACACAGTTCAGATAAATAGAACTACTTGTCCATTGAGTGAGGAAGTATGGGAAAGAAGAAAGAAATGTGTCCCCAGAGATAGAGAGCAGTGCTGAGATCCTCCACTGCTGGCAGAGGATGTGGGTGGGAAGAAGGATGGGCAGTTAGAAGGATGGGGCAGAGGAGCCAAAGAGGCTTGTCTTTCTCCCCACGCTCCTTGAGCCCCAGGACTGGGAGCTAGAGATGATGGTAACAATAACAATACAGATGATGACAGTGATGATGATAACAGTTAATATTTATATTCAAGAAAACAGAACAGCCAGGCACTGTTCTGAGCACTACAGGTACATTACCTCGCTTGATCTTTGCAATAACACTGTAAGGGAGCTACTATCATTGCCCTCTCTATGGATGAGGAAACTGAGGCACAGGGGCTTAATATAAACTTAACTCCTCTGGCTCCTCTGGATCAACTTGGGGTTTTGTTAGAGCCCCATTTTGATTCTCCTCCTCTCCCAACCCACCTCTTTCTTTCTTCCTCAGCTTTGATATCTGGGCCTCTCATTCTGCCTCCTGTTCCTGTCATCTTTCTATCTTCACCTCATTCCACTCATGTATCTAGTACATATATACACACACACACACACTTCCCACTCCAATCTTAAAGTGCTAGTAATGCCTCATCCTGGAGGAGGCTGCTGTAGAGAGGGCTGGGGGACACGGAAACCAGGGCGGGAGGCAGAGTCGGAGGGCAGTGCCTTGGTGGGCAGAGAAAGTCTCCCTTAATCCTGGTTGTCCCAAATGGGCTTTGGAAGGAAAGAAGCAAGGATTTAACCTCAGCTCCCCAGGAAGAATCTGAAAAAGGATCTGGATTCCTTGCAGTCCAGCTCTATTTCTGGCTGTCTCCCAGAATGTGACAGAAAGACACGGGCTGATGAAGTTCCCTTTGTACACCAAGCCCAGCCCCTGACCCCTAAGGATGAGGCTCCTTCCAGAGCTGGGGGCAGGGACAGCCTGGGAACAGCTGCAGCAGGAGAGAGCAGGCAGGCAGAGGCTCAGGGAGCCTGGAGTCTGATACAAAATGGGTTGCATGGGTTCCTGCGAGCCGGCGAGCCAGAGTGAGGGCAACTCCAGTCCTTCCCTCTGCACCGTGGAGTGCCTGTCCTCAGGAGGGTGGCACACAGTGTCTACCAGCACGCTGCGATCAAGGCAGCTCCTCATGCGCCTGGAAGGGGCGCAGATGTACTTGGAAGTCCCTGCCACGCTGAGAGACCGATGCAAAGATGTGTGACAGGCTCACTTTTCTGTCTTGTCAGTGGATCTTTCATCTGCATTAGGGTCTCCTAGTGCAGCAGAATTAGCAGAAATTTTAAAATTAGCCCAAAGCCTTAGCACAAGTGCAGTCGGGCCCAGAGCAGCACATTTTGGTAAGTTAGTGAGACCAGCAGCTATGGGTCAAATAAACATCCTACGAACAAGAAGCTGGTAGATGGACATTCTCTAGATTATGAATGTCCTTTTGGACTATGGCTTTTACTGACTTTTAGATATCAGAAATTCTTTCAGGAACAGACTTTGGCAGAAGGTAGAAATGTAAATATAGTGAACACACAAGACAGATTATGATGAAATCTAAGGAGGGGAGGTGGGATTTCCATTCTTTTTGTGCTAATGAGTCCAGTAGGAGGCAGGGAGCCTCCCAGGCCCTTGTACTTCCGGGCTCAGGCTTTGTGGTGTGATTACAATTCATTTTCTTTGATTTCCTCTGTGTAGGCTGGAATGCTCTGGCGAGGCCTTCTTTGGGACCACATGAAAGCTTTAAGAGATTTATAAATAGAGCTAAATTCCTGGATTGTTTTCCCACAGTTTTGTGCTGTGAATTGAGATGGCTGAGGTGAGAGGTGGAAGGGCACAGTGAGGTGGGGACTTGACCCTGTCCCCCCTTTCCTGGGGCAAATTCATTGCTATTGCCTTTGCTATCTGAACCCTGGATGCTAATGCTCCTCTCCCTTCCCAGCTTCCTCCTGAGGCAGGCGCAAGTGCAGCACTCCTGGAGAGCTCTCTGCCTGCTCCCAACTTGCTTGGCCTGCAGGCTCTGGCAGATGAATGCTAGGAAGACACTGAGGAATTCTAATAGCCCAGTCTGTAAAGAGTGTTGGGGGCCTACTTCTATTGGGAAATCACCTTCTCTTTGGAATGTCCTTCTTTTAGAGATCTCCTCTTGGCAAGAACTTTCCTCTTCCTTGGAAAATCCTAATCTATTGAGATCTCCTTTACTTGGGGTATCTCTACCAATGAAGAAATCCTAAGGGAAAACCCCTTTTTGGTTTCTTGGTGGGTAGTCCTCCAGGCTGGGCTGGGTAACCTAGGGGATGGGAGCCAGGGAGAGCAGAGTGAGGCTTCTGCATAGGAGGGGTGTCTGGTGTTTAGTCCAAAGGTGGGATGGTCATGGATTACCTATGTTAGAACAATGCTATTTGTTGTATGAAACTATGTGGGGAAGCAGGATAGATGAGACTGGCGGAGAGTGAAAAGACATGTGCACTGTAGGATTCGGTAGTCCACTCCTCCCTCATGCTTTCTCCTTTCTCTAGTTGCCTCACCCCCTCCTCTAGGGCAAAGGGTCCCAACTAGACATGATTTTGGCCCCCACCTTCCACTCAGAGGCATTTGCAATGTCTGGAGACATGTGGGGTTGTCACAGCTGGGAGAGTGGATTCTATTGTGCCTGGTAGGTAAACACTAGGAATGCTGTTAAACATTCTACAATGCACAGCACAGTCCCTCAAGACAAGGAGTTATCCAGTCCAGAATGTCAATAGTGCGGAGGTTGAGGAAGCCAGATCTGGGGCAATGGAGCCCCTTCCTTGGAGGGGTGAGAGGACCCAGGGATAAAGGCCTGATGAGGGAGCCATTTGTGACCCTTGGCTTGATGGGCAAAGAGAAAGCCATTCTGCCATGTCTGGAACTCCAAAACTTTGAGAGTGTGATAAAAAAACAGTGAGAATGGGGGCATTTGTGAAGCAGGGGTGTCCAACCTTTTGGCATCTCTGGGCCACACTGGAAGAAGAGTTGTCTTGGGCCACACATTAAATACACTGCAACATGTGATCACACACACAAAAAATCTCATAATGAATGTTTTAAGTAAATTTACAATTTTGTGTTGGGCCACATTCACAGCCATCCTGAGCTGCATGAAGCCCGTGGGCCAAAGGTTGGACACCGCTGGTGGAGAGCAATTAGGCGGCCCAGCTTGGATCAGTCTGAGGTTGAAGAAGAAAGGATGGAAGTGACATGAACTCCCCCACCTCCCAAATGGATGAATCTGGACAGTGTAGCCGGCCCTTCCAGAGCAGGAAGGGTGGGGTGGTGTGCGGGATGGGGCACAAAGCTGGCCACCCTGCTATTGCCTGTCTCTCCACTGCTGATCTCGGGGTAGCATTACTACTGCCCATTAGAGCCCTAACAGAGACAAATACAGTAGCATTAATTTAATTTTATTTACATTTCAGAGTCATTTAGCGGGAACAAATTGAACTGAAGTTGATTGAAAGTGTCCTACAGGATCGGCCCTGAGCTTCCTCAGGCTGCCTGGCTTTGATGAATGGTGGCAGCGGCTTCTGCCCAGAGCACACAGTCTCCCTGGAAGGCTGGGCAGGAGGCAGAGGGACCAGCCTGGGGACAGCCCACTCCCAAGAGCCTGAGGGCGGGGCCCAGGCCCTTTCAGTTCACTGCCTTTACCAGCTCCTTCACCAGTTTGTCCTTTCTCCTCACTGGTTTTCCTGGCAGGCCTGGGATACTCCCCCGCCATCCACCCTTTATTTAAATTCAAATACAATGTGCATTAATTGAGCTCTGGCATCTTGCTAAGTTCTGGGGGTAGAGAGACCGACAAGCCACCTTCATGGGTTTCAGAGATAGGACTCAACTTCCAGTCTCACTAATTAAGAGTGTGGTGATCAGGACAAATTATTTCACCTCTCTGGGTTGAAGTTTCTTCATCTTTAAAATGAGACTAAATCAGGAAAAATGAAAGAGCTAGTTTTTAAAAAGCTGATGCAGTCTCTTCTACCTCCTGAATAGATGGTTCTTTCATTTAGGAAAATGCCTTGATGAGTCTTGATAGTTGATTTTGGTGGGAAAGAGGAAGTGTTATGGGCCCATCTTGGCTGGAGAGTCCTAGGCTAAGGAGAAGAACTAAATTACTTTGCATAACAAAGTAGGGGGACTAGGAAGCCTTGAAAGGGGGAAAGAAAAGGCAGCAGGGTCCCCTGATGGTGGAAACTGGCTGAATGCAGGCCACTTTTATTAAAGACACCTCCTCCCCCTGCTTGAGGGATGTCGGGTTGGACCTGAGTGTGCTGCCCTTGTTTCACAGGGCCTGTAAGCCGGAGTTCATCACAGGCGCTCCTTACACCCAGGCCACTTCACGCAAGTGTGTTACTTTCCTTTCCCAAGTAGATTTGGACTTGATTTCTTTACCAGGGACAGGAGGTGGGCAATCACATGATAGAGAAGGGAACTAGGGGGAGCCCACCCAATGACAGAATGGCCAGTTCAGTTCTGGGGCCTGTGATGCTGAAGGAGGAGCTTCAGGCTGCTTTCTGTCCTGTTATAATTGTTCCCAGGTGACTCCAAGTCTTCAGTAAAAATCCACACGGTCATGGTGTGTTAGTGGCACTTTCAGGGGATGAAGAAAGAGGGGTGGTGTCCAGCGTGGGGTGAGTGTTGCAGTAAGAAGACCAAACTGCCAAGGGCGAATTTTAAGAGCCACCTGGGAGTAGAAAAAGGTGGATAAGAACCACGGAGTGCCTGCTCCGGGGCAGTATTAGTACTGTTCTAAGAACAGGCAACACTCCTCTAAGGTAACAGCCATCAGAATGGTGGTTACTTTTGTGGGGGTGCTGGGGAGCAGGGATCTAATGGGGTGTTAGGTGTTCAGATGTTCACTGTCTTGATCTGGGTGGTCGTTATGCAGGTGGGTGTGTGTAAATCAAATTGTACACTTAAGGTTTGTGCACTTTTATGTATGTATGTTGAACCTCAATAAAAAAAAGTTCAGGAAGATAACACTGAACTGTGCCTGGGCTTCAGTCCACAGAATCTTTGTGCCTATTTGCCCCCCTTCCCACCAGCCCCTGGCAACCGCAGACCTTCTTTCTGCCGCTGTGGATTTCCCTTCTCTTGATACTTTATATTCATGCAGTCATACACTATGTGGAAGTTTGCATGTTTCACTGAGCATGTTCTTGAGATTTATTCATGTTGTAGCATGTACAGTGCTTCTTGCTCTCCTTTGATTGATGAATTATATTCCGAGGTATGGGTTAATGATCACTTGGGTTGTTTCACTTTGTGACTATTATGAATAATGCTGCTACGAACATTTGTGTACAAGTCTTTGTGAACACATATATTTTAATTTTTCTCAGCAGGTAGACACCTAGGAGCGGAATGGCTGGGTTGTAGAGTAAACCTATGTTTAATCGATTAACAACCTGACCAACTGTCTTCCAATGTGACTGCACTATTTTACATTCCAATCAGCAGATGAGAGTTCCAGTTTTCCGACATCCTTGTGGGAACTTATTATTGTCTGTCTTTTCGCTTATAGTCATTCTAGTGGATGTGAAATTGTGTCTCATTGTGGTTTTTATTTTCAGTTCCCTGATGACTAATGATGTTGAACATCCTTCCATGTGCCGATTAGCTATTCATTATCTTCTTTGGTGAAATGTCTATTCAAATCTTTTGTCCATTTTTAGATTGGATTGTTTATCTTTTTATTATTATGTTTTGAGAATTCTTTATATATTTTGGATACCAGGCTTTTATCAAATGTTTGATTTGAAAATGTTTTTCCCGTCTGCGGCTTCTTTTTCATATTTTGATGCTACCTTTTGAAGCACAAGTTTTTATGGGCTGCTCTGAAGTGAAACTGACATAAACTGCTCTAGTATTATTAGCAGAAAAATAACTGATATATACCTCTTTCCCTTCTCCAAGCAGAATGTCCCATAGGCCATGCAGTGTGTGCAGGACACTATAGGAACAAGAAAAAGTGCAAAATTCCAAGTGGAACTTGAGGAACTAAGCCCCTTGGGGAAGTTGGCATTTGAGTTAGGAGATGAGTCAGAAAGTTCTTCCTTAAGTTTCTCACCTGTCAGCTGTGTCTTTGGAGAGCTGATGCCCAATCAGTCTGCGTGGACTCGGTCCTTTTACCAGTTTTTAGAACATCTAGAAGATAGAATCTTCTATCAGTCTCTGTATTTTGTGGAAAAAATTTGAGAGGTAGACTCCAGATGCTTTCCTAGGGGAAGAACTCCCGCTCCACAGCACACAGCTTCATAAACCTCCATTAAATCAGGCTATTTTCCCCAAAAGTTCCTCTCTGGCTGGGCTGCCAACCTGGAACCTCTCCCTGCTGCTCTCTGCCTGGATCCCCTTCCTGAGACTCTTCTGGGATCTCTCCCGGTGGGACTTTCATGGCAGGAGGATCAGTCCATCTCCCTGCCTCCACCATCAGTACTCCTCCCTGGCCGCCACAGGCCAGGCACTACCTCATGGATTATAAATCCATCTGTTCTGGCCACAGCTACCCAGAATGAGTAGGAGGCATCTTCCATCTTCCAGACACACTTTCACTGAATGCCAACCACGTACCATACTCTGCGCCAAGTGTTTTTACTTTATCACGTCATTTCATCCTCATAGCAGTCTTTGGTGACCCATTGTACAGGGGAGGTAGCCAAGACTCTGAGAGGATAAATAACTCTCTCTAGGTCCCATAGCCAGTAGAGGAGTGAGCCAAGAGGTCAAGCCAGGGCTTCAAAGACCACAGTCTTCTCTCTGGGCCACTAAACACTGACTACCTTAGAAAGCCTCTCTTGTGTCCTAGTCTATTGACTTCGAATTATCTTTAACTCCCCTAGGCCTTTCTTACTCCTTGCTAGCTGGACTGGAGCACTCAGCTTGGAGTCCACTAACCTCAGGACCCTCATCGCCATACCTCACCACTCCTACCCCGCACCCCCAGTCCCTCCACAGCCTGGGAGCTTCCTGAGGCTGAGACTGTGTCACCTGATTAGAACAGGAGTACCCCTCCCCTTCTCACAAGGGTAGGCTTTGTGGTTCTTCCTTCCTCTGAATCACTCACAGCCCCTGCCAAGATTTTTATTAAACTTTGAACTTTTTCTTTGAGGTGAAATATTTATATAGAAAAGTGCAGAAATCATATATACATAGTTAATGACTTTGCATGAATTGAATGCATACATGTAAACAGCACCCAGATCAAGAAGGAAAATATTACATATGACTAGGCCCCCAGAAGTCCCTTCAGCGTCCCCTTCCAGTCATCCCCTGCCCCTGCAAGGGTAACCGTTCTCCTAACTCTCAACTGCATAGATTAGTTATATCTGTTTTTAAACATCATGTAAATGAAATGATGTGGTTGGTATTTTGTGCCTGACTTCTTTTGTTCAACACTGCTTTTATGTGAATGGGTCACATTGTCCTGTGTAGCAGTAGTTTGTTTGGTACTCTCATCCTGAGAAGATTTGGGAGGAGGTGGAAATTAAATGTCACACACTATGGAATTGGAGACATAATCTTAAATCCTGGCTCTACCACTTAAAAAGTCCTTGGGCCAATTAAGTCTTTGGTTTCCTCATCTGCAGAATGAAGAAGGTCAAATTTCTCTCGTGTAGTGGCTGTAAGGTTTATGTTACTACAATTGATGTGTGTAAAGCACCTATTATAGTTACTGGCGTGTGGAAGGTGCTCAAAAAATGGTAGCATTATTATTTATTAATGACTAATTTGCTAAATAATCTCTGTGAAGGAAATAGAACCACAGTGGTTTTGAACTCCCAATGTTTACATCCATACTTGTGTGCAAAAACACAAATACACAGTTTCACACCTATGTACACACTTGCACCTGTGTGTACATGCACACACTCCTGCCAGCATGAGCAGTATGCAGAGTTTTCCTCCCAGCAGCTCTTTCAAGAAAGATACAGCAGATGGGATTGGGTGTGCTTCATGACTGAGCAGCACCCCCACATCAGAAAGTCATAATCATTGAATCCATCATGTGGTGCAGCTCTGGTGAGGGCATGGTTCCCTGTCCTGCCCGCTGGGCTGTGGGGGAATGCGTCCTCCTCCAGAGCAGAGAGCAGGCATGGGCGGCAGCTGCCCGGTAATGGAGCCAAGAGAACAGATGGCAGCTGCACGGCATCCTTCTAGCCCCCGTTCCCTGGCTGCCAGGGAAACCCCGGGCAGCAAGGATTCTGTGGCTACCTCCCTCCCTTCACTAGGCCGTCCTGCACTCTGTCCTTCTAACAGGCTTTGGAGTAACACAGACCAGGCTGCAATCCTGCCCCAGCTGCAGAACTTCAGGCAGGATGGATAAACCTCTCTGAGCGCTCTCAACAGAACCCTAATTCTCTGATCCTATTGTAACCTTAACTCTGCTCTCTAACTTTTCACCAGAGGGCAAGTAACCTTACTTGGTTACTCATTGCTTTAGGAAGAAACCCCTGGATAATTTCATCAAATATCACACTACTTAAATATACACACAGAGACACACACAGACACACACACACTGTCTCCAGCTGTGCCAGACATGTAGGTGCTCCATCCGTATCCCTTTGGCCTTACCACTTCAGAGAGCCCCCACTAACTCTCATTGGCCTGTCTCTGTATCTCTCTGCCTGAGGGCTTTCTCCGAAACCACAGAAGGGTGTTCTGCCAGCAAAAGGCAGGCTGAAGTGTTCCGAGCAGCTGTTAACTATGAATAAAAGTGGGTGTACAAATACTCAGTCCATGCCCCGCCTCAGATGAGAGAACTTCAAGGTGTGATTTTGCACAGTCCTCACAGGACTAGTCATGGGCTCTCGTCACTCCCAGAGATAACTGGCTTGATGATGCACCCTTTATAGGCCACCTTGCTATTCCTAGAAGTGTTCTCTGCACCTCCCAATTCTTATTTCAGAGTCAGCTTTTGGGAAGGAAAAATCCAAACTAAGATGCTAGCCTTAGCCTTTTGACACTATCATGGACATCTCTAAGCCTCTTCTCCATTCATAAACATTTTCCTGAGCTAGTGGTTCTGCTTGGTGTTCTAAACACCTATTCTTGACCCAGCCTAATCCCTCCACTGCTGAATCCTTCCCTAATTTCAGTCAAACCCTTGTTTTGGTTGAATTCTAACCCTTGTTTCTGAACCACTCCTTCTTCCTCAAGCACCCTTGGTTCTTCCCATTAGGTCAGTTCTTGGAGCCCAGCCCTGCTGTATGTGGTGTCATTCACTCCTAGATATTATGTCTGCCACCCTGAGCAAGGGACTTGATGGGAAACTTCAGGCCAGTCCCTGGGGGCTGACAAAGCTATTAGGCCACACCTCTAGACAAGAAAACAGGAAGGCTGAGACCTAAGTTTGGATGATTCACCTCAGGGCTCTGGGGATGGCACGAAGCCTAGGGACTGAGCTGACACTGGAGGCCTTGGCCTTTTGCTTCAGAGCTGAGCCTGCCCGACATGAGTTGCTGTTGGGCAGGCTGAGGGGATGGGCTTCCTCTCAGGGCTTGTCCCCCCTCTCCTGCAATTGCCTATCTTTTTCCCTTTAATTCTCTGAGCCCTCCCTCCCTCCCTTCTTTCCTTCCTTCCTTCCTTCCTTCCTTCCTTCCTTCCTTCCTTCCTTCCTTCCTCTCTCTCTCCCCCTCTTGCTTTCCCTCTCACTCTCCCTTTCTTCCTCCCTCCCTCCCTTTCTCTCTCTTTCTTTCTTTCAGCAGTAACTAGAGGTCTTAAGAAAAAAGTGCCCAGGTGGGCAATTCAAACATTAGCCAAAGTTAATTCACACAGTTCTCCTGCATTTTAGACTCCTGAAAATCAAAGATATAGATACAATTAAAAGACAAATGACAGAGAAGTAATTTGCAGTACATGTGACAGAAGGTTGATATTCTTAATATCAACACAAATGCAGGGTGGGGAAAAATAGGTTTACAGTTGTTCATATGGAAAATAATACAATAATTATGATACCCACATAATTTTATTAACCAATGACACCCTAATAAATTTAATACAAATTATTAAAATAAAAATAAGTAAATGGGTTTAGCATTGAAAAAAACAATTAATAAGTAATAATACAAGAAAGAAATGTTTCACATAGTCGCAAGTATACATCTACCTTTCCCCCATCCTGTATCTTAAACTACATAAGAAAAAGAAACCTTTGTGAAAAATGGACAAACAACATAAACAGGTAATACAAACAGATGATGCACATATAAATAAATCCAAAATCCACACAAAAATAAACTCAAATAAATCTAAATTTTGTGAGACCTCATTAATAACCAAAGCAATGCAAATTAAAACATCCATTAGGTGCCCGACTTCTGGTCAAGATGGCAGCATAGGCAGACATGGCTCACCTCCTCCCACAACCACATTAAAATTATAACTAAAATACAGAATAACCATCACTCAGAACCGTCAAAAATTGAGTTGAATGGAAGTCTGACAACTACAGAATTACAGAAACCACATCCATCCAGACTAGTAGGAGGGGAGCAGACGTGGAATGAGCTGGTCTCACACCCACCTGTGGTGGATACAAATTCGGGAGGGATACTCAGGAGCGAGGAGTCCCCGCCCAGGCCCCCAAGCCCAGGGTTCCAGTGCCAGGAAGATAAGTCCCCACAACTTCTGGCTGCAAAAGCAAGCAGGGATTGAGTCAGTGAAAGAAACTTCTGGAACCCCAAGCAGTTCCTCTTAAAGAATGCACACATGGACTCACCTACTCAGACTTACTCCCTTTGAACTCCAGCACTGGGGTAGCTGCTTGAAAGGCACCAGTGGCATAGAGGGAGAAACTAAAGTGCCTGGTATCAAGGCAAGCAGAGGCCATTATCCTTTTTTTGAACCCTCCCCCCACAGAGCCACAGAGGTGGCAGCTGATGCCATATATGAGACTCCATCAACCTGGCTAAGACTGTTTGTCCCACCCTGAGATCCCCTGAGACTCCATCTCACCCAAGCTGTTTTTCCATATGAATGGCTGGTCTTGGCTCCTGCTTCACAACTTCCTAAATCCTCTCAAATAAGCGAGAGCTGGCCTCAGGGAGCCCTCAGTCCCATATCTCTTGCTAAGTAGCCCCAGGCCCAATACTAGCAGCAGCCAGCCTAGATTCACAGCTTCACTTCACCTGGGAATCCCCAAGCCCAGCACAAGCAGCAGCCATCTCAGATACAGATCAGGCAGGGTGGCCACGGGGAAAATGCAGGTAGGGGCTGTCCGTGCCTTGTACCACCCGGGAAACCCCAGAGCCTGAGTACCCAGTGGGCAACTATAGATCACATCAGAGCACCGCCTTGCCCCTGCACAGCTGATCCTCCTTGGAGGGCAGAGGTTGGTGGTCAGTGGTCACAACCAGTCCTTGCAGCTGATTGGCCTGGGTAAATCCCTTCCATTGACCTACTGAGAACAATCAAGGCTCAGATACAAGAGGAGGGTGTACTCAGCCCACAAGAAGGGTGCACCTTGAGTACCCAGCTTGGGTGATAGGGGAGGCTGTGCCACTGGACCCTACAGGATGCCTACTACATTAGGCCACATTGCCAAGACAGGGAGACATAGCAGCTCTACCTAGTACATAGAAACAAACACAGAGAGGCTGCCAAAATGAGGAGACAAAAAAAAAAAAAAAAAAGGCCCAAATGAAAGAACAGATCAAAACTCCAGAAAAAGAGCTCAACAAGAGGAGATAAGCAATCTATCAGATGCAGATTTCAAAACACTGTTTGTAAGGATGCTCAAGGAATTTAGAGAGAACCTCATCAGCATAAAAAAGGTCCAGTCAGAAATGAAAGACACATTAATAAAAATAAAGAACAATTTATAGGAAAACAACAGTAGAGTGGATGAAGCTGAGAATCAAATCAATGATTTGGAATATAAGGAAGCAGAAAACAATGATCAGAACAAGAAGAAAAAAGAATTAAAAAAATGAGGATAGTGTAAGCAGTCTCTGAGATTACTTCAAGAGGTCCAACATTGGCACCATAGGGGTACCAGAAGGAAAAGAGAAAGAGCAAGAAATGAAATCTATTTGAAAAAATAACGAAGGAAAACTTCCCTAATTTGGTAAAGGAAATAGACAAGCAAGTCCAGGAAGCACAGAGTCCCAAACAAGGTGGATGCAAAGAGCCCCACTCCAAGACACATCATAATTAAAGGCCAAAGGTTAAAGATAAAGAGAGACTCTTAAAAGCAGCAAGAGAAAAGAAGTTAGTTACTGACAGGGTAGTACCCATGAGACCAATAGCTGATTTCTCAAAAGAAACTTTGAAGGTTAGAAGGGATTGGCAAGAAATATCCAAAGTCATGAAAACCAGGGACCTACAGCCAAGACTGCTCTACCCAGCAAAGCTATCACTTAGAATTGAATGGCAGATAAATAGTTTCCCAGACAAGAAAAAACTAAAGGAGTTCATTATCAGCATTATAGGAAATGTTAAAGAAAAGAAAAAGATAAAAACTATGAACAATAAAATGGCAGTAAATACTTATCTATCAACAATTGAATCTAAAAAATAAACTAAGCAAACAAGAAGAACAGAGACAGAATCATGGATACAGAGAGAATTTTGTTGCTTGTGGGTATGTATGTGTGGGTGCGGAAATTGGTGAAGAGGTGAAGGGATTAAGTAGTATAAGTAGGTAGTTACAGAATAGCCATGGGGTGTAAAGTACAGTATAAGGAAAGGAGTAGCCAAAGAACTAATATATATGACCCATGGACATGAACAACGGTGTGGGGATTGCCTGAGGGAATGAGGGGTACTGGGTGGAGGGGCAACAAAGAGGGAAAATCAAGACAACTGTGATAGCAAAATCAATAAGATATAATTAAAAAACACATCCATTAGGTGCCATTTTTTACCTTTTACACTGGCAATGAATAATGATATACCAGTGCTACTGAGATGTGGGGAAATCTTCCTTCTCATTGACTGTTGGAGGGAGTATAAATTGGTACAACCTTTCTGGACGGAAGTCTGGCCATAAATAACAAATGTGAAGTGGTATTGCCATTGTTTCTAACAATTTATTCAAGACATTAAGAGGAAAATTGGACAAAGATTCATTGTAAATTTTTTTATAAAAGTAGCAAGCTGGGCCTCACTCTCCTTTAGGACATTTTTAAATACTTTAAAATTGTCTCCCTCCACCACTAAGAGGATAAACAGCACTAGGGTAGTGAACTTTATCTGTCTCATTCACCACTGTATCCTTAATGCCAAACACACAGTGTCTGTTGAATGAATAAATGAATGAATGATAAGATAAATGAATCAAGAGGAAATTCATTAAATGGTTCACTCATACAGCACAGTGGTCAGCAGCCATTAAAGAGAAAAAATAATAATAGTGAATGTTTATGGAGTGTCTACTATATGCTGCATAGTATGTTAAGGTTTCCTCATGGATCATATACTTTAATCTTCAAGATAAACCCATGACATAGGTAGATATTGTGATTCATAGTCAGAACTTTTCTCATTGAAACATACTGAAACCTAACTCAAATTAGCTTAGAAAAAAATATTGGTGCATGTAACTGAAAAATCCAGAGAGTAGTTCTGGCTGCAGATTTAGTTGGACTCGAGGACTCAGACAATGTCTGAATGATTTAGTTTTTCTTTCTCTCCATATTTTTTCCTCTATGTTGGCTTCATTGCCAGGCACTCTGGCTCCACATGGAGGATCCCTCCATAGCTCCAAGCTTACATGGGCCTGAGGACACTTGATCTCTGGAAGTAAAGTTAGCAAGTCATCCAGGGAAAGTCCTTGGCTCTCCCTGAGTCTAGGGCTCCCTGACTAAACCTAGTTAGTGAATGCATCTCTGAGAAGGCCTGGGAGCAGAAGAAGTGGGTCCACCAGAGAGAAACTGGGCAATTGAAAAGCATAGCTCCCGCCCTGGCCAAGTAGCTCAGTTGGTTGGAGCACTGTCTTGTACACCAAAAGGTTGTGGGTTTGATTCCTGGTCATGGCATGTACTTAAGTTGCAGGTTTGATCCCCAGTCAGGGGGCATATGGGAGGCAACCGATTGATATTTCTCTCTCACATCAATGTCTCTCTCTCCTTCTCCCTTCCTCTCTCTCTAAAATCAATAAAAACATACCCTCAGGTAAGGATTGGAAAAAAAGCATAGCCTATTACAAATGTCTCTTGCATCAAATGAGGAAAAAGAAGTACAGAGAAGCTCGGTAACTTCCTTAAAGTCTCAGACCTAGTAGGTGAAAGAATCCAGATTCAAACTCAGGCAGCTTAACTTTGTAGCCTGTGATTTCAGTGTGATGTTTAATTTTATGTGTCAACTTGACTGGACCAAGGAGTGCCCAGATGTTGGGCTGAACATTCTGGGTATCTGTGCCGGTGCTTCTAGATGAGATCAACATTTGAATCAATAAACTGAGTAAAACAGATTGCCCTTCCCCATGTGGGCAGGCCTGTTAAAGGCATCAGTAGTAGATCAAAAGGTTGAGCAAGAGAGAATGTGCTTTCTGCCTGATGGTCTTCCAGCTGTGACATCAGTCTTTCCTTTGTCAGACTGGAACTTCTACCATCGGCTCTCCTGGTTCTCAGGTCTTTGGACTGCAGATCTGAGGAGCCCTCAGCCTTCATAATTGCATAAGTCAATTCCTTATAATAAATATCTCTTATATATATGGTAAATATAAATAAATTAATACATCTTATATGTATAGTTATACATACTTTATATATATAATTTTTTATCTATTTATCCACCTATCTATCTATGGAGAACTCTTAGTAATACATTTAGCTATAAGACAATACTTCAAAGCTATATGCATAGATATGGAAGAAATATGACATATTTCTAAGTTAAATAATCAGCTAGAATATGCTATGTGTTGAGTCATTCTGTTTTATCTAACCACATATAAATGAAAAGCCTGAAGGGCTGTATAGCAAAGTGTTAACAAAGGGTATTTCTGGGGGATGGTATTTGAGAGGACTTTTGTTTCCTCATTACTTGAATTTTTTCCCCACAAAGGTCAAGTATTTCTGAGAAAAACAATATTTCCATTCTTGAGAAGAAATTTAAAAGCCAGTAAAATCAAATTTCACACCAAGATGGGTGTGAGCAGCAGGGAAATCAGCAACTGCTTCAAGGACATGAGGACATGGGATGTGGAATGGCCGCACTTTCCTCTCCTCCGCTCTCCTCCCTATCACACTCTTCATTTACTTATTTTTAGTTTCCTGAGGAGGTCTGGAGAGGCTATGCTTGGTTGCTCTTCTCTTCTCTTGGCTCTGACAGTTTATCCATGCCAAGTGGACCAAAAGTGACTAAAAGAATCAACTTGAAGGCCAGAAGGAATGTTAGAGAGGGTCTAGTTCAGAGATTTTTAAAAAAATTCTTTTTTTTCTCTGAAAAACCAAGTCCAAATGAGGGAGGAGAACAAGTGAAAACCAGAATTTTTGCTCTGAGAACATGGTTTGAAAGCCATTTACCTAATCTAACCTGATAATTTTGCAGAAGAGTCTAAGGTTTTCTGCTCTTGGCAAACTGAATCACACATTCTTGAATCTACACAGGTGACTTGGAGTACATCTTTTCTGGACATTCAGAGGTTGAGCAGCTTGTGAATTAGGCAACAGGGCAAAGTATCACCAGACAGGGTCTCTGTGTCCTGCCCAGGTGAGAAATGCCCCACTTACTTTTTCCTGGCAGCTCAAGGCTCTTTCTTTTCTTTTTCTTTTTCTTTTTCTTTTTCTTTTTTTCTTTTTCTTTTCCTTTTCCTTTTTCTTTCTTTCTTTCTTTCTTCTCTTTCTTTCTTCTTCTTTTTTTAAAGGAATATTACAACTGGCACCCATTCCCCACAGGGGTCCAGGGTTCTAGAGTTCTCTGCTCCTAGGAGTGGGATTAGGGTCAAGGGACACAAGAAAGAATAGCTGGGAAAGCAGCTCAATGGCAAGGCAAAGGGCTCACAGGATTACGGTTGGGATTAGGTTTGAAATCTAGGATTAAATTTTACAGATAACTTTAGGATTAGGATTAATACTGAGGCCAGAGGCTGGATTAGATGTTGGGGATAATACTACATTAGAATGAACTCTAATGATGAAAAGGTGTGAACTGGGACTTAGTCTATGAGCTCTATGAGCCCCTCTTTTTTGGTTATATCTTCCATGGTTAAAGTCTTTCGGCTCAGTATTACCAAGAAAGCAACCCTTGTGAACCCCTGACCTTGAGTCACACCTGGCTTTTTCCCATACAACCTCAGTTGCTACTTCAAGGGCTCTGATTACTGAAGCATTAATATTATCTTTTAGTAGATCCCACCAAACATGTACATGGCTCCTTTTGGGCCATTGGTGATTGCAAACTACCTTTAAGAGTCACATCACAGGTTTATGTGGAATGTAATCCACACTAGAAAATAGTCAAGACAATTATGACAGAACCACTTCAGCCAATTAACCCATACTTTGGTCCCACAATTTGATGATGCCTTGACAATTTATGGCCACTCTGAGCTTTCAGCCAAATAAATGGGCATGTTAAAGGAATTGGTTCAAAGGCTCTTCATATAGAAACCTTGGGGATTAAGACTGGAGAGTTAGTCAGCTATGAACATCATAAGAGGAAGCAGATGAACACTGGGTCTCATTGCATACAACTACATTGTGGTAAAAAAGCTCACAGTGAGTTTCAGTCTCTAGAGAAGTGGGTGGTGATGGAGACATTCCCCCAGGATAGCCTGATGAGGATGCCAATGTGAGAGGGAGGAGGGAGAGATCAATCAGCCACACCTCCTTGCTGAGATACTGAGACACCAAGGGCTAGACTTCAGCGAGGGCTATGTCAGCTTTACTGACATCGCTTTCAAAGGAGCAGTAAACCAGTGTTACCTGAGCACCTACTGTGTGCCAGGCACCACAAAAGGCCTTTCAAATGCTCGAGTGCATTTAAAATGTCACAAATAATGCTCACATACATTCTTATTGTTAAAAAACAAACACATTATCGGTAGCACTAATAGTATAAAAGCAGAAGTCATTCACCATCCTACTCCCACCCTCTCTAATTGTTCAGTTCAGTGGGTGTTCCTCCAGACTTTTGTTATGAGTTTGCACATACTATACACATGCTTCAAAACCAGTTTGTTTTGTATGGCTTTTCAAAATAATTAGTGGTGTTGCACAACATGTATACTTCTATAACTATCATTCCCTGCTTAACTATGTACCTTAGAGATCTTTCCATGTCAATACATATAAAGTTGACCCTTGAATAACAGAGAGCTTAGGGGCACCTACTTGCCCCCATGCAGTTGAAAATCCACATATAACTTTTTTTAATTTTTATTTTTTTAATATATTTTATTGATTATGCTATTACAGTTGTCCTATTATCCTCCCTTCATTCCCCTCCACCCTGAACACCCTCTCTGACCCACATTCCCCTTTACTTCAGTCCATGTGTCATAAGTTCTTTAGCTTTTATACCTCCCCCACTATTCCCACCCTCCCCCTATTTTCTACCTACCATCTATGCTACTTATTCTTTGCACCTTTCCCCTGTTCTCTCCTCCTCCCACTCCCCTGTTGCTAACCCTCCATGTGATCTCCATTTCTGTGGTTGCGTTCCTGTTCTAGTTGTTTGCTTAGTTTCTTCTTGTTTTTGTTTCAGGTGTGGTTGTTAATAATTGTGAGTTTGCTGTCA
>CM052541.1:98965625-98993307 GCA_028533065.1 Trachops cirrhosus
TACCCCTATAATTCAGATGTTGGAATGTTTAAAGATGTCCCGGAGGTTCCTAAGCCTCTCTTCATTTTTTTGAATTCTTATTTCTTCATTCTTTTCTGATTGTATATTTTTTTCTTCCTTCTGGTCCACTCCATTGATGTGAGACCCATCTTTCATTCCATCACCATTGGTTCCCTGTGCATTTTTCTTCATTAAACTTATTGTAGCCTTTTCATCTAATTTGTGACCAAAATCAACCAGTTCTGTGAGCTTCCTGATCAGCAGTGCTTTGAACTGTGCATCTGATAGGTTGGCTATCTCTTGGTCACTTAAAAGGGTGGGTTCTGAGGCTTTCAATTCTTCTTCTGTTTGTGCCATCTTTTTGCTGCTTTTTTGTCTTGTCAAGTTCCTGTAGTGGGGGCGGGGCCTTAGGTGTTCACTGGGGTGGGGTACCCCAGTTGCTGGGTTGTGACGCTGTATGTGGGGGCGGGGTCTGAGAAGGAACAATGGCGCTTGCTCTGCTCTCTGTAGGACCTCAGACCCTTCCGCCACTTTCTGTGAGCCAACTGGGCCCCTCTGGCACCAATTCCGGTGTGGGCGGGCCTGTGCACCCTGTGGGACCTTCCTTTTCAGTCAGTGACCCAAAGTTCCATTTCCTGGTGCTGGGACCCTGAGTTGCACGCAGTGCCTTGCTTCACAATGGCCACCTTGCTGGGTCTGCCGGTTGCCACCCCCTGGCCAGGGCCCACCAGCCACCGCCGCTTGTGCGCCTAGGGTCTGCCTGCTGCGGACTTGCACACCGCCCCGGTTGCTCAGCTCTGTGCTCTGGTCCCTCGCCCGGCCGGACTCTGTCCCTCCTACCGGTCTGGATGAACGTGTCTATTTTTAAATCCTTGGGTGTCCGACTTCAATACACTTCAATTTCCTGTCAGTTCTGGTTGTTATTTTGTTTCTATATTGTTGCTGTTTCTGTCTTGGTCGTGGTCATGCGAGGAGGCACAGTGCATCTACCTATGCCTCCATCTTGGCCGGAAGTCCCACATATAACTTTTCACATATGACTCTCCCAAAATCTTAACTACCAATAGCCTTACCAATAACATAAACAAACCACTAACAAATTATTGTGCCTTTTTATTCATTCAACAAGTTTATTGAATGTCTTAGCAAATATGCCCTGGGCATTGTGTACATAGCAGTGAAAAAAACAAATATGATCGTGCCCTGACCTGTGTGGCTCAGTTGGTTGGGCATCGTCCTTCAAATCAAAGTGTCACTGGTTTGATTCCCTGTCAGGGCACGTACCTAGGTTGCGGGCTTGACCCGATCGATGTTTCTCTCTCACATCAATGTTTCTCAAGCTCTCCTTCTCCCTCCCTTCTCTCTCTAAGAATAAACACATAAAATCATTAAAAAAAAAAAACACAGGCATATCTTTGGAGAGGAGATACACGAATAAATATTTAATTATAAGCTGGGAAAGATTCTATAAAGGAAAAGGGTGCCATAGAAGATAAACATGGGGAAACATAATTTTAATTTTGGTGGTGGGTGGAGTCAGGACTTCTTTGACTGAGCATCATTTAAATTTAGGCTTGAAATAGCTTAAGTAGGACTTAGTTTGTTGGAGAATTCTTGACTGTACCCATTGTTCTTTATGCTTTGAATTTTAGGCTGCAATTTATTTCTTTGTGGGTGATAGACGCTTCTTAGAATCTTTGCCAAGAACACAACTGAACTTCTTTGAGACCTGTAGGCTACGAGATGGGTCTCTGGCAGTCATATGTACATTATAAAACAAAGAGCCTTGACAGCATTCTGCTCCACAGGGTAAAGGTGACTATACCTAGAAAAGACAATCTGACATAAGCTACACCAATTGGGATTCATAGATATGAATTAATCTCTGTTGGGTCTTGAAGTGAGGGGAGGTATGCTTGGACAGTCATGTTCTACAATGCTCCCAGAGAAGCAGTGAAAACAAGTCTGCAGAAAGCAAGAAGCAGCTCTGTAGAGTGAGGAGAGGTCTTAGAACATTTGACTGCAGAGAAAGATAATAAAGGAATAGCTACTTGGTTTCCTGTTATTTTAGATCCTTGTTCTAGTACTTCATGAGATCTTGCTGCTCTCTATGCCCCTGGGTTCTATAAGATTATTTCTATCAATAACTTTTTTTTTTTGCAAAGAAGTTTCAGTGGGTTTCTGTTACTTGCAGACAAAAGAGCCTTGACTAAAAGTAGCTTTTATCAGATTCGCTCTGCTGCTCAGCAAGCATAGCTTGAGTTTGCTTCAATCTGATAGAGATTTGGGGACCCCACAAGTCCACAGAAAATAAACAAATAGAATTACATACATAGAAATAAAATAATAGCATTAGGTAATAAAATTAATCTAGGTAATACCCTCTGAGCCTCTTGTATCCCCACTGGGATGGGGGTACATTGCAGCTATTTCTAAGAGCCAATCAATCCTTTTGGAGCTAGGTTTTGTGAGAAGAGATAAACATAAATTTCCCCGTCCTACAATGGAGATTATGTGGGCAGATGAAGGAGGGACCAATTCTGCCCTGACAGAGTATGGAAGACACTGAAGAAGTGACATGTACCTAACATAGGAGTGTGCTGGGCAAGTGAGAGGAAGGGCAGTTGGGCAGAGAATAGGAGAAACAAGGCCTTAGGAAATACAGGATACTCCACAAATGCTTAAGTTGAATAGATTGCAAACCAACAGGCAGACAAGCAGCTTTTAAGATGACAATCACATTTTATATTAAAATTTCCTTTTGGTTTTAGGGTTTCCTTTCCCATATAGAAAAGAAAATCAAGATGTCAATAGTCTACTTAATTTCAATTTGTTAAACTCATAGGCTGTAAGTCTTCCACAAATGTGGCAATGTTATGTCAGTTGAATTGAAGATTTAAGGGCAATGAGAGCTAGGTGGGCTGTATGGTTTGATTCATTCTATGGACTTCTTAAATACTTACCGAGGATTTGCTGAAGTCCACAAAATCGAAACTAAATATTACACAAAATAAATCAGCACTCACATTTGGGGGGTGATTTGGCTTTAAATGGCTTTATTTAAATGGCAATGATTCTGCAATCATTGTCTTCATCATCATTACCTTTAGGAAGAGGCCAAGCTAAATGTGATCCTTGCTCTTTAGAGACTAAAAGAAGCAACATCAATGTAAGAAGTCCACAGAGCATGCACAAACACAACGGTATATCTAGAAATAAAATATTTTAATTAAAATTAATCTGGTGTCTCCACCGGGTCTGGGATACACAGCAGCTACTTCTAAAAGCCAGGAAGCCTTCTTTCCTGGAAGTATCACGGCCTTAGAAATTCACCCATAAGGGCCTCCGCTGTGGGTCAACTCTTCAGGAGGTCTGGTGGAAGTTTTCTCCCTGTCAAAATTAGTCACCAACAATAGCCTTCTGAGTACATTTGATTGGAGCTCAGAATAAGTTCAGAACCCAAGACACAGAGCTAAAGGGCTCATTTTTCTACTGGCTCAAACTTCTTTGGTCACTCATAAATTTCCATCACTGATTCGGTCTTAGCTCCCTCCCCTTCAAAATCCAAACACGTCCACTCTAGGAGGAAGAGAGGTTCTCCTAGCCTAGGCATAGGGAGTGGACTTGTGTCTCTGAGGCTTCCACCGAGAAAGGAGGATGGGCAAAGAACCTGACCTGGACACAACTCTCCCGACACCGCCCCCCACCCCCCGCCCAGCCATTGTTGGGGCGGACCATTTCCCTTAAGTCCATTACTGCCAAGAGGAGACCAGCTCTTTGGGTGGAACTGGAAGAGTGGGTCGGGTGTTGGGGGTACTGGGAAGAAATAAAGATTTCCAGGGGACTGGCAGTTTGTTGAGAAATACGGCCCAGCATCACCTAGGAGTGAGAGCAGCCGGTTCGGGGATCTCTCCGGCAGATGATACCCCAGTAGCCTCCGAAATATCAAGGCACACTTCCGGGTTTGGAAGCGCTCCCTACAGCCCTCCCTGTACCCCGTTACGGGGTCTCTGGGCGCATGCGCAACGCTCAATCGCCGCTCTGGGACTGGCCCAACTTACCCTAAACGACTAATCTGCTCTTATCCCTCCCACTTGGGGTATACCATTCACGTTTGGGGGGGACGGGGACGCTAGGCGCCCCAAAGTGCTCGAATCGGCTCCCCCACTTCAAATGTGGGGTGGAGGAGTAAGTTTGCCTCACATGTCCCAAGAATACGAAAGCCTCGGAGGCCCGTCGCCAGTGATAGCCTGCTGCTCTCGGTATGCTCACAGATCCATACTCTTCCTCTGAGACGCTGAACAAAGTGGCACGCCCGGATCCCAGCTGATCAGCTGCTGGGCTTTGGCTGCGGCTCCCCTGGGCGAGACCATTGTGACTTCTTGGGAGGGGTGCGTGAGGAGGGGTGGGGGCGGAGCGGCCATTGTCCGGTCAGCGCAGCCGCCGGGGGAGGGAGAGCGAGCGGGGCCTGGAGCTTCACTGCGGCCGCTGCTACGCCAGAGCCGGCGGGGGGCTCAGGTCCTTCCCAGCGCCGCCGCACGGGACATCGCTCTGGCTGGGAGCGGCGGTGGGAGCTGCCGAGGGCACCCGGTCTTCCCGCTCCCCTCCCTCTCCGCCCCTTGGTCCTAGGTTCAGCCGCACGCCCCTCCTCCTCAGCTCCCCTCCTTCTCTCCGAGCCTCTCCCGGCCCCCCGTCTCCGCTGGCCTAGTGGTGCGACCCGCCTCCAGCTGACCGGCCTGGAATCCCGGCTAGGAGCCCCGGACTGCGCCCGCCCGCGCGCCCGCTCCCTCCCCCTCCCCCTGCCCCGAGCCCCCCGCGGTCGCCGCCGCCGCCTCCGCCTCCTCCGAGCGGGGCCCAGGCCCAGCCGCCGCCGCCGCCACCGCTGCCGCCGCCGAGCTTCGCCGCCTCCGCCGCCGAGCACCATGGGAGACGCCGGGAGCGAGCGCAGCAAAGCGCCGAGTCTGCCGCCTCGCTGTCCCTGCGGCTTCTGGGGGTAAGTGCCCGACCGGGTGGGGGCTGGGGCCGGGGACGCGGGCACGGGGGCTTCGTAGGAAGGCCTCCGGGCCCGGGGAGGCCCGAACCCTGGGGGCTGGGCCCAAGCCAGGCCTACGTGGAGGAGGCAGGGGCCGAGCCCTGGGGAGGGGTGCCGGGTGGGGACTTGGAGTGGTCAGAGAAGGCGCTGCCCGGGGTGCAGTGCCACCCTCTGGGACTCGGCTGCTCGAGGCTTGGGCCAACCGGGGCTACCTGGGGCCCGGGTGAGGGGGCCTGGGCAGCCGGGAAGGATGAGGGGAGGTGTTGGCACCTCCGGTTGAACTGGGGGTTCCCTCTTTCCTTGGCATGTGGAGGCCAGCCCTTCAACCCCCCCTTCCCCTTCTTGGTTTGAGTTGGTGCCCAGGAACCAGGAGGGTATTTCCTCTGACTTTTTCACCTCCGCT
Organism: Trachops cirrhosus; assembly: GCA_028533065.1. Lineage (NCBI taxonomy): Eukaryota > Metazoa > Chordata > Mammalia > Chiroptera > Phyllostomidae > Trachops > Trachops cirrhosus. The sequence goes on from CM052541.1 coordinate 98,971,061, forward strand.
CCTCCCTCTCCCCCAGAGACTTGCATCATCACTTCCTAAATTATATCCCAGTGCCCCATTTGCTTTTAGGAAACTGTTCGCACGTCACCCATTTTTAAAAATCGAGAACAGAATCCAGACTGAGGTAAAGTTATAGGACTGTTGAGGTCTCACTTTTATTTGAAACGTTTGAGAAGATCTGTAAAATTTCCTTTTCAAAAATACTCAAGTCAGCCTGGCTTGGGAACGTGAGAGCCAATTTGCTTAATTGGCTCAAATTCCCTTCTTTCTTCATTTTTTTCTAGTGACAAAAATATTTGAATTGGCCACCAACGTTATTATTTGGCAACTCTATGTTAGAAGGGAAAAATATGAGGTGGGAAATCAACTTTCCCACCTACAGTTTAAGTTGGAATACTTGAGTTTTATAGATTGCCATCCCTCTTACTTAACAGGTGCTTCCACAGTACGTAATGACTCTAGTTCTGTTGTAGGGAAACCGGAGACTTTGAAGGCCAACTTTTGTGATTGAGACCTTTTTTTCTTTTTGTTTTATTTTCCAAAGACTCGGTATATTTGGAGGTGCATAGAAACAGTAAGGAAGTGATTTCTGGTGAGAACATCTTGGGAAGATGTATTAAAGTATTTTTATAGTTCTTATCTTTCAGAACCTAGTAATAGTTAAGGTGATTTTTGGAGTGCAGAGAAAGATTAGGAAGTTTATCTTAATGTAGATGACTGTGGAATTTGTCAAATCCAAAGGTTATGATGTAGAAATAGTGTGTCATTTTCTCATCTTTCTGCCTTTAATAAAAAAATTTTTCAGTTGGAATGACATTAGTAAAAAAAAGTTGTGACATTACCAAAAGTTCTGAAGATGTAAAAATATTGTAGGTTTTATAGTCTTTCCTTCTTCTTTGACTTGAAAATAACAATTGGGTTTTGCTAAGTGCTGTCTTGGACAGTTTAACTCCCACAAGAATCTCACGAAATCTTACCTATTTATTTATAGATGGGGAAACAGGCGTAGAGAGGGTGGATAACTTGCCCCTTGCATAGGAGGAGTTTAGAGTTGATCTAGTGAACTCCTTAGAGTGCTTACTACCATCATGTTTATGACATCAGTCTGCAGCCCTGGAAAAATCTGGTGTCACAAGCCTCAGATTGTAACTCATTATAAGAAGACGTGGCCCAAAGAAAGTAGCTGCCAATAGCAACTAATGCCCAGGATGTATTAGAGGTCTGTTTCTTGGCAACATATTTATGTTCTTGGGACCATTATCATGAGTGGAACTCTGATTGAAAGACATGTCAAGGCTTAGAAATGAAGGAATCGGAGTAGCCTTTTTCCTTTAGCCAGCAGAGTTCTGAGTAATGCCAAGAGTTTGGTAGTGGCAGAGAGTGATAGACTGATACCATGCTTTGCCCTATAAGCAACCAAGGCTTCTTTTCTGATACTTTAAGTATGACACTTTTTATGAACTGCAATTTGCCTAATAGTAGTTTCCACAAAACTAATATTTTTATAGTGAAAACTTAAAAAAATTTTTTAAAATATGTAATGTTTTAACCTTTCCTTTAAAGGTGTTTGTGGGCACCTGTGAAGTTTGCATTTTATACCAAAGTATAATGAAATTGCTACCTAGTTTTCATCATATCTGAATTGACTGAACATGTTTCCTTTATTGCATGTATGACATTCATATTATGTTCATTAAGTAAACTTAGAATATATTAAAACATTTTTCAGTGCCTCTGATACAATGGTGGATAGACAAAGGGGCACTGGCCCCATTCTCTGGGAGCAGGGAGCATAGAGCAGTAAAGTGACAGTTACAATAAAATGTGTTAGGATTGGTACAGGTTATGATGGGAGGTAGAGGAAGGTAGTCTGGAAAAGGTGACACCAGACTACTTGTAGGAGAGAATGGAAATAGGTAGGGGGAAGAGTGCTTCAGGCAGAGAGAATAGCATGGGGGAAGGCCTGGATGTGACAGAGAGCACTGCAAGATTGCAGAATTGACATTTCATTGGGGTTGATTGGTAGGTTGTGAAGGGGGATTGCCTAGAGATGAGGCTTAGATGGTGACAGCAATTGGTAATGCAGGGCCCCAAAGGTAATGATTAGGACATTGGTCTTCATCCTGGGGAATGATAAAGAACCTTGAATGGGTAATGATGTGATTTCCTTTAATGTGAAAGATGATTGGATCATCTTGAGAGTGGCCTGGATTTGTGGGTATGATTGTGTGAGTCTGTATGAATATGGTATATTATGTTTGTTTTTGGGGTGTTGCCAGAGGTAACAGAAGTCTTGTCAGGAGGAATAATACAGGCCAGTGATGATGGTGGCCTGCACTTGCATGTGGCCAGGGAGAATGGAGAAAAATAGAGAGATGTGAAAGCCATTCAGGAGGTATCTTTTGCCTTTTCCCTTCATGAAAATGAAGGTGAGTCTTAAAAATTTTAGTTAGCATTGCACTCTGTGGAAGCTGTAGGTCTGTGAAGTCAGCTAGCCAGGGCACACACCCAGCCCCTTTGCAGAGGAGCCTCTCAAGCAGAATGTTCTGGCACCAGCAGATTAAAGGCATTTCCTTTAGGATTGCTCTTTTCTCCAGTGACTTAGGCTTAAGGACTTGCTGTCCGGCATTGTCTAGTCAGGACACCATCATTACGGTTTGGTTAAATAGGAGAGCTTTGAGGTCTTTTTGTGGGGACACAGTTAGAAAGGAGAATGCCAAGAGGGGTATGCCAAGAGGGGCATGCCAAGAGGGGCATACCGGTGTGTTGCAAATGTGTTAGTGCTTAGAACACAAAGTTTCTAGTTCTCTACCTCTTGGTTTATATTGTGTAATTGTGTGCAGGTAATTTTTGAGCCGTTTAATAGGGAGACCATTTTTCCATTGGGAAACTTTGCTACCTTGGAAATCGTTGGAGATTCACCTGGTTTTAAAGCTTGGAAGTTGTTTGTATATACAACAGTGTTTTTAGGTTAATGACCATAAACAGTATTTTTTCCTCTGAGACAGGGATTTGAAACTTTTGATGATTTGCATTTTCTCGCTTATTTTAGGTGATCAGTAATCATGCAAAATACTAATTTATAATTGTCAGATATGAAATGAAATAGTCAATTAGTAGATTTTTCTTTAGTTGAAGTACACTTACAGAAAAACACATAAATGTGTCTGTAACTATACAGATATAAGTGAGATTAGTTGAAGCTGCATTTTAAATTGATTAGACATTTAAAATGTACTGAGGCATGTGGATTTTTCAGATATTTTCAAAAGTTGTTGAAAATGCAGACCTAGAATATTATTAAAAAAACAGGAAGAAGACTAAGGCAATAAGAATATACTGAGTGTATTATTGGATACAATAATAGAAAGGATAATTAGGTAGGTTGGGGAAAGATGGACTTTTTCCTCATTGTACTTATTAAGTATAAAAATCCAATTACTAGTATTAATACCTTATTTTACAATTGAAGACAATCTCTATCGTAATGTAATTTTATGAAAACTTTGGGAAGTAACTATTTGTCCATACATAAGTTTAGAGTAGATAAATGTTCAGTTTGATATTTAGGGAATAATGGAGTATTTAAGTAAGGGATTTGTTATGTAAACCATTTATTGTTTTGCTAAAGAAGCTTTTTAAAAATTTTTCCTATGAATCATGTCATAAAAGAAATATTAAACGGTTATATATTTTGGTATGCAGGCTGATGTTCCAACCAACTGAGCCATTCTGTCAGGGTCAAATCAGTATATATTCATTAGGGAAATAGATTTTATTGGTATTTCACTTTTGTGATCTATTCTTTTGAAGCATTTTCCTTACCAACTAGGTCTGCTAGATAGATAATAGATGTACTGTTTTGAATAAAATGGGATTATGCATAGATCAGGAGTTATGAAATAAATTCTATTCCTGAAATGGTTACTAGTAGAAAATTGATTGAACATACATTTGTTTTATTCTTTTGAGAATCACAAGATAATTGAGTTACCTTAAGTAGAATCTACATACATATATCTGTATACCTGTTTTCTTTTTCTCTTTTTTTCCCCCCTGAGCCTAGTCTTTGGGAATTGATTAGATCTCTTTTTCTGTCACTTTGTGAGTCGTCTGGGCAGTGTGCTTGGCTCCTGGCAGTGTGTGGCCCTCACACTCAGTTTGATTCTTCAGTATCTGTCTCCTAGTTGGAACATGTTGCCCCACTTCAACCAGCTTAACCTGGGCTTCCAGGTTCATGTGAGCACAGAATGAATCACTAGTTAATCAGTAGAATGTTCAGTCCAGTGATGTCACTAATTATCCTTGATTATAATAAAACCTCCTTAAATATTCTCTTAAAAACAAAACAGCTTGTTTGTGCAGTTTTTCTTTGCATCTTTGGGTGTCGTGTGCACCTGAAGATACATCGTGATTTAAGTGAAGTATTCACTGTCAATAATAAGTTTATCTACTTGCCCTGTTTTCCTGATTACATTTGGGGTGTCCAGAAAATAGGAACTTTGCCCCTTTAATGTGATGGAACACAGGAGATATATATATATATTTTTTTTTTTTTAAAGAAAACACAGTCTTTGTTTACATTGATTTGAGGCAATAGCTGTTTAGAGTTACGTCCAGTTAACATATAGGACGTATGGCTCATCTGCTAGTGTCCTCTTCTCCCTCATCCTTTTCCTCTCCAAGAAAGAGGAGAACCCAGTATTTCAAGTTATACAGAAAAACTTTGACTAAAAATTTTTTTTTTATCCTTAATGGTATTAAAGTTAACATTGGTTTTCACAAAATAACTTTTTCCTAGCTGGAAAAATTAGAGGACTAGGAATTCATTGAATAAAGTCCTTAAAAAAAGCCCCAGTGTATTAAATATTATTGAGAACAGAGTGATAATTAATATAATTTGGATTTTAAATTAAGTTATAAGGAGGTTGTATCTGTGTAAAGTGATGCAAAATTTTGAAATCCTGTAATCATAGATTAAGATTGACGTTCAGAATTATTTTTTATTTTTGAAGAAAGGTCTCTCAACAAAACCATGTATAGGAAGTGACTGGTCACAACTCAACACTTTAATAATTTTAATGAAGCACTTAAAAAAATCAAGATTCAGCTTATTTGCATGTTGTAGGCCTTTGTGTCATAGTGATTTGCAAAAGAGGACCTTATTCCAACTGGGTGGATGACATGTCACTCCTACTAGGGCAGCAATTTTCAACTTTTTCATCTCATGGCACACATAAACTAATTACTAAAATTCTATGGCACACCCAAAAATATATTTTTTGTTACTGTGACAAAAAATATGTATAATTTTGATTCATTAACACCGGGGTGGCTATCGTTGGGTTTGCTGTTGTCATTTTTTAGTTTGACAGTCTAAGGGAAAAGAGGTAAGTGTCCCTGTCTAAGTACCTGGGTATTGCATGTTTTAAAATTCTTATGGTACATGGGCTCAAAATCGCTGTACTAGGGGCTTTGAGAAACCGCCCGATTCTGTTCTGGGCCCCTATATAACAAGATTATGTTGCTGAATGAGATATTTAGGCATAAGGAAGAAACTTCCTGTTAAATGCCGAAGAGAGGTTAAACAACTTTATTTGAAATGTTTAATAATCACCCTATTCTGGAATTGTGCAGTCCATTATGGTAGCCACTAGCTAAATGTAGCAATTTAAAATCATACTAATTAAAATTAAATAAAATTAAAAATTCTGTTCTTCAGTTACACTAGCTACATTTTAAGTACTCACTAGCTCAAGAACTGGTGACTACTGTATTGAGGAACACAGATACAGAACACTTCATTCTCCCAGAATGTTCTCTTATACAGTACTGTTTTAGAATGTTCACCAGATAGGCAGCCAGGATATTTGAGCCTATTATCTTTTTTCTTCCCGGTTTCATTGAGATATAAAGATGTACAACCTTATGTTCTTGTGAGTTCTCCAGATCCCTGTTTTCTCATACTTTGAAAATGAGGGATTTTCTAATTTAACTCTTGAGTTTCTTTCCAGCTCTAACATACTGTTGATATTTTATATCTATTGGGGGAAGCAATGCTATTTTGTTAATCTGGATTTCTGGGAAGTGCTCCTTTGATTAGTTTTGGGAACTAAAATTTCAGTACAAGTTAGTCTATAATTTGATCATTGTTTTCGTATTAGCTTTTGAGTCAGTTGTCTTTGCTTTTTTCTTCGCCCCTGTTAAACTGGCAGTGTCAGAGGTCTGTACAGGAAGATGTTGGACTAATAGAGAATCATATTTTTCCTGTGACTCTTGTAGAGGAATAATATTTGTTTTCATATGTAAATGTAAATTTCATATGGCAGTTTTTGATATGTGATTAGGGATAAGTGCATTGAATTTTCTGATAAATTCAAGTCCTTTATATACAGTAGAAGGTGGAGTATATTGGAATATCCAGCAGCAGTGTGCAAAATCACACTGATCTGTGATGTACCAGGCTTGAGGGGATGGTACAAGATGAATGAAAATGCAGCGTCATCCCTGAGGTTAGTGGTCAGAGCTGCAAACAGTGCTGGACATCTGAGGTTGTAGCTTCAGCTGTTAACTAGAGGCAGAAAGAATGTAGTAGGAAGAAGATGCAGTACTAGCTAACTGCAACTGTTCATTCAACTGTACCAGATGTCCTGTATCATAGGCAGGTGTGATTTTGTATCAGGGCAGAAAAATTCCTGGGAGAGGTCATTGATGCAGCTTGCTGGCTTGGCTTGGGGAGGGCAGACCAAACAACAATATTTTGTGTTCCATTTTGTGGACAGGCTCTGTTTAGCCTCATTGCTGCCTCATCATTAATGATCTGGCAAACAGTGAAGTTGGTGATGTACTTGGGACCTTTTGGGGAGTGCCTTTTCTCATTTCTTTATGCTAAAGTGGAATGGTATATAGTAAAAGTTGTTGATGTTTTATGTACTTCTTACATGCTGCTAAGTTGAAGTCATTTGTATAAAATAATTATCTCTCAGCCACATTTCCTGAAAGAAGTATCTGACCACTCAAAAGTATCTCAAATACTCCTATTGCAGTCAGGTTCTTGGGCCAGGCATTTGATTTTCTGTTATATGCTCGCATTGGTAGCATTTCTGAACACCACATGAGGTTTCTGTAGCTTATAGTACCTAACTGGAAGAGTGGGGGCAAAAATGTGGAGACTACAGATTGGGTGGAGGACTTTACTAACCACATCTATGTGTTCAAAGTCTCTGCCTTTTTCAGGTCATTTTTCAATTTTCAACCCATTCTAGGGTGTTTTATATGGATGGATGTGCTGACAAAGTTATCTTCTGAAAGAATATTTTTTTGACATGTGAATAAGACACTGAGTAGATTGAATAATACACTCATTCTTAAACTGCCCATAAGTGTATTAAACCAGGAAGAAATTTAAAAAAATAAGCTTGAGGTTTGGGAGAAGGTGTGGTGTATTTCAATATGAGTTGTTTCTAGGTTTATGATTTCTTGGTTTCTGTCTTGGGGAGGCATGGATAGGATTCTTAATTATTTTCTTCAGAATGCCACTGAAATCCAGAACACCAGGTTTTTCAAGTCTTTGTCTGTATCTGAAAATTTGCATATAGTATCTATAAAATCTCCACAGTGTATGGCTTTACACAGTTTTATCTAGTTTACTTTTCCCTTTTAACACAACACAGTTGTGCTACTCACCTTGAAAAGTAAAGGGGTATTCTTGGATGTTGATCCACAAAAGGTACTTGCTAGGGGAACTTGTGTTTATTCTTTTGTTGATTGGCGATGCATATTCATGTAACCTCTGAGACCTGTATTTGCTCTTTCTGTGGATAGGCACTGTTAATTAGCTCTGCCTGTTATCCATATTGTAAGCCACCCTCACCGCTGCCAGCCTGGCCATCCAGTACTGCAGCACTTTTAAGATGTGTTCAAACTGTGCATTTTGTTTGTGAGGCAGATATTTTTTTCTTCAGTGCACATTGGGCAGGATGTAATCAAGGAACAGTTGCTTAAATGACAAAGATATCTTGAGTGAAAGTGTGAAGTATTGCATGATGTATAATAGAGTCTCTTTAGGGGTTTATAATCTCAATAGTATCAGTATAGATTAATTTAGAAAATGATAGCCTCAGTAAAACTTGTCCTGTGGAAGTATATGTCCCAAAAGACTTCATGTTACTACCTTTTGTTTTGAACTATCTAGTGACCTAGATACTCTAATTCCATAGTTGAAAGTTCCCTCTGTTTACTTGAATAACTTTTAGAAGATACATTAGATGCATTGTGTATGTTTTTGGTTGGAGCTAGGGACAGGAAGAATGGACATGTTGGTTTCGTGTTTAAACTTGGGTGTAGAAAAGTCACTAGACAGATCTGTATTATACCAGATTTGGAGGTGAGCTGGAAGAGGTGGTCAAGGGGAAGACTGAAGTATGAGGGGGATGAGGATGGGAAAATGTGGATGGAAGTGGTGTGGTAATTGGAAATGAAAATGCTTTGTGGTCACCAGCTCCCAGTCAAAAAGTGAGAGGTGGCCGCATCATTATGGGCTAGCAAAAGGAATGTGAACAGGTGGTGGGTGAGTTAAAGAAAGCATTCTGTCTTGAGATGTATTGCGGAGTGTGGGTGCAGTAGAGTCTCTCAGGGAAGTTTTAAAGATAATAGGATAAGAGCTGTGGTGCAATTCCAAACTAAAGTTTAGTGGAAATGGCAGCAGCTTTCAGCAAAATTGGTGTTCCAACTGTTAGAACCCCATGGGCTCACTCTTCTGCTAAGCCCAAAGGCACCTTCTCAGTCATGTAGAAGATGGTGTTTAATGGTGTCTCTTTGTGGCAGGCCATGGAGGCTCAGTATGCCATCTTTTATTGGGATTGCCACAAATTCATTCTTTGGGATTGATTTTTTTGTCTCCCTTTCCAACCCCCATCTTCTGGTTTACTTGTTCTTGGGGGGAAAAAAAACACTCTCACAACCCCTTCTCTTTTAAAAGATTTTGCAATTAATACGTATGGGGGAGGTTGCATTAAATCTTAAAGAATTTGTTAATAGTGCTACCTGGGGAATAAGACCTTTTTCATTTGCTGAGAGGCTAATGAAGGGCCCCTCTCATAAAACCCAAACTTGTCCAAGAAATGCCTCCAAGGACGAAGGGCATGTTGATCTCTAGAAAACCAGCTGTGCTCAGTGGGTAGGCATGGGCTTTAGAATCAAAGTTCTGGGTTTAACACCTGACTTTATAACTTTATGACTTTGGGTAGTTTACCTCTCTGCCTCTTTATCTTCAAAAATGAGTATCTTAGAGTTGCTTGGAGGTTCAGCAAGATCTAATGCCTGTCAAGCCCATGGCACAGTGTCTGACCATGGTAATTACATTTATTAAGGGCTGACTTCTCAGCCTTGAGTGAAGGAGTATTGTTGGCAGATTAATAGATGCAGACAATCTTGCTTCAGCTGGGCAGTTTGCATTTATGGTAATCTCCAGACCAGTGCTACCTAGTTAGTTGATGAGGTTCCTGGCTAGCCTTTGGCCATTTTGGCTATTTTCTAGAGCTGGTCCCTAGTTCAGGAAGCATTTTGTAAGCACTCTATCGTTTTTTGAGCTCCGCTAGGAATGATATATCCTGCTCTGGCTTTTGCCCTAAGAAAGCTGGAAGGGGAGGCAGACTAATAAACTGACAAAACATCATGAGGAAAGAAGTGCTGTGGGAGATCATCACAGAGTACTGTGAGAGCACTGACAGGGCATCTTACCGAGACTGGGAGTGGAGGACAGCCAGGAGGGTTTCTCTGGGAAGATGGTTATGAAAGGTGTGAACAGCGGTTAACCATGTGACAATGGTGAGGAAGGGCTTTCCAGGCAGAGGGAACAGCTTGTGCAAAGGCAGAGAGGAGTGAGAGAGCATTGCTGAGTTCAGCAAATTGTGAATCTAACTCAGTATGTTAGTTACAGTGTATGGCATGAGGGAAGATGAAGCTGGGGAGATGGACAGGGGCCAATTATGAATATGAGTGCCATGCTATTGAGTTGGATTTTATCCTTGGACGAAGTTGGGACCACTTAACGATTTTAAGCATGGTTTGCAGATACTTATGTTTCAAAAAATTTACTTTGGCAGCAATGCGGAGGAGAATTGGAGGGTATAAGCGTGGAAGCAGAGTCCAGGTAGAGCGCGGAAACCTTTTTGGGCCGTGGATCCTTTTGGAAATTTGATGAAGCCCATGGATCCCTTCTCAGAAAAATGCATAAAATAAGATGCCTATGAACACATAGGAAATCAGTAGATCTAAACACATTTCTTTCTATCCATGGACTAGGGGGACTGTGGTCCCTAGATAAAGTAACCCTGAGTGAATACTGTGTAAGGAGAACTGCGAATGAATGTTGGCTAAAACCTGGGTATTTCAGTCTGTTTGGGCTGCTATAACAAAATACACTGGGTGGCTTATAATCACAAATTTATTTCTCACAATTATGGAGTCCAAGATCATGGCACCAGCAGATTTGGTGTCTGATGAAAGCCTCCTTCCTCACTGATGCTGTCTTTTCACTGTGACCTCACATACTGGAAGGGGTAAAGGACTTCTCTCCAGCCTCTTTTTTTGAGGGCACTAATCCCATTTATGAGGGTAGATCCCACATGATCTAATCACCTCTCAAGGGCCCATCTTCAAACACTGTCACATTGGGTATTAGGATTCAACATATGAATTTTGAAGTCACCACTTCAAAAGTGGTGCCCTTGGGGGGCACAGGCATTTCAGTCCCTAACACTGGGTCAGTGAGGACTGAAGAGGAGGACTTGAGTATAAGAGCAGAGAGAGATTGAATGAAGGATGTGGAGGAAGTGGAGAGGAGAAGAGAGGCAGCAAGATTTCTAACACGGGCAACTGTGTGAAAGATGGTGCCATTTGTTTCTAAGTCCAAAGTGAAATTGTAGAAGCAGCCACTAATGCCATCTGTCAGTGGTGTGCAGAGTTTCGTTTGGTAGATGAGAGTTTATATTTTGGAAGTTCTTAAGTTGAAGTGACTGTCTAGAAGATGAGTGGGTTGTGGGGAAGAGATGACTAACTTTAAATAGGTTGAGTATATTTTTTGGTGAATTAGATAGCATGTCAGTGTACTTTTATATTGTATCCCCTTTAAAGTTTTTTATTAGAATATGACACACATAGTGAAAAATGCATAAATCTTCGGAGTATAGCAAAATGAATTTTCACAAAGTGAATATACCCATGTAACCAGCACCTGTATCAAGAAGTAGCTTTCCAAGCCCCTGACAAACCCTCCTCCTGTCCTTTTCCAGTCACTGCCCTCCTCAAGGGTGATCACTGTCTAACACCATAGTTAACCTTACATTTTTTTCTTCTTAGTTATTTTTTCCACTTTTTAAGTGAGGTGTAATTAGTTTACTGCACACATTTCAAGTGTATACTTTGATGCATTGAAAAATATTTTTTAGAGCAGTATTATATTCACAGCAAAATTGAATAGGAGGTACAGAAAGTTCCCCTATGCTCTTGTCCCCCCACACACAAACAGCTTCCCTCACTATCAGCATTCCCCACCAGAATGGTTCATTTGTTACTGTCAATGAATCTGCATCGACACATCGTTATCACTCAGAGTCCATAGTTTAAAATAGGGTTCACTCTTGGTGTTGTACATTTTATGGGTTTTGACAAATGATGGGTTCACTGTCCTAAAAAATTCTCTGTGCTATGCCTATTCATATCTTACTCCCTAGCAATAACTGATCTTTTTACTGTCTCCATAGTTTTGCCTTTTTTAGAATATTATAATGGTTGGAATTATACAGCATGTAGCCTTTTCAGATTGGCTTTTTTTCCTCAGTAATACGCATTTAAGGCCCCTCCATGTCTTTCATGGATTGAGAGTTCATTTCTCTTTAGTACTGAATGGTATTCCATTGTTTGGATGTATTACAGTTTATCAGTTCACTTACTGAAGGACATCCTGGTTGCTTTCAACTTTTGGCAATTAGGAATAAAGCTGCTATAAACATGTGCAGGTTTTTGTGTGGATATAAGTTTTCAACTTGGTAAAACCAAGGAGTGTGATTGCTGGATTGTATTCTAAGACTGTGTTTACTTTTGTAAGAAACAGCCGAACTGTTTTCCAAAGTGGCTGTACCATTTTGCATCCCTACCAGCAATAAATCAGAGTTTCTGTTGCTCCGTATCCTTACCAGTATTTGGTGTTGTCATTGTTTTGGATTTTAGCCATTCTAATAGGTGTGTAGTGGTACCTCATTTTAATTTGCAGTAGTTTAATGATACATGATGTTGAGCATCTTTTTAGATGCTTCTTTACCATCTGTACGTCTTTTGTGAGGTGTCCAGGTCTTTTGCCTATTTTAAAATCAGGTTTGTTTTCTTACTGTATTGGGTTGGCTAAAAAGTCCATTATGTTTTTTCCATACCATGGCTCTAGTAGTGCTTAGTTTTCTTGAACTTCATTCGAAACAGTTTAGTTACATTGTGTTGTGACAGCTGTCATATCAGCATGCACTTAAAAAACATGGAAATTGGTGAGTTTTTGTGCAGCCATTTAAATATTGAAGATGGAAGAATATACACATTTTCAGTGTATTACGTTTATCATTTCAAGAAAGGAAAAAGTGCAACTGAAATGTGAAAAAAGATTTGTGCAGTATATGGAGAAGGTGCTGTGATTGAATGTGTCAAAAGTGGTTTGCGAAGTTTCTTGGTACTATTGACATTGTGGCTAAATAATTCTTTGCTGTGCAGCTGTCTTATGCATTGGAAGATGTTTAGCAGCACCCCTGGCCTCTTCCCACTAGAAGCCAATAGCAGGAGATAGCCGACTTACTCAGAATATCTAAATCAATAAAATTATTGGTGAAAAATGAAAAATGTGTCTTTAATTTTATGGAAAAAACCTAACAGACTTTTTGGCTAACCCAATATTTTTTTAAATCCTCACCCTAGGACATGCTTATTGATTTTAGAGAGAGGGTAAGAAAGAGAGAGGGAAGAAGAGAAACGTTGATATGAGAGAGAAACATTGGTTGGTTGCCTCTCATCCCCACCATGACCAGGGACTAAACTTGCAGCCTAGGCATGTGCCCTGACCGGGAATCAAACCCATGACTTTTGAGTGGGACGATGGTCCAGCCAACTGAGCCACATTGGACAGGGTGTTAACTGTATTTTAAAAGTTCTTCGTATATTTTGGATAATAGTCCTCTGATAAACATACGTCTTTTGCAAATATTTTCTCCCATCTGTGGCTTGTCTTATTCTCTTAAGTTCAATGAATTTTTATATGCATACACTTGTGTAATTTAGCACCTACCCAGGTTGACATGTAGTTAGTACATTTCCAGCACCTCAAGCAGGAGTCTCCTTCTGCCCTATCCCAGTTGATAACCCCAACCTATTCTGACCTCTGTCATCATAGATTAGTTTTGCTTGTTTTAAAATTTTATGTAAATGGAGTCATGTAATATTTACTCTGTTGTGTTTAGCGTCTTTCCCTCAGCGTTAAGACTGAGATTCACCTACATTTTTGTAGAGAGGTAATGATTTTCAATTGGTATGTGGTATTCTATTGTATGATAGCATAACTTATCTGTTTGATTTTTGTGAGTTTTTTGGTTTAGGGGTATTAAAAATACTACTACTATAAACATTCTTGTATGTATCTTTATCTTTTGGTGGACATAGCACTCATTTCTATTGGGTATATACTTGGCAGTAGAATTGTTGAGTTATAAGATGTATATATATACTGTAGTTTAGATTTAGATGCCAGTTTTCTAAAATGGTTGTATCAATTTACATTCTCACTACCAGTATGTGAGGGTTCTGGTTATTCCACATCTTTCTTAGTACTTGATATCAACTATATCTTTCATCTTAGTTTTGTATAGGGTTATTATATTGTGGTTTATTTATTTGTAGAGAAAGGGGGAGGAAGGGAGGGAGGGAAGCATCAATCAGTTTACTCTTGCACACCCCCAACTGGGGACCTGGCCTACAACTCAAGTATGTGCCCTGACCAGGAATTGGACAGTGACTTTTCAGTTTGCAGGCTGATGCTCAATCCACTGAACCTCATCAGCCAGGGCTGTACCTTGCCTTTTTTTTTTTTTAACTTACTCATATTTTAAAGTTCTTTCCAAGTCATTATACATATTTCTAACTGCTGCTTTTAAATGGCAGCACAGTATTCCATTAAGTGCATATACTAGATTTAATTTAATCATGTTATTTCGTCACTTCTTGATGGGTATTATTACTCTACAAAAATGGGGTCAGGCATGTTGAATTTTAGGGCTATGGACTATCTAAATGTGGAGAAGCCTTAGGTGTTTGAAATTTAGGGGGGAGAGGGTGAGCCACAGCTATACCATTTAGGGTGACATGAGTACATAGTGAATAGGTCATAGCTAATGGAGCATGTAAGTTTACACAGGAAGTTCTGGAGTAGGAATGGGGTCTTCAGAACCACTATGGTAGACTTTTCTAAAAAAACACATTACTGCTGCTTCCCCCAGCTCCAATTTACTGTGTCCAAGGTGGGATTTGGGTAATGTATTCTTGCCTTTTCCCTTCCATCCTTTGACTGCTACCCTTTTGTGTCATTTTCCTTTTGAGATCCACTTGTATAGAGTGAGAAGATAGGTGAGGACGGAACCATGAGAAACACATGTAGAATAACAGGAATTTGGGACAGAGATGGATGGACAGAAATAGGAGAAATTAGGTGAGTAGGGTTACTGAAATGGAGAGAGGGGATAGTTTGATGAAGAAGTGGCAGTAGGGTCATGCTGCAGAGTAGTCAGTCAAGATGTTGATTGGGACTTTTCTGTTGCTGGATTGAGTGCTGGCCTGTGAACCAAAGGATGGAAGGTTTGATTCCCAGTCAGAGCACATGCCTGGGTTGTGGTCCAGGTCCCTAGTAGGGGGTGCACAAGAGGCAACCACACATTGATGTTTCTCTCCTTTTTTTTCTCCCTCTCTTCCATTTGGTCTAAAAATAAAATAAAATCTTAAAAAGAATCTATAATTTTGATTTCAACTCTCTTCCAGTAATAAATTAAGTTTTAAGTTTTTATGTTAGATTTTGTGAAAAACAAAACTTGAACTTTTAACATTTTAGGTTTGAAGATGTACTTTTGTCATTATAGTCTTTAGGTTCTTGTGGACAAAATTGCACTCCCCTTGTCTGTTTTGATATTTTACTTAGTTTTATAGATTTAACCCTCCTCTCTCAGCTTTTGTTTTTCTAGAAAGAAGTCCCTTTTATTTAGTCTGGACTTTCACCCCTAGAAATATTCACATGTCTTCTCTGAAGTCTTTTCAGTTGTGTGTTGTCTTTTTGAAGTACATCTGTGTTGTTGAAAAGACTCTAAATATACTTCTTCCCTCCACTCTTTCAAGGGGGTGCAGGTTGGTATGGGTAGAAAGGAATTGACCATGTGGGAGGTAATGAAATTAGTTTCTTAAAAATAAAGCGCAATATATATTGAATTTAGGGAAAAGTAGATGAGGCATGAAATAAGATGTGGGGGCACACTTCTTGGCTAATGCTGATTTACGCTGTTTCATTCATGATTATGGTTAATATGTGTGAGTATAAGAAGGCAGGATATAGTCCACACATGGTGTGATTGAGAGTTAAGGTCAGGTTGCATTTTTCAGATACAGTATTATGAAAATATTATTTTGTGCATGTTATTTCCTATAAACAGTCTTTATTTAGCTTATATGACTGCTATATTATGACTTTAAGGAACTTTAAGTAGTTCAGTATTTGAATTTTGTGATCAAAGAGTTATGTCATTTGAATTTATAGTTGAGCTCTTATTAAAGTACCATTATATACCATTGTGTTACTGGTGGATATGTTAATATTAAATATGTGTTAATGGTAAATATACACAAAGATGCATTTTAAATTTGCTTGAAATTACATTGATACAGTTTAATATCTCAAGTATGATGGCAACTTGCTGTTGATTCAGGCCAGGAAGGTGAGGTTGAAGCTATTTTGACTTCCTGCTGGATCTGCAGACAGGGACAATGTGCTGTATTTTAACCCAGAAAGATTAGAAAGTTGGAACTTGGGCTCCTGGCTCAGACAGAATTAGATGTGTCTTTGAAGTGCTGCTGTTACTTACTTTAGCTGGAACCTTGGGATTGTCATTTTATAGTTTTGAAAGATACTGAAAATTTTTGGATATGGCCTTAATACTACAACATCATTGAATTTGGAAAGTTTCAGTTGCTTTTTCTTCATCAGTTTTTTTTGCTTTTTATAATACTGAGATAATTCACATACTATAAAATTCATTTTAATGTGTATAGTGTAGTAATTTTTAGCATATTGACAAAAAAATTGTGCAACCATCACTACTACCTAATTCTAGAAACTTTCACCTTGAAAAGAAATCCTCTACCCGTTTGTCCACATTACTCTATCTCTCTGGCAACCACAAATTTTTCTGTTTTTATTGGTTTGCGAATTCTGAACATTTTCACATAAGTAGAATCATAAAATACATATATGGCCTTTGTGTCTGACTTTTCACTTAGAATAATGTTTTCGAAGGTTACCCATTTTGTAGCATACATTATTATTTTATTGCCTATTATGACTGAATGTATTTTGTTATATGGATATACCATATTTTGGTTATCAACTCATCAGTTGATGGACATTTGGGTTGTTCCTATTTTTTGGGTGTTAATAATACTGTTAACATTCGTATACAAGTTTTTGTTCGAATATGTGTTTTCAGTTCTGTTGGATATGTATCTAGGAAGGGAATTGCTGGATCTTATGGTAACTGTATTTAACTTTTTGAGTAACTGCTAGACTGTTTTTCAGGGTGGTGGTATGTTTTACATTCCCACCAGCAATGTATGAGGGTTCCAGCTTTCTCCACATCCTTGTCAACACTTGTTATTGTTCATCTTTTTGATTAGAGCCATCCTAGCAGATGTGAAGTGGTTTCTCTTGTAGTTTTGATTTGCATTTGCCAATGATTAATGATGTTGAACATCTTTTCATGTGCCTATTGGCCATTTGTTTGTCTTTGGAGAAATGCTTATTCAAATCCTGTGCCCTTTCAAAAATTGGGTTATATGTCTTTTTATTGTGGAATTGTAATTCTTTTTATGTATGAATTTAGGGTACTAGTTTCTTATTAGATATATGATTTGCAAATATTTTCTCCCACTCTGTAGGTTGTTTTTCGTGTTTTTTGGGGGATAGTGTCCTTTGAAGTACGAAAGTTTTTAATTTTGGTGAAGTCCAGTTTATCTTTTTCTTTTGGTTGCTTGTGCATGTTTGAGAAATTGTTGCCTTAAAATCAAAAATCATATCAATCCTTTAATCTATCAATATATGATCTATTACTTTAGCTGATTTTTCTACTATACCAGCCTTGTATTCCTGGGAGAAGTTACACTTGGTCTTTTAGTGTATATCCCTTTTTTTTTGTTGCTGGATTTGGTTTGCTGGTATTTTACTGAGGATTTTTTGTGTTTATATTTAGAATAGATTTTGGTCTCTGGGTTTTTTTGGTGATATTTTTGGTTTTGGTACCAGAATAATAATTGGGATATGTTCTTTCCTTTTCCATTTTTTTCTGAAAAAGTTTGTGAAGAACTTTTATTGGGTGGAATTCATCAGTGAAACTATCTGTGCTTTTCTTTGTAGAAAGTTTTTCGGTTACTAATTCCCTATTTCTCTATTGTTTTTCTGTTCTTTATATCACTACTTTCTACTTATTACATCATTATTATTTCCCTCCTCCTGCTTGCTTTTTCTCATGTTTTAGGGTAGATTAGTTTGAGTCCTTCCTCCCTTCCTTCCTTCCTTCCTTCCTTCCTTCCTTCCCTCTTTCTCTTTCTCTTCCTCTTCTTCTTTTTCTTCTTCTTAGAGGGGAAGGGAATGAGAAAGAGAAATGGAAGAGGGTAATGATAGTCCCTATTCCAAAGAAGAGACTCCAGGTGAGCTTTAATTAGGGGCTGTTTCTCTAATAATTTTCTTTTTTTCTGCTAACATTTTATCTAGAGAAAATTTTATGATACAATTTCCAGTTATGATGAAAAAGAAACATTGGAAGAGTTCTATACAAATTGTACAGCCATTTACCTACCACCTAGATTCTGTAGTATTTTGCTGTGGTTGCTTTTTATCCTGCTTTTTATCTATTAATCCATCTTTAAATTTTATTTTCTAAGAAAATTGCAGACATCAGTACATTTTTTACCCATGCACTTAAATATGCATATTATTAGAGCTTAACATTAAGACATTTTTTTGAAGCACAATTTACACACAGTGATGAAAAACACAGATCTGAAAAATACTGTTCGATGATTTTTGACAAGTGTATACTCCTGTGTACATAACCTCTGTCATATCCCAAGCCTTTATCAAGATATTTAGGGGTGATGCAAAACTAGGTTTACAGTTGTTTGTATGGAACATAACACAATAATTAATAAAAAATAATATGACAATAAGCTGTTTTGTGTACTCTCAACTGTAAACCTTTTGCCACACCATGTATACTATACTATACCACATTATACGTTGTTCAGACTTCAGAAAGCTCCCCTCATGTCCCTTTCTAGTCAGTCTGCCATCCCCCTTCTCTTTCCTCCCCAGGCAACCACTGCTCTAATTTTTTCCCCACTGTACATTAGTTTTGCCTATTGAAAGTCATGTAAATATAATCATATAGTGTGTATTCTTTCTGGTTAAGGCTCATTTGACTCAGTGTCATGTTTTTGATTTTGTCAGTGTTGGGTGCATCATTAATACATTCCTTTTTATTATTGCATAGTAATAATAAATTATTGCAATAAAAATATTATTGCATAGTAATATTTATTGCATAGTACAATAATAAATAGTATTCCATTGTGTGATTATAACACCCTTTTTTGGTCTATTCCATTTGTAGACACTGAAATTTGCATCTTAAATAATAATCTAGTACAAAAATCACTTATCAGCAAACCTGACATTAGGAAATGGACTAGAATAGATTGTATTTTTCGTTTTTTAGATTGTAGTTTTCTTAGATAACTTATATTCCAGCTTTGCCTTATCTGGTTGTCTCAGTTTGATTTTAAGGATAGTTTGGAAGATGCCTTGGCCCCATGGGCATCCCATTTCCAAACCATTGCATCCATTATATGGGTTTCTGTTAGGGAATGGTTTTTAAAATCTTAACACCTTTAGCTCACTGTACCCTGTTAAGGTGAATTTAGCTTTTTAAATGAAAGTGTGCCTGTCCTCATGTGTGATCCAATTTTGTAAAATCTCCTTGTCTCCCTGAAGCTGAAGGCTGTATTAAGAACTAATTAGAGAGTTTTTATAAATTGTATTTTATTGATTATGTTATTACAGTGGTTCCAATTTTTCCCCCTTTGCCCCCCTCCCCCCTCTCCCCAGCACCCCTCACTCCCTCAGGCAATCCCCACACCATTGTTCATGTTCATGGGTCATGCATATAAGTTTTCTGGCCACTCCATTTCCTACTGTACTTTACATCCCAGTAGCTATTCTGTGACTACCAATTTGTACTTCTTTCACATCTTTTGTAAAAAAATTTTTAATGGTGTCTTTTGAAGAGACAGTTGTACTTCTTAATCCTCTTATTTCTTCACCCATTCCTCCATACCCCCTTCCCATTTGGCAACCATCAAGACACTCTTCTTATCCATGATTCTGTTTCTGTTCTTGTTTGCTTAGTTTGTTTTTTAGATTCAGTTGTTGATAGAGATGTATTTATGACCATTTTGTTGTTTATGTTTTTTTTATTTTATTTATTTTTAGAGAGAGGGGAAGGGAGGGAGAAAGAGAGGGAGAGAAACATCAGTGTATGGTTGCCTCTCTTGTGCCCCCTACTGGGAACCTGGCCAGCAACCCAGGCATGTGCCCTGACTGGGAATTGAATGCGTGACTGTGTGGTTTGCAGACTGGCACTCATTCCGCTGAGCCACACCAGCCAGGGCCTTGTTGTTCATAGTTTTGATCATCATCTTCTTAAATAAGTCCCTTTAACATTTCTTATAGTAACGATTTGGTGATGATGAACTCCTTTAGTTTTTTTTGTCTGGAAAGCTCTTTATCTGCCTTTTGATTCTAAATGATAGCTTTCCTGGTTGGTATACTAGTCAGGAAAGTACCACAAGTGCAGTACTGTGGGTATAATAATGGGTATAATAATCCTTTGTATAATGTGTACAAAAATGTGGGTGGGCATTACATATGGGAGCACATTATACACAACAAAATATGGTAGGTTGGCAGACTGCTGCCCAGAGCCAAATCTAGCCAAAGAACTAAGACTTTTTTAAAAATAAGAATTGGTTTTGCTTTTAAATCATTGGAAAAAAACATTTCTGTGAAGATTACATGAAATTCAAATTACAGTGTCCATAAATAGTTTCATTGGAACACAGTCACACTCATTCATTTACTTAACTGTTGACAGCTGCTTTGGAGCTCCAGTGGCAGAATTGAGTAGTTGTGACAGAGAGACCATGTGGTCTGAAAAGCCTAAAATATTTACAGAAAAGGTTTGCCAACTTCTGTCTTCGGACATTAGTGCTTAATTTTTTCTTGTGGAACCACAATTGAGAAAGGCTAAGATTACCAACGAAGACACCTGTTAGATTGCTGTGGCATTCTTTGTATTTAATGGGGGAGGGTATGTGTATCACAACTGTTTTGAGAATTTGATCCCTTCTTTGCTCTGGAATGATATTCTGTGGCTTTGACAGTTGAAGCCTGGATTGGGCACTCAGGTTTTATTTTGTTCTAACATGCTGAGTTTGACTAATCCATTGTATTTGACACTTTGAAAAGTACTTTTTAATGGCTTATGTTGAGATTTGCTTTTGAGAAGGTACTAATTGGCAGTTCTAAACTGGACAGATTGAGGCCAGGTAAAGCCTGTAGGTGCCTGTCAGGCAGCAGTGAAGTTAAAAATCACCTGCTGTCAACACTAGGGAATTTTATTATCGTTTTCATTTTTAAATAAATGAAGAATTATTAGATTCCTGGAGCTGCAGCACTCAGTGGGGAAAAGAGATAGTCTGTCTCTGTGGAATGTTTCCTTTGTCTCTGTAGCCTCATCATAAATTAATCTCTGCTAACGTCTTTTTGGCTTTGGTTAAAAATTGTATCTCTGGTAAGTTTTTAATTAGCAAATGCAAAAATAGAACTGCTTGAGTTGTAACTTAAACTAACCATGGAACTTTTAAACTGGAGAGGGAGCTGTCTGATTTAGAAAGTGACTAAGTTTATCAGTGAAGATCTGTTTGAAAAAAACAGGGATATGTTTGCTGTCTTAATTCTGGTAGTTTTGTATTATATGAAGCTGAAGACAATTATATTATAGGTAAGGATAAGAGAACTGTTGAGGAGAAAGATGTTGACTTCTTCCTTTAAACTTCTATTTTGTGTGGAGCTTTTATACCTTTTTTAAACTGAATTTATTGGGGTGACATTGGTTAATAAAATTATATAGGTTTTAGGTGTGCAATTCTATAATGCATCATTTGTATATTGTGTGTTCACCACCCCAAGTCAAGTCTCCTTCCATCACCATTTATTCTTCCCAATACCCTCTTCTATTTCCCCTCCTGGAACTTTTATAACTTTTTTTTTAAATATATTTTATTGATTATGCTATTACAGTTGTCCTATTATCCCCCCTTCATTCCCCTCCACCCTGAACACCCTCTCCCACCCACATTACCCCCCTTTACTTCAGTCCATGTGTCATAAGTTCTTTAGCTTCTACATTTCCCATACTATTCTTGCCCTCCCCCTGTCTATTTTCTATCTACCTTCATTGCTACTTATTCTTCGTATCTTTCCCCCACTCTCCTCCTCCCACTCCCCTGTTGCTAACACTCCATGTGTTCTCCATTTCTGTGGTTCAGTTCCTGTTCTAGTTGATTGCTTAGTTTCTTCTTGTTTTTGTTTCAGGTGTGGTTGTTAATAATTGTGAGTTTGCTGTCATTTTACTACACATGTTTCTTATCTTCTTTTTCTTAGGTAAGTCCCTTTAACATTTCATACAATAAGGGCTTGGTGATGATGAACTCCTTGAACTTGACCTTATCTGAGAAGCACTTGATCTGCCCTTCCATTCTAAATGAAAGCTTTGCTGGATAGAGCAATCTTGGATGTAGGTCCTTGTCTTTCATGACTTGGAATACTTCTTTCCAGCCCCTTC
>CM052541.1:98993807-99068615 GCA_028533065.1 Trachops cirrhosus
TGTATGTGGGGGCGGGGTCGGAGAAGGAACAATGGCGCTTGCTCTGCTTTCTGTAGGACCCCAGACCCTTTTGCCACTTTCCGCAAGCCAACCGGGCCCCTCTGGCACCAATTCTGGTGTGGGTGGGGCTGTGCACCCCGTGGGACCTTCCTTTTCAGTCAGTGACCGAAAGTTCTATTTCCCGGTGCTGGGACCCTGAGTTGCGTGCAGTGCCTTGCTTCACAATGGCTGCCTCGCTAGGTCTGCTGGTCGCCACCCCCTGGCCGGGGCCCACCAGCCACTGCTGCTTGTGTGGCCAGGGTCTCCTAGGTCTGCCGGTCACCACCCCCTGGCCGGGGCCCACCAGCCACCGCTGCTTGTGTGCCCAGGGCCTGCCTGCTGCGGACTTGCACACCGCCCCGGGTGCTCAGCTCTCCACCCCGGGTGCTCAGCTCTCCGCTCCGCGTCCCTCGCCCGGCCGGACTTCGCCCCTCCTACCGGTCTGGATGAAAGTGTCTATTTTTAAATCCTTGGTTGTGCGACTTCCATACACTTCAATTTTCTGGCAGTTCTGGTTGTTATCTTGTTTCTATATCGTTGTTGTCCCTATCTTGGTTGTGCGAGGAGACACAGTGCATCCACCTATGCCTCCATCTTGGCCGGAAGTCCTGATGAGTGTCTTCTTGAAGTATGAGACTGGCCTTGTACTTCAGAGTAACGTTTTAGAAAGTAGCAGCTTTTCTCCATTGTCATAGGAATTTTGATTAATATTGATCTATTTCTATGGTTTTAAAATGGATGTATGTTATATTTTATTTATTTGGAATGCACCTATATCACAAAAGAACCTGCGGTAAGAGATGACAGTTTTATGGAGTATATATATGATGTAGGATAATGTATAAACACATGGGTTCCAGGTCAGGAGATCTCCAAGATGGTGGACTAGGCAAACACAGATTGCCTCCTTGCACAACTACATCAAAATTACAACTAAACTATAGAAAAACCATCACTCAGAAATGGCAGTATTCAACTTGAATGGAGGTCCTGCACCACAGAATTAAAGAAGAAACCACATCCATTCAGACTGGTGGGAGGGGCAGAGACATGGAGATATGGAATGGGCTGGTGCCATTCCACACCCACATGTGGTGGAGAAAAATCAGGAGGGATATTTCAGGAGTGAGGAGTCCTACCCCCACACTAGGCCCCCCAGCCCAGGATTCCAGTGCTGAGGAAAAAAGTCCCTGTGGTTTCTGGCTGTAAAAACCAGTGGAGATTGGGTCAGTATAAGGAAACTGCTGGATTCTGAGGCACTACCTCTTAAAGGGCCTGCACACAGACTTACTCAGACTCACTTCCACTGAGCTCCAGCACTGGGGTAGTTAAAAGGCACCACTGGCATACAGGGAGGAACTGAGGTGCTTGGCATCAGGGTGAGAGCCTGGGGGACAGCTTTCTCCAAGACAGAACTGGTAGCAGAGGCCATTGCTCCTCTTCTGATCCCTCTCCTCACAGAGTCACAGAGTGCAGCAGGCACCATAGTTGAGACTCCATCAAACTGGCTCATACTGTTTGCCCCACCCAACTTGTGGGTCCACCCAGTTGGTTAACAGTGGCTTTTCCATTCAAATAACTTGTCTTGGCTCATGCTTCTGATCATCCTAAATCCTCTCAAACAAGCAGCAGCTGGCCTCAGGGAGCCCCCATACTTTGCTAAGTGGCTCCAGGACTGGCACTAGCAGCAGCTGGCCTTGGTTCACAGTCTGGCCTTGCCTAGGGCACTTTGAAGCTCAGCAGAAGAAGCAGCTAGCTGCAGATTGCTTATGATTTAGGCCGGGTGGCCCCAGACAGAACACAAGCAGGCACTAGAGCCCTGCTGAAGTAAGCCTTGCTCTGTGGAGTGGGCGCCTGCACAGCTGATCTTCCACAGAGGGTGGAGGTTGGTGGTCAGTTGTCATAACCAGTCCGTGCAGCTGACTAGCCTGGGTAAATCCCTCCCATTGACCTGCTTACAGTAATCAATGCTCAATTAGAAGAGGAGGGTGTACTCAGCCCACACTGTGGATGCACACACTTGAGTACCCGCCTTATATAATACGGGAGGCTTTGCCCCTGGACCCTACAGGACACCTCTTAAATTAGACCACACTACCAAGACAGGGAGACACAGTAGCTCTACCTAATACATAGAAACAAACACAGGGAGGTTGCTAAAACGATGAGACAAACATGGCCCAAATGAAAGAACAGAACAAAACTCCAGAAAAAAACTAAACAAAATGGAGATAAGCAATCTGTCAGAGGCAGAGTTTCAAACACTGTTTATAAGGATGCTCAAGGAACTTAGTGAGTACCTCAACAGCATAAGAAAGATCCAGTCAGAAATGAAGGGTACACTAATTTTTTTTAAAGATTTTATGTATTTATTTTTTAGAGAGAGGGAAGGGAAGGAGAAAGAGAGGGAGAGAAACATCAATATGTGTTTGCCAACTGGGGACCTGGCCCGCAACCCAGGCATGTGCCCTGACTGGGAAACAAACTGGCGGCCCCTTGGTTTGCAGGCCAGCACTCAATCCACTGAGCCACACCAACCAGGGCAAGGGTGCACTAATTGAATCAACAGAGTGGATGAACTTCAGAATCAAATCAATTATTTAGAACATAAGGAAGCAAAAAAGAACCAGTCAAAACAGCAAGGAGAAAAAAGAATCCAAAAAAATGAGGGTAGTATATAAGGAGCCTCTGAGACAACTTCAGGTGTACTAACATTCACATCATAGTGGTGCCAGGAGAAGAGAAAGAGCAACAGATTGGAAATCTATTTGAAAAGAAATAATGGAAGAAAACTTTCCTAATTTGGTGAAGGAAGTAGACATACAAGTCCAGGAAGCAAGAGTTCCAAACAAGATGGACAAAAAGAGGCCCATACTTCATAATCAAAATGCCAAAGGTTAAAGATAAAGGGAGAATCTTAAAAGCAGAGGGTTACCTGCAAGGGCATTCCCATAAGACTTGTCAGCTGATTCCTTAAAAGAAACTTTGCAGGCTAGAAGGGATTGGCTGAAATATTCAAAGTGATGAAAAGCAAGGAAGATTACTACAATGAAGATTACTCTATCCAGCAAAGCTATCATTTAGAATTAAAGGGCAGATAAAGAGCTTCCCAAACAAGAAAAAGCTAAAGGAGTCATCACCACCAAACCATTATTATAAGAAATGTTAAAGGGCTTTATTTAAGAAAAAGAAGGAGATCAAAGCTATGAACAATAAAATGGCAGTAAATACATGTCTACCAACAGTTGAATCTAAAAAACAAACTAAGTAAACAAGCAGACAGAAACAGAATCATAGATACAGAGAATGGTTGATGGCTACCTGATGGGAGGTGGGTTTGGGGGAATAGGCAAAAAGGTGAAGGGATTAAGAAGCACAAATTGGTAGTGAGAGACTGGTTGTGGGGATGTGAAGTACAGCATAGGAAATGGAGAAGCTAGAGGACTTATATTCATGAACCCCTTGGACTTATACAAAGAGCTGAGGATTGCCTGAGGGAGGAGGGAGTGCTGAGAGGAGGGAGGCAAAGGGGGTGAAATTGGGACAACTGTAATAGCATAATCAGTAACATATAATTAAAAAATAAATAGTTTGTCAGGCAAAAATAAAACAACAGCAAGAAACAAACCATGCGCTCCAGTGATTTTTACGGCTAAAATTTAGAAGTTTAATTTTTAAAAACAATTTCAGAATTTAAAAAATATGTTAGCCATTAAGTACAGGGGTGGGCAAAATAGGTCTACAGTTTATTAGTATGGAAAAATCTGTAATATGAGAATAAATAATAATACAAGAATAAACTCTGTTTTGCTTACTCACAACTATGAATCTACTTCTTCCCACCCCTGTATTTTGTGACTGTGATGTTAGTGAACTTGTATACCACCTACTGGCTGACCCTTTAGAAGTACAGTGAATTAGGGAAAAGAATCCCAATTCTCAGCTGAGGATATCTGTCAAATTTTATATTCTCTGTAGAAGTGGCTAATGTTATAGGAAGTAACAATTTTTTAAAGTAGTTGATTGCATATTGTTTTTCCTTGCTTGTAACTTATTTGCAGTGTTTTTGATGCTTACTGGATATTCATTTAGTTTCAAGAAATTACTTTTAGGTAAACTATTTTTAGTTATATAGCATGTGTCATAAATTTACTCTCTGTGTTCTCAAGAGCTATCTTAACTACCTTTTCATTCTAAGTGACAGGTTTGCTAGGTAAGTAATCTTGGATGTAGGTCATTGCTTTTCATGACTTTGAATACTTCTTTCCCCTGTAAGGATTCTTTGGAGAAATCAGCTGATAGCTTCATGGGAACTCTTTTGTAAGTAACTCTCACCTTTTCTCTTGCTGCTTTTAAGATTCTCTCCTTCTCTTTAATCTTGGCTAATTTAATTATGATGTGTCTCAGTGTGTTCCTCTTTGGGTCCAACTTGTTTGGGATTCTCTGAGCTTCCTCAACTTCTGTGTCTGTTTCCTTCACCAGATTGGGGAAGTTCTCCTTAATTATTTTTTAAAATAAGTTTTCAGTTTCTTGCTTTTCCTCTTCTACTTCTGGCACCCCTATGATTCGGATGTTGGAACATTTAAAGTTGTTTCAGAGGTTCCTAAGCTTCTCATTTTTTGAAATCTTGTTTCTTCATTCTGTTCTGTTTGAATGTTTATTTTTGCCTTCTGTTCCAAATTGTTGATTTGCGTCTTGGTTTTCTTCTCTTCACTATTGGTTCCCTGTATATTTTTCTTTATTTCTCTTTGCATAGTCTTCTTCCTCTATTTTGTGACTGTACTCAACTATTTCTGTGAGCATCCAGATTACCAGTGTTTTGAACTGTTCATCTGATAGGTTGGCTAGCTCCTTGTCACTTAGTTCTCTTTCTAGTGTTTTGATCTGTTCTTTCATTTGGGTCATATTTCTTTGTCTCCACACATCTTTTATGCTGGATAGGGTGGAATGTTAGACATCAGGTGGGGCAACCCTCTTTCCTGCGTTATGGCGCCGTATTGGGGGGAGGGGCGGTCAGAGAGGCAACAGTGCCTCTTCTCTGCTCTTGCCCCACTTTCAGTCCCTTCCTTGGCTACCCACAAGTGAATTGTGTCTCTCAGGGTGCTTTTCTGGTGCTGATTTCTGGTTGGGTGTGCATGTGTACATTCTAGAACCCCATGGGCCCCTCCAGTGGACATCTGTGAGACTGGTAGTTTCTTCTGCCGCCACAACCCCTACAGATTTTTTCAGCTAGAGGTTTTGAGACTTTATTCCTGGTGCTGGAACCCTGGGTTGTGTGGTCTGTCTTGCTCCCCCGTTATTCCTCATGGTTTATTTACATGTAAATGTGTGACTGCCTGGTCCGAAAGCTGCCATGTCACCTGCTGGTCGGCCAGCCACTGGCTGCCCATCTCGGCCCCTCCTACCAGTCTGGATGAATGTTTCTTCGTTAAGTCCTTGGTTCTCGGACTTCCTTAAGTTCAATTTTCTGGCAGTTCTGGTTGTGTTTTGTTTTTAAATTGGTTGTTAGCCTTCTTTTGTTTGTGCGAGGAAGCGAAGCCTGTCTACTTATGCCTCCATCTTGGTCGGGAGCCTCTCTTTTTCTTTTTTTTTAAAAATGTTGTTCTGTTATAGTTGTCCCACTTTTCCCCTGTTGCTGATTTATTTTTAATGATGACCTGTTTTGGTGTTATTGTTGAAAAGTTTTAGCTTTCACAGATTTTTCTGTCCCATTTAGCCAAAATGATTTCTCAAACATATTTTCAAATGGGTAAGCACTAAGCTTTGATTATAATAAAAGCCTTACTAGAGCAAGGCATCTCTCTGTTCTGGGAGATAAACTAAACAGTTTAGGACAGTTGGTGTTTGGAACATTTGCCAATCCTGACAGGTAAAATTGTTTTTGTGTAAATGAATGAATGGATTGGATTGATGGAACACGCTTAACTCTACATGGGAAGGGGATTCCCTAGATCAGTGATTTTCATCCTTTTTTCATCTCGTGGCACACATAAAGTAATAACTAAAATTCTGTGGCACACCAAAAATACTTCTTTTTTTGTTACTCTGATAAAAAAGTAGGCATAATTTTAAGTTACAAAAAAATAGTCATTGCCTATCCTTTTTGCTTCAAGGTGACTTTCAAAAAATCAGGTGCCTATATTTGTATATAGGGATTTCTGATACCATGAATTAACCAGTCAGACTCAACCTTATTCGACGTGAGCAATAAAATGCAACTGTATTGTATGACCTATATATTTATGGTTGAAGACAGGACATTCCCACCAGATAGATGGCTATTGTTGTGTTGGCTGTTGTCATTTTTTCATTCAACAATATAAGGGAAAAGAGGTCAGTGCTCTGACTAAATAGTCATATATTGCATATTTTGAAAACTCTTGCAGCACACTGGTTGAAAATCGCTGCTCTAGATTACTGAGGACTAATGTAGAGACTCTGACTCCTTCCCAGCTGATCACTTAAGGATAAATGTTTACCAGGTTTATGGATTTGAAGAGACATACCTGGATCAATTTTCAGATTAGTGGCAACTTGAAAGTTCTGCTTTTGAATTTTAATAAAAATTAAATCAAATAAGGCTTTGGTTTTGAGGCCTGACTCTTATCTAATGATTTCTTATTTTTCTTTCACATATACAGACAATTTCCCTTTATGCTCTTGCCAGACAACATTTTCTATAATGGCAAACTTACTGGGGATCTAAGATAAGCAAAATGGTTTCTTAATTAAATATGAGAACTGTTGATTACCTACCATAATTCCACTTGGAAAGGATTATAGGTTTTCCTGCAAGGTTCTTCTTTGCAGTGAAACATGATGAATGGTTAGGAGATGAGTGTAGCATGTTGTCATGTATGATGTGTGTTGAACAGCTTTTTAAAAAATTGAGATACAATGGACACAATATTGTATTAGTTTTAGGTCTACAACAATGATTTGATATATGTATATATTGTGAAATGATTATTACAATAAGTTTACCATCCATCACTACATGTAGTTACCAGTTTTTTTTTCTTGTGATGAAAACTTTTAAGATCTCTTTTAGCAACCTTGAAATATATAATACAGTATTGTTGCCTATACTCACCATGCTATATGTTACAGCCTCAGCACTTATCTTTTTTAAAAAAAATTTTTATTGTATTTTTCCATTACCATTTATATTCCTTATACCCTCCTCCCTCCTGCAATTACCACACTGTTCTCCATGTCCATGAGTCCTTTTTCCTTTTTGCACAATCCCTCAACTCGCTAACCTCCCCCCACCCCAGTAGCTGTCATTCCTCTTTCTATCTGTGAGTCTGTTTCTGTTTTGCTTGTTAGTTAAGTTTGTTCATTAGATTCCACTTAAAAGTGAAATCATATGATATTTGTCTTTCTCTGACTGGCTTATTTCATTTAATCATAATGTTCTCCAGGTCCAGCCATGCTGTCACAAAGGGTAAAATTTTCTTTTTTATGGCTGAGTAGAATTCCATGCTGTAAATGTCCCATGATTGTTTTATCCACTCATCTACTGATGGACACTTGGACTGCTTCCGTATCTTGGTGATTGTAAATAATGCTGCAACCCAGAACTTATGTTAAAAGGACATTTGTATCTTTTGATCACCTTGACCCATTTCACCACTTTCCTCTCTTTCTGGCAACCACTAATCTGTTCTCTGTAATTTTGAGTTCATTTTTACAAAATTATTTAAATGCAGTATTTGTCTTTCTCTGTCCAACTTATTTCACTTAGCATAATGTTGTCCAGGTTCATCCATGTTTTTTCAAATGGCAGGATTTCTTTCTTTCTCATGACTGAATAGTATTCCATTTGATATAGATAACACATTTTCTGTATCCATTGATCTCTATCTGTTGGTAGATAGGCACATAAATTGTTCCCTTGTCTTGGCTGCAGTACATAATGCTCCTGCGAATATGGGGCTGCAGATTTAATTTTGAGATAGTGATTTTGTTTCCTTTGGATAAATAGCTGGAATGGAATTGTTGGGTCATACCGTAGTTCTATTGTTAGGGGAACCTCTGTACTGTTTTCTATAGCAGCTGCACCAGTTTACATTCCCACCAACAGTGTGCAAGTGTTGAAAAGCCTTTTTTGTATGAAGACCAAGAAAATTATACATACACATAGTAAGACTTGTCAACATTTTCAATATGTATGTATTTTTTTCTCTGTTGAAATTGATCTTTGAAACACATAAAACAATATCTATAATTGCAGTGATGCATTTTCTTAGCTTTTTTAACTGAAGAATTTTCCTTTTTGCCAAAAATGTAGAAGTTACATATTTCATGTGCATTGTGATATCTGAAATGCTAACCTTTATAAACAAATTTTATGTGAAACAGGACTGTATGAATTGGGGATGTGGTTCGAGCATTTTGAGTACAGAAAGTAAACTGGCCTCAGAATTCAGCTGCAGATTAGGGACACAAAGGACTTTGTTTAAAAAGAGCTTAATTAGGTGTTTAGGATGCTGGAGGGAAGGGTGCCACCATTGGGAATGGAGAGGTGGGTTGAATAGGAGTGGGTCACAGAAAATGCAGTCCATAGATAGGTTTGGGGGTGGAATGATGGATGCACAAATTTCTTTGTTTCAACCGGGGAACTTAGAGTAGGGCTTTCACCCTTTAGTCTTCTTGAATCTGTGGATAAAGCATTACTTGACTTATGGTCTGTGTCCCCCAGTGCCACATCTCTTGTGACAACCTCTGCCTGTTGTTAAAGTGGGAACTCCTGACTTTAACCTTGAGGTAGTGATAGCTCTGCCAGCCCCAGGCTGATGGTGATAATATTTGGATTAGAATTATTTAGCAGGAAGAGAGCTTTAAAAAAATGTTGGAGAGTAAGTGATTGGTTGGGATTATTATTCTTTGAACATTTGTAATTCCTGAAATCAGACTCAAAGGCCATATTGTGAAGTGCTGGTATATAGTTTGCTTAACATTATTAACATGATGGTACTTGAAGGAATTCTGAATTACCCTGATAATTTTACCTTTATTTCTTAGCTGATGAGGAAAATAATTAAATCTGAAAAGGTTTCCTTATTTTTAAACATATACTCAAACATTTCTGAATTCTTCCCTGGAATTAAAGAGAAGTTTGAAGTTATAAATGGGCTTATCCATAACATCATACTAAAGTTATTTTGTTCACTAGAACTTGATTAAAAATTTAGGTTATCTAATGGTTTTCCTAGGACATTCCCAAAGATTTTTGAAAGCAGAGAATTTTGAGTTCAGAAGTGTTTGAGATACTGGTGCACTCTACCTGGTAGTTATATTATCCAATTTTCTGTGAATTTTCTTTGAATTTTCTGTGTTGCTTGAAGAAAAGAGGTCCTTATTTTTCCTTCAATAACCATAAATGTCAGTGAGAGATACTTCTGTGGTCACCGAACCTTTTAGAAATTTGTATGTAAAAGGCATTGTGTTAGCATCAGACATGTAGGCTACTTTATAAGGATCTGGGATGTTTACACAGGAAAAATTCCATTTGTGGAAAAGGTTTATTTTGCCTTATTTGTTTGTTTTATACTAGAGAAATGATGATTCATAGTCAAATGTTCACTTGAGGAAACACAAAAAGACACAAAAGAGGATGCACAGAAATAACTGATCTATAGAAATAATTGTACCATATATGGCTGTTCAGTTTTCTTATTGTTTTTTTCTCCCCTCTCTGTTGTTTAGGATAATTGCTGTTGATCTTTCTGCAAGTGTACTGACTCTTCTGCCATCTTATTTCTGCATCCAATGAATCTTTTTACTTTGGATATTGTATTTTTCAATCTAGAATTTTCATTTGGTCCTTTCTAATAGTTTCTATTTCTCTGCTAGGAAATCTATAGGAAATAGATTTCCTATTTGTTAATGAATATTTTTTCCTCTAGAATCCTTGATCATAGGTATAGTAGCTGCTTTTTAAAAAAAATATATTTTATTGATTATGCTATTACAGTTGTTCCATTTCCCCCCTTCACTTCCCTCCACTCTGCACACCCCTCCCACCCACATTCCCCCCTTTAGTTCATGTCCATGTGTCATAAGTTCTTTAGCTTCTACATTTCCCATACTATTCTTACCCTCCCCCTGTCTGTTTTCTATTTACCATCTATGCTACTTATTCTCTGTACCTTTACCCTCTCTCTCCTCCCACTCCCCTGTTGTTAACCCTCCATGTGATCTCCATTTCTGTGGTTCTGTTACTGTTCTAGTTGTTTGCTTAGTTCATTTTTGTTTTTGTGTTTTTTAGGTTCAGCTGTTAATAATTGTGAGTTTGCGGTCATTTTACTGTACATATATTTTATCTTCTTTTTCTTAGATAAATCCATGTAACATTTCATATAATAAAGGCTTGGTAATGGTAAGCTCCTTGAACTTGACCTTCTCTGAGAAGCACTTTATCTGCCCTTCCATTCTAAATGAAAGCTTTGCTGGATAGAGCAGTCTGGGATGTAGGTCCTTCCCTTTCATGACTTGGAATACTTCTTTCCAGCCCCTTCTTGCCTGTAAGGTCTTTTTTGAGAAATCAGCTGACAGTCTTAAGGGAACTTCGTTGTAGGTGACTGCCTCCTTTTCTCTTGCTGATTCTAGGATTCTCTCCTTATCTTTAATCTTGGCTAATGTAATTCTGATGTGCCTTGGTGTGTTCCTCCTTGGGTCCAACTTCTTTGGGACTCTCTGAGCTTCCTGGACTTCCTGGAAATCTTTCCTTTGCCAGATTGGGGAAATTCTCCTTTATTATTTGTTCAAATATCTTTTCCACTTGTTGTTCTTCCTCTTCTCCTTCTGGTACCCCTATAATTCGGATGTTGGAACGTTTAAAGTTGTCCTGGAGGTTCCTAAGCCTCTCCTCATTTTTTTGAGTTCTTGTTTCTTTGTTCTTTTCTGGTTGGATCTTTCTTTCTTCCTTCTGGTCCACACCATTGATTTGAGTTCAGTTTCCTTCCCGTCACTGTTGGTCCCCTGTACATTTTCCTTTATTTCACTTAGCGTAGCCTTCATTTTTTCATCTAATTTGCGACCAAATTCAATCAATTCTGTGAGCATCCTGATTACCAGTGTTTTGAACTGTGCATCTGATAGGTTGGCTGTCTCTTCATCGCTTAGTTGTATTTTTTCTGGGCTTTGATCTTTTCTTTCGTTTGGACCATTTTTTTTTTGTCTTGAGGTGCCTGTTAGTAGTGAGGGATGGGGCCTTAGGTGTTCACCCAGGTGGGGTAACCCACGTGGCTGGTTTGTGATGCTGTACGTGGGGAAGGGGTCTGAGAGGGAACAAAGGCGCTTGCTCTGCTTTCTGCCAGATTTCACTCACTTCCCCTGCTTCCCACAAGCAAATTGGGCCCTTCTGTTGCTGATTCCCAGGTGGTTGGGTTTGTGTATGTTCTGGGACCCTGTGGGTCTCTCCATGAACTCTCCTGTGAGGCTGGGAGTTTCTCCTGGCACCTTAACCCCCACTGGTGTTTTCAGTCAGTGGTTTGAGACTTTATTTCTCTGCTCTGGGACACTGGGTTGAGCGGTCTGTCGTACTACCCAGTTTTGCCTGGTTTATCAATGCATGAATGTGGGGCTGCCTGGTCCGCCAGCCGCCTTGTGTGCTGCACCCCATTTCACAGTCCACCTCCTCACTGGGTCCACCAGCCACTGCCCTGCAAACCCGGGTCCACACCTCCTACCGGTCTGAATGAATGTTTCTTCTTTAACTCCTTGGTTGTGGGACTTCCATACAGTTCAATTTTCTGTCAGGTCTGGTTGTTTTTGTTTTTAAATTGTTGTTGTCTTTCTTTTGGTTGTGCAAGGAGGCACCGTGTGTCTACCTACGCCTCTGTCTTGGCCAGAAGTCCTAGTAGCTGCTTTTGAATTTCTTGTCTATCAAGAAAGACTGAGGAACTACGTCAGGTTGGAGGAGACTAACAATATATGACAATTAAATGCAATGTGGGAGATCTTAGATTGAATGCTGGTCCAGAAAAGGCATATTGTAAATGAGTAAACTGAGGCTCATCCATGTGGCGCCTTGATACATGACCCAACAATTAGTTTTGAAGGAAATAGTTTTTGTTTTTTTGTTTTTTTTAAATTTATAGGATTCCAATCTTTGTGGGCTCTGAGAGGACTCCTGCTCAGAGTCCTGCTCTCCCATGAGACCCAGCACTTTCCGTGCTTCCCACCAGGCTGTAAGCCAAAACCATGCCCGGAACTACCCCATGTCCTTAAGCTGGCTGTGCAAGTAGGTCCGCAGCCCCTCTGGAATGTGCACTTGTGGGTTTCAGAGTTGCCATCCTCTTGTAGCAGCTTTCTCCTTGAAGATCTGGTGTAGGTTGATCTCAGCCTCCATGAAGCAGTTCAGGGAATCCATGTTCCATGTTATACTGGATCACGGTTGAGTACAGGGAGGCACACATCCCAAAAGAGTGGCTTCTCCATATGTCCTTTAAAGAAGCAGAAGTCTGCAGTTCAGCATTCCTGGTCACAGTTCACTTCCAAGCATCTCCCACGAATCCATGCTTGGTTAGGCAGGTCCCTACACACCTCCATCAGGTCTGCCAGGTTCCGGCACAGCTCCATCAGCTCTTTCCTTATCCCCTTTCAGTCCTCATGGCAGAATCCCTCCTTAACACCACAGGCTGCATGGTGGAATTCCCTTCTTTTTCAGCCTGCCCTTATTTTAAATACTGAAACTTCCTATGTGACCTCATACCTGGCCCCTCCTGTGATGTGCTACTTTTGCCAGTTCCCCCATATCTTTCACCTTTTTTTGGCTGCCATCTTCAGTCAGGGAAAGAGTTCTCGGTGATGCAGGGGCATCTGGCTCTTCCCCCAAACCCCACTCCCTGGGGGTGCATCACAGCTATCAACTTGCCATTGTTTTTTTTAATATATTTTATTGATTATGCTATTATAGTTGTCCCATTCCCTACCCTTTTATTCCCCTCTGTCCTGCACACCCCCTCCCACCCACATTCCCCTTCTTTAGTTCATGTCCATGGATTGTACATATAAGTTTCTTGGCTTCTACATTTCCTGTACTATTCTTAACCTCCCCCTGTCTGTTTTCTACCTACCATTTATGCTGCTTAATCCCTGTACCTTTTCCCCCTCTCTCCTCCTCCCACTCCCCTGCTGATAACCCTCCATGTGATCTCCATTTCTGTGATTCTGTTCTGTTCTAGTTGTTTGCTTAGTTTTTGTTTTTGTTTTCTTAGGTTCCGTTGTTAATAGTTGTGTTTGTTGTCATTTTACTGTTCATAGTTTTGATCTTCTTTTTTTTTTTAGATAAGTCCCTTTAACATTTCATATAATAAGGGCTTGGTGATGGTAAACTCCTTTAACTTGACCTTATCTGAGATGCACTTTATCTGGTTTTCCATTCTAAATGATAGCTTTGCTGGATGCAGTAATCTTAGATGTAGGTCCTTGCCTTTCATGACTTTGAATAGGTCTTTCTAGTCCCTTCTTGCCTGTAAGGTTTCTTTGAGAAATCAGCTGACAGTCTAATGGGAACTCTTTTGTAGGTAACTGTCTCCTTTTCTCATGCTGCGTTTAAGATTCTCTCCTTCTCATTAACCTTGGGTAATGTAATTCTGATGTGCCTTGATGTGTGCTTCCTTGGGTCCAATTTGTTTGGTATTCTCTGAGCTTCCTGGACTTCCTGGAAGTCTGTTTCCTTTGCCAGATTGGGAAGTTCTCCTTTAATATATTTTCAAATAAGTTTTCAGTTTATTGCTCTTCCTCTTCGCCTTCTGGCACTCCTGTGATTTGGATATTGGAATGTTTTGTACTGGAGGTCTCGGTCTCCTCATTTTTTTGAATTCTTATTTCTTCATTCTTTTCTGGTTGTATGTTTTTTTATTCCTTCTGCTCCACTCCATTGATGTGAGACCCATCTTTCATTCCATCACCATTGGTTCCCTGTGCATTTTTCTTTACTTCACTTTTTTATAGCCTTTACTTCTTCCTCTATTTTGCAACCATACTCAACCATTTCTGTGATCATCCTGATTACTAGTGTTTTGAACTCTGCATCTGATAGGTTGGCTATCTCTTCATTGCTTAGGTTTATTTTTTCTGGAGCTTTGATCTATTGTTTCATTTGGGCCACTTTTTTTTTTTGTTTTGGCGTGCCTGTTATGTTGTAAGGTGCGGAGTCCTAGGTATTCATCAAGGCAGGGCAGCGCAAGTAGCTGTGTTGTGACGTTGTCAGTGGGGGAGGGATCCGAGAGGGAACACTGCTGTTTCCTCCACTCTGCTGGCTTTCAGTCACTTCTGGGGCTACCCACAAGCAATTGGGGCCTTCTGGTGCTGGTTTCCCAGGTGGGTGGGTTTGTCTACAATCTAGGACCCTGTGGGTCTCCAACAAACTCTCCTGTGATGCTGGGAGTTTCTCCCAATGCTGCAACCCTCACAGTTTTTTTCAGTCAGAGGTTTTGAGGTTTTATTTCACCACACTGTAACCCTGGGTTGTGTTGTCTGTCTTGCTTTCCAATTGTTCCTCCTGGTTTATCTGCATGCAAATGTGGGATTGCTCGCTCTGGCAGCTGCAGCCTTGCTGTGAGTCTTCGCCACCCAGCTGCCCGTTTCCGCCCCTTCTACTTGTCTGGATGAATGTTTCTTCTTTAACTCCTTGGTTGTCGGACTTCCATATAATTCGATTTTCTGGCCGTTGTAGTCGTTTTTTGTTTTTAAATTTGTTGTTGTCCTTCTTTTGGTTGTGTGTGGAGGCACAGTGTGTCTACCTATGCCTCCATCTTGGCCGGAAGTCTCAACTTGCCATTGTTATGCAGAGTATCTTAAATGCCATATTGTCCAGTTACCCTTTCCCCCAACTGAAGTTTGTAGGGAATATGCTTTGCTATTTTGGGGGACCACCATTCTTCACCCCATTACAGTGGATTGATGGACAGAATTCACATGAGGGTTATAAATTAGTTAATAGTATTGAATTATTAATTAATTTCCTGATTTCTGTAGCTGTCTGAGAGTTATGTAAGTTGTTACCATTAGAGAAACCTTGGTGAAGGTTAAAAACTTCTTCTGTACTAATGACAACTTCCAGATTATTTTGGTGTAGGCCTCTATTGATTATCTTTACTCTTCTGTGGGTCACATTTCCCAGTTTCTTTGAATATCTGGTAATTTGTAATTTTATCCTGGACACTGTGAATAATTCTACTTGATCTACACTCAGAGGAGCCTTGGAAAGTAGGTGCAATGTAGCTATTGTTTCTAAGAAAATTAGGATACTGAAGAGCAACTGAAAAAGAAGGAAAATGGTAACAGATTGACCTTTTTGGTGTCTGTGTACTTACGACCAGTTGTTATGCTTTGTGACAGTAGACTGGGAAACTTTTCTTTAAAGATCTAGACAGTAAATATTTTAGGCCATATAGTTTCTGTTGCAGCTATTCAACTCTGCCATTGTAGTGCAAAAGCAGTCATAAGACAATACAGATTAATAAGGTGACTTGTGTTCCAGTAAAACTTTATTTATTAACACTGAAATGTGAGTTTATGTAATTTTCACAAGTTACAAAATAATAACTTTAATTTTTCCCCCCAACTGCTTGAAAACGTAAAAACAATTTGTATTGGTCAGTTAGGGCTACTGTAACCAAGTATCACAAATTTTCTTGCTTAAAAAAAAACAAGTTTATTGCCTCAGGGTTCTAGGG
Organism: Trachops cirrhosus; assembly: GCA_028533065.1. NCBI lineage: Eukaryota > Metazoa > Chordata > Mammalia > Chiroptera > Phyllostomidae > Trachops > Trachops cirrhosus. Next base: position 99,009,539 of record CM052541.1, read on the forward strand.
GATAGAAGTCAGAAGTCAAGGTGTTGCACGATTGGCTCCTCCATAGGAATTAAGGGAAGGGTCTGTTTTAGCCTCTTTTCCTGCCTTGTGGGTGGCTATCTTCTCTTTGTCTCTGTTCACCTGGTCTTTCCTCTGTATGTGTCTGTACAAACTTCCTAGTCCTATTGCGTTAGGGACAACACTAATGAGTTCATTTTAACTTGATTACCTCTGTAAAGACCTTCTATCTAAGTGGTTACATTTTGAGATACTGGGGGTTAGTACTTCAACAGATCTCTTCTTTGGTGGAGGGCAGAATTCAATCCATAATAATCATTTTTAGCTGTGGGCCATTAAAAAATAGGTGGTGGGCTGGACTTAGCCATCTGGCTGTACTTGCCATACTTAGCTCCTCTGATTGGGACAGAGATGATGCTTGTGGAATTTACCAGCCCCTTAAACTGCCCCACGTGCATCTTTGGGTGAGATGGCCAATCTTTTGGATTCTTCAGGGTCATTAGAGGAATAGTCATCAGTTTCATCTTCGAATACAAGGGACAACAGTTTATACTGATTGACTGAGTATAGAATTCGGTTGTTTTAGACATATTAATAATTCAGGTTCAAATAACTATTTTTGTATCTTCAGTTGTAGAAAGAATAGACCTCCCTCTAATTAGAGATATTCCTGGGAGGTGGGTCAGAGTTATAATGTATTAGAAGGTGGCTCAGAACAGTGATTTGAAATATTGGGTTTGTCAAAAAGTCCGTATGTTTCTTTCTTAAAATAAGAGATACATTTTTCATTTTCACCAATATTTATTGATTTGGATATTTTGAGTATGCCGGCTATCTCCCATATGATATAACATTGACTGTTTTCAATTAATATCTCGATTTGATGTCTATAAACTTCAACTGATCTACCTGACCAGGGAGCATTGTCCAATGAAAAATCTCCAGCACGAAACTACGCAAACCGATTTTGACAAGTCCAATCTGTGACAGCACCTTCTCCATACACTGCACAAATCTGTATTTGTGTTTCAGTTTCATTTTTACCTTAAAATAATAAAGCATAATATGCCAAAAATGTTGCTTATTTTCTTCCATCTTAAATATTAAAATGACTACACAAATATTTACCAGTTTTGATAAATTTATTTTTAATTATATTTTATTGATGATGCTATTACAGTTGTCCTGATATTTTCCCCCTAGTCCCTCTCCTCCCATTACTCGCCACTCCCTCAGGCAATCCCCCTACCATTGTTTATGTCCATGGGTCATACCTATAAGTTCTTTGGCTACTCCATTTCCTATACTGTACTTTACATCCCCATGACTGTTCTGTAACTACCTATTTGTACTTCCTAATCCTCTTACCTCTTCACTCATTCTCCCTCTAGCCCCTCCCATCTGGCAACCATCTGATAACTAACTTCTTTTCTCTTCTTTTAAGAGTCTCTCTTTATCTTTAACCTTTGGCCTTTAATTATGATGTGTCTTGGAGTGGGGCTCTTTGCATCCACCTTGTTTGGGATTCTCTGTGCTTCCTGGACTTGCTTGTCTATTTCCTTCACCAAATTAGGGAATGTTTCTTTCACTATTTTTTCAGATAGATTTCTAATTTCTTGCTCTTTCTCTTCTCCTTCTAGCTTCCTTATGATGCGATGTTGGACCTCTTGCAGTTGTCCCAGAGGCTGACTCTACTATTCTTATTTATTTTGGATTCTTTTTTCTCGTTCTGTGTGGTTGTTTTTTGTTTCCTTATGTTCCATATTATTGATTAGATTCTCGATTTCATCCACTCTACTGTTGTTTGCCTTAAAATTGTTTTTTATTTTGATTAGTGTATCCTTCGTTTCTGACTGGGTCTTTTTTATGCTGCTGAGGTCCTTACTAAGTTCCTGAGTATCCTTACAACCAGTGTTTTGAACTCTGCATCTGGTAAGATTACTTATTTCCATTTTGTTTAGCTCTTTTTCTGGAGTTTTGATCTGCTCTTTCATTTGGGCCATGTTTCTTTGTCTTCTCATTTTGGCAGCCTCCCTGTGTTTGTTTTTATGTATTAGGTAGAGCTGATTTGACTCAATGTCTTAGTAATGTAGCCTAATTTAGTAGGTGTCCTGTAGGGTCCAGTGGCACAGCCTCCCGTATCACCCATGCTGGGTACTCGAGGTGTTCCCTTCATGCGGAGCGAGTACACCCTCCTTTTGTAGTTGAGCCTTGGTTGCTGTTGGCAGATCAATAGGAGGGATTTACCTAGGCTAGTCAGCTGCCAGGACTGACTATGACCACTGACCACCAACCTCAGTCCTCCATGGAGGATCAGCCGTGCAGGGTCAGGGTGGTGTTGCTGCAGTGTGGTCTGTAGCAGTCCACTGGGTATGCTGGCCCTGGGGTTTTCCCAGGTGGTGCAGGCCCAGGTCAGCCCCCACTTGTGTTTAGCCCAGGGCACCCTGCCTGATCTGTAAAGCAATCTGAGATGCTTGCTACTTGTGCTGAACTTGGAGAGTCCCAGGTGAAGCCAAGCTCTAATTGTAATCTGGCTGCTGCTAGGGCTCCTGTAAGCCAGTTGTTGCTTGTTTGATAGGATTTAGGAGCCAATACCAGCCATTCTTATGGAAAAGCAGTTTGGGTGGACCCTTAAATTGGGTGGGGCAGAGCCTCTGGGTATCTCTAAGGTGTGTGAAACAATGTTAGCCAGGTTGTTGGAGTCTCAGATATGGCACCAGTTTACTGGCTCCCTGGGAGGAGGGTTCAGAAAAGGGACAGTGGCCTCTGTTCACCTTGATGCCAAGCACTTCATTGTCTTCCTGTACGCCACTGGTGTCTTCAAACTGCAACCCTGGTGTGGAGCTCAGAGAGAATGAGCGAGTACCTAAGGCCATGTGTGGGTTCTTTAAGAGGAACTGCTTGGGACTCTGGAAGTTTCTTCCACCAACTCAATCCCTACTTGTTTTTGCAGCCAGAACCCTGGGCTGGGGGGCTTGGTGTGGGGCTGGGACTCCTGTCTCCCGAGATTGCCCTCTGGAATTTTTATCCATGTGGTTGTCAGACCAGCTGGTTCCTCATCTGTACCCCTCCTACCAGTTTGGATGGATGTGGTTTCCTTAATTCTGTGGTTATCAGACTTCCATTTAGCTTGATATCTGATGTTCCTCTGTGATGGTGGTTCTATATTTTAGTTGTAATTTTGATGTGGTGGTGTGAAGAGGTAAGCCATGTCTGCCTATGCTGCCATCTTGACCGAAAGTCCCCAGAGAAGTTTTTTTAAATGCATGCTGTTATGAGGTTGTTACAATACAGTCTAACAAAATTGTTTCAAATTAAGTTAAAGACAAATAAGTGCTATGAGAGCCATCTTATGGAAAAAACAAAGTAACTTTTTGGCCCACCCAGTAGTTGCTCAGTGTGTTCTGTGGACATGCTTTTAAGGCTTTCATAAATGTTTGATTAAAGTTTTATTTTAAAAATAAACTCAATTTTAGACCTGGGTGGTATGGCTGAGTAGATTGAGCACTGGCCTGCATACAAAAGGGTCGCTGATTGGATTCCCAGTCAGGGCACATGCCTGTGTTGTGGGCCAGGTCCCCGGTAGGGGGTGTGTGAGAGGCAACTACACATTGATAGTTCTCTCCCCTTCTCTCTTCCTCTCTCTCTAAAAATAAATAAATAAAATCTTTAAAAAAATAAACTCAATTTTAATACATTGGCTACAATTAATACATTAATTGTTGCTTATTGCATTGTCATTTTTGTGAACTCAAAATGCATATTTTTTTTCTGTTTAATATAAAGAGCCTCTCAAGTCTCAGATGTAACCTGGTTAAAAGAAAAATCTGTTATTGTTAACAGCTTAGGTGGGTGAATCAGGATTTTTGATTGCCATTTATTGTATTCTTGTTTGTATAATATGTAATTTTTGTTTATGATTCTTATCCATAACTCTTGGTTTCAGTCTATATTAATTAGCCTTTTTTTCAGTAATGGACTTTATAATATGTGAAGGCTTTACATTTGAACTTAGAATATATATTTACCTTAGAACAAGGGCTCCCAACCCCTGGGCTGCATGGCAGGGGGTGATGGGGTGTGGGGCACTGGTCTGTGGAAAAACTGTCTTCTGTGAAACCACACTGCTGCCTTAGAACACTTGTTTTTCCTTTCTTTAGTTTTATATTCATGTTGTTTGTAAGGTTTCAGTTGAAAGTAAATATTTTATTACTTGAAAATTTGGAAAATTGCTTGTTTACCATGTGTAACTTAATAAAAAAAGGCGAGGCAGGAGATAAAGCAGATTGGTTATTTTAATTGGGTTAATATCCTGATGGGGAAGGCACAGCAGAAATGAAATCAATTTGTTACCAGTTATCCAAATTTTGTCTTCATTTCCCTGACAACTTTTAGAATGTTATGGATGCTGATTTGTTTCTTCCTTCAACTTCAGTAGGCATATCATTATTTCTTGTTTCTTGGTATAAGCTGTTAAGTAGAGTTTCTGGTACCTTCTGAACAGGTGAAATGACTTCTTGTTTATGCATTAGTGGTAAGAGAAGCCATCTCTGTCAGCATTATGTCAAAACAAGTATTGATAAGTCTAGAAAGGTCTTAAAATCTTCACTGTGCTGATAGGTATAGAAGAAAATACAGAAAAGGAAGGGTTCTATCCCTGTTGTATATAAAAGACTATATTTTTGGAATATATTTTCCTTATAGCAGTTCTTATACTTGTTTATGTAGTTGAAATGATCTATGGTTCTTTTTTAAAAAAAATCCTTACCCAAGGATATTTTTCTATGATTTGAGAGAGAGAGAGAGAGAGAGAGAGAGAGAGAGAGAGAGAACGAACGAGAACGGGAGGGGCAGGGGGTAACAGAGTAAAGTAAATCAGTTGTCTGCTGTACATGCCATGACTGGGAATTGAACCTGCAACCTTTTGGTATATGGGCTGATGCTCCAACCAACTGAGCCACACCGCCAACTCATCCACACTGGCCAGAATGATTTGTGGTTCTTTTGAGGAGGGTGAGGTATTTTATTTGTGATCAGCCTGTCCTACCAACTCCTACAGGTTTGTAGGAACAACAGTCAGTTATGGTATATGTTATGCTATTTCAGATAGATTGGAGTGTGGTAGAAAGAGCACTGAGCCTCTTATATAAATGTTGTTGCAAGAATATTACTGTGTAGAGCTCTGTTCCTGTTGACTTGGAGTAGGATGGTTGCTTTGTTTCTGGGATTAAAATGCATACAAATATAAATTAATTTATTGAAATTAGCTATTTTAGATGTTTAGTCATTTTTATGCAAATTTATTAAATTCCTTTGCTCTGAAAGTATTTCTTCACCATTGTGGAAACTCTGGAAATGTATTAATTGATTCTGTGCCTGCAGCAGTCATTTCCTTGAGTGACTCATGGATCCTGTGTTTTAACGTTTGTACATTTATGCAAGCACTTTACGCATATGTGAATTGAGGGTTGGAAAGTTTGTATAAGTATTCAATAATATATTTTAAAGACATTTTTCATAATATGTTGTCATTTCTCTAGTGGGAATACATAAAGTGGTGATCTGTCTATTCTTAGCATTGACAAATCATACCATTTCTCATTGGTATTTTCCCCATCCTTGTAGGGAGAAAAATGCTTTAGTGTGGCCTTCTCACTTATTATTCTGTAGATATTTAATAAGAACCTCAGATTACTATGGAAATTATTTCTTTCCTGGTTGTGTAAATACTTATTTTTGGAACTGGTTGAAATAAGAGAAAGGAAGCAACTTCATGCTGTTAGGTTGGGAATTCGTGTAGTTTCTGAAAAAGGGTTTATACTGATCTGGTTGGTCAGGTTTCTCAGTGGCAAGGAAGGGACACGGTAATCACAAGGATGGAATGATAAGTAAAAGGGGAATTTGCTTCATTCACCGCATAGGTTAAGTACTCAATTCCTAATGTTCCCAGTAAAGTTCTTGAATAGCCAGGAAAGTGTCTCGTTTTTGCTCAGGACAGCTAAACTACTTCAGATACCCTCTTCTTCACCCTTCAGATTAATCCTGCAGATATGGTTTGATTAGATTGATTCAGCATTTTTGTGCCGGGAGCAAACATCCAGGTTGGTCCCACTTGTAGTGAGGAACTTCACAGAGAGAAACCCCTCATGCCTGTCCCATGTGTGATTGATTATGAGCCTGAGTAAACTTTCTTTTCTTCACTCAAACCCTTGTGACCTGTGTAATTACTGACTTTATGTTCCTAACACAGTACGCCTTGAAAGGATTACAGTGGAGAGTGTGATAGGATGGCAAAGAGAGAACAGATTGGAAAAACTTGGCTCAGAATTGTCTTTGTATGCTTCATAGGTCTTTGGTCCGTCAAGAACAGGCTTTATTCTACTTCTAATTCTCATTCCAAATGCAGAAGAGGTTTTTTTTGGCAGGGGGCGGGGGTGGAAGGGTTGCGTGTTGGGACTGATTTTTTTTCCGAAGGTGGGAGGATTGTATGAAACCATCTTTATTGTCTTTGATACCCTCATGGATTTGTATACTAGGAGTAATTACTTACTACTGTGAGTATGAAATGGAATTCTTTTCTGTGTGTAAACTAATACATATGTACATAGTATTTCCATGTATCAGAACCCTACTAAATAAATTAACTGTATAACCAAAGGTACTTAAATGTGTGGGTTTGAAACTTTGTTTTGACTGTATTTAGTGAATATTTTAAAACTGTTATTCAAGTAACTGAGTGAAATGGATGAACAAACATGCTTTATCTTAATATGTATGATAGTGAATTCATTATTAGTAGAAGATACTGTCTTACATGTTATATAGATCCTTTAGAATGTGGGTTTAGGTATGAAAACTAAGTTATACCTGGAACTAGATATGTTTGTTATTTAATTATTTTGAACTAAGTATTGTATTGTTTTCAGGATAGCCCTTTAAAGATACTGGTTTGGAACCTTGTCAGGGGATTGTGTAGTAGGCTACATGGGGCCGACCATTAGTGCTAGCTACCTGGCTGTAGTCTAAGGATTAAAAGCAAAATCTTTGCATTGATGTTTTGTATATTTGGCTTAAAAAAATCCCCAGTCTTTTAAAGGTTGTGAGGTATGGGTCTTTTTGTTGAGATAAGAGTAGGTCGATAAAGCATTTACTAGCATGAAATGTTTTTCTTTTCCCCTTTCTCAGTGTTAAAAGAAAGGTGAATGGACAAAATAGCCATTAAAGGATTTAATTTTTAGAAATGTAGCAGCAAAAACCACCCACTCTGGCTGTCTGTTACTTTAAGCTTCATATTTCAAAATTATTTTCATAGCTTCAGAAATAAACTCCCCAGTAACTGGATGGTATTAACCAGTGGTTTTCTTTTCTTTACCCTATTGTGTCAGCAGGGATGCGTAGCAGTTCTTTTCTGATCTTTAAACTACTTTGTTCTGGAGCTGAAAAAGAAAAATGTTCTAATCTTCTAAAATTTTAGCTGACAGTGAGGTCAGTCAGACACTGGAATAACTTGCTAAGGGAGTTCAGTGAGAATCTTTCCCTAGAGATGTTCCAGAGTTGAATGAGACACTTGGAATTGAAGATCAAGCTGGAAAAATTCTCCAGAATTAAGGAATTAAAAAGTCTGTATTGCATGTTTTGAGAAAATATTGCCCCAAATCATTTTTCAGAATTCATTTTTTCAGGTATGTTTTGTGCTTTATAAACATCTTTCATGAAGGTTATATCTAATAATTAAAGTATGTATTTAAAAAAGCAATATAGTTCTAGATCATAAATTACTGCTCTATCATACCTGTTTTGAAAAGTGTATTATTAGATCCCTGCTGTTGTGTGGGAGTGTGTCATAAAGGATAGTCTGCAAGTGAGGACTGGGATTATGATGACCTTTAAATTAAAGAGCTGGTGAGTGGCTGGGCAGACTGTCACAGTCATTATTAATGTCCCATAAAGTGATGCCAGAGATCTAGATGTGATCTGTCTTTCTGCTTAGAGCAGCAGAGGTATGATTGATGCTGGAAGGAGGGTGTTAGCTCTGGGGCAAGGCTAAATCTTTAATCTTTCTGTGGGTTTCCTTTGAAAAGTGAACAGCTGGACTGCTGGCATTTTGGTGTTTCAGTCTCCTTAGCCAAAAGGTACCTTCTAGGTAGGGTTTTTAACAAAGCAATAGACCACTGAAGGGTAAAAACAAGGATTTTAAGTTTTTGGAACCTTCAGAGAGATTTTTATTCCTGGCTGCTTAGGATTTGAAAGAAAAGATTCAGGGTTAAGAGAGAAAGGACTAGAGGGATGGTGATTGAGGCAGGGGTGGAGTTGAACACTGGTATTTAGAATTTCAACAAATGTAGTTCTAAAAAATCATTCTTCTGGATGCTAGTATATAGTTTAAGAGTACAGTATGTTCAAAAAAGATTGCTGTATAATCATATGTAGACTATAGGTCATTGTGGTGAAGGGTTTGGCAAGTTGTGTATGTTAGAACAGTTTTGTTCTTTTCATTTACTAATAGCCAATTTAATTTCACTGATGTTGCAGCAAAATGTTCAATGTTTAATTTTCCAGGTTCTCTAAAGCATGGTTACTGTACAATAAATACAGCTGTGATATTTGGGTGCTTTTAAGTGACAGACAAGTTGTGTGGTTAGTTCCTTGGACATGGGGCAGTGGGGAGGGGATTTTAATGTAGGGCCATTGTTAACAAAAGTATTGCTGTGTCTGTTGCTAAAGCAATCCAACGACCTCTGAAATAGAAAGGACCAACCTCGAATTAGGTTAAAATGGTTAAAGCTGTTTGTTCTAGCATTGGTTTCTTTTCTTGTTTCCCTTCTTATCAGTATGAACTGGCCAGATTAAGCACTTAAACTCAGGCTCTTCTGATTCTGGTTTTGGAGAGCACTGTTCAAATCTGAAGCATGATATAGCCCTCTTATTCTTTTCCCTCTCCCTTTTCCCAAGGATGGAGGTATTTGTTAATGTTAGGGCTTTCAGGACTAGGGTTCTTCTGATGTCTGAAAGAAGGATTGCATTGGAAGGTATGTTTTTCAGTCTAGGGGTTCGTCCCAGCTCCTACACTTTTATTTGGAGAAGGAAAGCAGAGAAGAGTATAATTCTTGTATACAGAGACACCAACCTCACTGCTCAATACCTCTTTACCCCCCCAACCCTGCCCCCCCCCATGTCCCAAAACCATCCCCAAACATTTGTTTAGCGTGGCAGGTTTGTTTTACCCTTTTTTTAGACATTAGAGAAGGAGGCCAGGACTAGATTAACCCAGTTCCTTGGCTGGACTACATAAAAGATGAAGAACAGGGAGTAGTTGACCGGATCTTTTGGTATTTATCAGAAATCCTCTGTGTCTCTTTATACTTGTTCACTGTGGGACTTTGGATTTTCTTTCCCCTCCCCTCCTCCCCTCCTCCCCTCCTCTCCTCCTCCCCTCCATTTACTTCTGCTTAGGATATTTCTGTAGTGGCTTAATGTTTCACTAGTACTATCTACTATATGATTATGTTTAAAACATCTTACAGTTGTAGTTAATGAGTTGGTAATGTGAGTCAATAGTATAAGTAGTGGACAAGGCACGTCTGGCAGGCAACTGCATCCTAGGATAATTTTATCTCATTGAATCAGCAGTATTATTTGTCATTGTAAAGAGAATTAACATTGAATTTTTTTGTTCATTCTAATTTCTTTCTCTCAATCTCTCTTTCTCTGTCTCTCCGTGACCCCTTTCCTGTTGATAATACAGAAACTACTCAGAATACAAATGAGTTTTATTTGCAAATGTTTTTAAATACGTAAGCCTATAGAAATCTATTCCATATCTAAATGGTATGTCTCTTTTATTGTCTGCTCCCCTTTTCCCAACCCACCCAAGAGGTTCATGATGTTCTGGAGGTTTTCCAGGCCAGAGAACTTTTAGCTAGAGCTTCTAAAGTTTATAGTCATCCTTCATGGAGAAAACCTGGATGACCAAGAGCTCTAGGGCGCTAAGAACTTGTGTGGATAGAAAGATGTCCAGAGTTCTTCTAAAAATCTGCGGGAGTTGTGTCAGTGGGAGAAACTCTCAGGATAACAGGAGAGTCTGTGGGAGAGGCCCACAGGGTCTTAGAACATACACAAAGCCACCCATCTGCCAATCAGCATCTGAAAGGCCACAGTCTGCTTGTGGGAAGCAAGGGAAGTGATGGAAGAAAGTAGGATGAGAACAGAGCCAGCAAGTGGCATTGTTCCCTCTCTGACCCCTCCCCCACAGACAGTGCCACAATGCAGCAAAGAGGGTTGCCCTGCTTTGGTGAATACCTAAGGCTCTGCCCCTTACAATATAACAGGTTTGACAAGACAAGGAAATATGGCCCAAATGAAAGAACAGACCAAAACTCCAGAAAAAGAACTAAGTGATGAGGCGGTAACCAACCTAGCTGATGCAGAGTTTAAAACACAGATAATCAGGATGCTCAGAGAAATGATTGAGCTCGGTCACAAAATGAAGGAAGAAATGAAAGCTATACCAAGTGGAATAAAGGAAAATGCACAGGGAACCAAAAGTGAAGGGAAGGAAACTGGGACTCATACATAGGATTTGAAACAAAATGAAGAAATAAACATCCAACCAGAACAGAATGAAGAAGTAAGACTTCAAAAAAATGAGAGGCTGAGAAAGCCCTCGGACAACTTTAAATGCTCCAACATCCAAATCATAGGGGTACCAGAAGAAGAGGAAGACCAAGAAATTGAAAGCTTATTTGAACAAATAATGAAGGAAAACTTTCCCAATCTTTGTGGACCCAAGAGGACCACACCAAGACACATTAAAATTTAAATGCCAAAGGTTAATAATGATAAAGAGAGAATCTTAAAAGCAGCAAGAGAAAAGGAGACAGTTACCTACAACGGAATTCTCATCAGGCTATCAGCTTATTTCTCAAAAGAAACCTACAGGCAAGAAAGGGCTGGAAAGAAGTATTGAAAGGCATGAAAGGCAAGGACCTACATCCAAGATTATTCTATACATCGAAGCTTTCATTTAGAATGGAAGGGCAGATAAAGTGCTTCTCAGATAAGGTCAAGTTAAAGGAGTTTATCATCACCAAGCCCTTACATGAAATGTTAAAGGGACTTATCTAAGAAATAGAAGATGATCAAAACTGTGAACAGTAAAAATGACAACAAACTCAAAACTATCAACAACTGAACCTAAAAAAAACAAAAACTAAGCAAACAACTGGAACAGGAATAGAATCACAGAAATGTAGATCACATGGAGGATTATCAGTGGGGAGAATGGGGGGAAAGGTACAGGGAATAAGAACCATAATAGGTAGGCACAAAATGGGGGGGGGAGAAAAAGAAAGATGTCTAGAGTTCTGGCATACGAGGGTTGACCCAAAAAAACCCCGTGGAATTATCTTCTGAAGAGCAGGCCCCTTGTAGTACAGGTTTCCCCTGCTAGGTGAGTGTTCTAGGAACCTGTCTGTTGTCAGTGTACCAGCTGGCATTGTTGTGAGAGGCTGTGTTCAGCTTCAGTGAATTATTCTTGGACACTCTTTCAGAGGGTTTGCCCATTTCATGATGGGTGATTTATCAGCACACCTGCCCACATTGCGCTGAGTGTCAGCAGCTTTTGACCAAAAACAGCATAGCTCCATGTCCCACCCTCCCTGTTCACCTGGTCTTGCCCTCAGTGATTTTTTTTTTGTTTCCTTGGATGAAAAAAAGTCCTCAAAGGGAAAACACTGCTGATGTGGAAGAGGTGAAACAAAAAAACAGCAGAAGCACTAAAAGATATCAAAATCAATAAGTTCAAAAACTGTTTTGAGCAATGGAAAAAACTTCTCGATAGGTGTATTGCATCAAATGGAGAGTGCTTTGAAGGTGACTGATGTTTAAATGTAATGTAATCCTTTTTAACATTGTAATGTTATTTATGTAATAATAAATACACAATTTTTATAAGTCAATTCTGTTTATTTTGGGTTCCCCCGTGTGTGTAGTTCTGGTAATGGAGAGAATTTTGAATTTGATCACATAAAAGTGAGAGGTTGTTTGGTATGGTTTTGGTATTGTTTGGGATCTATCAGGGCTTTACAGGTGATTGAAAATGAAATATATCTTGATTTATAAAAGTGGGAATTGCTTTGGGTACTGTTGCATGTCCTTTGAGAGATTGCTGTAGTTGTATTGTGGCCTCAGGCTATAAAACAGGTACCTGTGAAAGTCTCTTCATTTCTACCATTTGTCTATTCCTGTAAATATTAAGTGGAAAGTAAGATTATCAACAAGCAAATTAGATTGTCAAGTTATTCAGGTATACAGTGATGTCACTCAATACTTTTCTGAGAGGTGTGATTGAAGAAAAGAAATTATCAGTGGGTTCTTCAAGCTGTTGTTGCATAGAGAACATTTATCACAGTTCTAGTCATTCTGAAAGCTGTTGCCAGATAGTAGTATTTACAAATCCACATGTGAATTTTTGGGAAGGAATTTTGACTGCATTTTTATTTTCCCCCCACCTTCAAATTCCATTTCTTGTACACAAGTAGTCTATGTTTTTAACAACTATATGGACATTTTTCATACCTCTTGCTTTGAGCTTCATTAATTACTCGAACAGTACCATCATTGCTCAGAATGCCTTCACGGGGGTGGGGTCCCTTTTCCTAGGTTGGTCTTCAAGGACTTAAGAACATTTCTCTTGACTGCTCTTTGTGGTGGCCAGTCATTTCTTGGAACTTGGATATGTCTTTTGGGGGAGGGGAGATTATTAACAAATGTTTTGGAGATAAGATTGGGAAAAAGGGTTGATGATCATCAGGTTGAAGAATGCTTAAGGTCTGTTTATTGAGGGTGGCTATAGAACAATGAAAGGAGCCAGTGTTGTGTCAGGAACTTTAAAGTCACAGGACTTTCCTGACTTGGTTTTCTCGTTTCCTAAACCAAAAACATATATCCACCTTACAGGATTAGTATAGAGGAGAAAAGTAAGAGTCTTGGTGCCTAGTTTGTAGTTGGCTTTCACATATGGTAGATAATTCCTTTTTATGGTTTGTAAATGTAGATCTGAAGACAATTTTGAGGAAGAATTCTAACATTGTTTTTGAGTACTGGCCTCAATGTCCATAATAACTTCTTTGAGATTACTTCTTTAAAAAAAAAAACACTTATTGGGCATATGGTTTACTCGTTTAAAGAAAAAGGAAATTACTTGTTTAAAGGAAAAGGAAAAAAGTCTGTATAATTTGAGCAGAAGCAACTGAGCAAATGTTTGGTTTTTACTTTTTTTAAATACTTATTTTTTAGGGCAGTTGTAGGTTCATTGAAATTGAGAGAAGGTACAGAGATTTCCCATATAATCCCTGTCTCCACACATGCATAACCTCTCCCATGATCAACATTATTCAGCAGAATGGTACATTTGTTACGATTGAGAAGCCTACAGTGACACATCATAATCACCCAAAGTCCATAGTTTACCTTAGGATTCACTCTTGGTGGTGTTCATTCTATGGGTTTGGGATGATAACATCTAGCCATCATTATAATGTCATACAGGGACAGGATATTTTATTTGTACTAAAATAATGTGAGCTCTACCTACTCATCTCTCCCCCCATCCCAACCCCTGGCAACCACTGATCCTTTTGCTGCATCTATAAGCTTCTGTTTGCCTTTCCCAGAATGTCTTATAGTTGGAATCATACAGTATGTAGACTTCAGATTGGCTTCTTTTACTTAATAATATGCATCTAAGGTTACTCCATTTGTCTTCTCATGTTGATAAATCTTTTTTTAAAAAATATTTATTTTTTTTTGAGAGAAGGGAAGGGAGGGAGAAAGAGAGGGAGAGAAACATCAGTGTGTGGTTGCCTCTCATGTGCCCTCTACTGGAGGCCTGGTCTACAACTCAGGCACGTGTTGTGATAGGTAATCGAATTGGTGACCCTTTGGTTCGCTTAGTCCACCTGCACTCAGTCCACCGAGCCACACCAACCAGGGCAGATAGATCATTTTATTTTAGCACAGAACACTATTCAGTTGTCTGGATGTTGAAAAAATGTTTTCAGTCCAAAGAATATGATGAAATGCGGCCTTGAGTACTATAACGAAACTGGGAAACCAGTGCTAGATTTTAATTGAGTAATGTGATATTAGATCAGTTAAGCATCTCTGGGCCTTGCTCTTTGTGTGGACAATTAGATGTTTAGATTTGATCTGTTAAAACAGAAGCCTAGTTAGTTTGAAAGGCTTAATCCTAAAACAGTATAGATTGTTTAGGCAGGACTAGTGATTTATAATTGGAGATCTTCCATTGTCCTAGTGTGGAAACGACCCTTGATTCCATGTTGATCTCTTCACACTTTGGCTCAGTAAAGCCATTGCCATAAAAAGTTAAGATGGCCTAATACACACGCCTGTGTGAATATCCATGTATTTGCTACAGTAAGAATTCCATGTTATGGGTGTTATAATCAAGAGGCCATTGGCTGTACAGCATGCTTCTGTTCCTTAACAAGGCAATTCATTATTCAATCAGTGAAAATTAGCATAAAGAGTGTTTTAATGAAGTTTAAGTGTGGTGATATGGTGAAACAAGCCCCTTTTACATTTCCTTTAAATGTCATTCTAGGTATAAATTTTGTTCTTGCATTTGAAAACTGGAATTATAGAGTAATGGAAGTAATTCTCTTGAAAAGTGTATCAGAGCTACTTCTCAATTTAAAAGAAATGCATTTATTCTTGGCATGTGTGAGAATTTTATTAAATATGTAATCCTCCTGACTTTCTTAATTAAAAATACTTTATTTATTTTTAGATTTTTTTATTTAGAGAGGGAGAAAGAGGGAGAGAAACACTGAAGGGTTGTTTCTCATGTGCCTCCCATCTGGGGACCTGGCCCGCAATCCAGGCATGTTCTCTGACCAGGAATCGAACCAGTGACTTTTCGGGTTGTAGGACGATGCTCAACCCAATAAGCCACACTAATCAGGGTGTGACTTTTTTTTAACAAATAATAATCATTAGTATGGTTGTGCCTTGTTATCCATGAGGGATTGGTTCCAGGACCCTCTTTGATAGCAAAATATGCAGATGCTCAAGACCTTTATATAAAATGGTATAGTATTTGCATCTGTAGATTCCTTATAATACCTAATATAATGTAAATGCATTGCAAATAGTTTCTATACTGTATTGCTTAGGGAATAAATGACAAGAAAAAAAGTCTGTACATGTTTAGTACAGATGCAACCATTATAGGCCTAATAACTAAGTAGTACATGTCAGCAACAGTTTTAACTTTTTTCCCTTGAATATTTTTGTTCCATGGTTAGTTGAACTTGCAGATGTAGAACCCACAGATAAGGAGGGCTAACTGTACTTTGTACCAACCAAAGCATTTACTTTATGTCAGGATTATTAAAATAAATATTTATCTTTTAAACAAGTAACCTTAATGCACAGGTGGCAAACACAAGACCCGAGGACTGAATCTGGCCCTCCACCTTATTTTATCTGCCTGGCACCTTGTTTCTACCTGGCAACAGTGCCAAGCTCCTTGCCCCTAGTTAAGGAGTAGTTACATTTATTTATACAGTCCAAAAATTATATTTGGCCCTTTGAAGGCAACCGTGAGGCTGATGTGGCCCCCGGTGAAAATGAGTTCGACACCCCTGCCTTAATGTATATTATGAGAAAAGTCATAACCAAGTTGGAACTTCTGGTAGTTGGGAAGGAACTCCGAATATAAAAAGAAATAAAACACCTTGAATTGTATTCCCTGATGGAAGACTCTTGTCTGACTTATTTCAAGTTCAAGGCAAGATGAATATAAATTCATATTTCAATTTTGTTTCAATTTAGATTAGAGAACTCTATTTGGTGTCAGATGCAGCTTCCATAAGTATACCATATATGAATTTTTTTGTCCCAAGATATGTGATTGCTTTGTTTAGTAATTAAGTGTTTAATCAATGAGAGTTACTCTAATTAGTCTGTTAAGATGTTTGTTAACTACAACCATAATTTTGGTACAAGCTCTTTTGATTACAGATGTGAATTATTCTTTTTAAGAAATTAATATATAGGCCTTGGCTGGATATCTCAGTTGTCTGGAGTGTCATTCCGATAGACCCAAGTTGTGGGTTTGATCCCCAGTCAGGGCACATACTGGAATCAACCAATGAATGCATAATAAATGAAACAACAAATTGATATCTCTTTCCCTGCCCTTACTCTCTTTCTAAAATCAACCAATAAAAGGAAATTAATATATAGCTTTTTGAAAAGCAAATGGCTTTGACAAACACATTTGTAAAGTCATGTTGTCTCCAGTGTAGTTGGGTTTTTCATTGTGTTGAGATGCTACTTTTATGTTCTCATCTGTTGTTTTTAACTGTTCCTAGTAGGCATTCACAGATTCTTCCTAAGTGTTTTCCTAATTTACAAAATGGAAAAGAACCATAAGTTGGAACTGTAAGTTAAGGTCTTTTTTAAATTTTCTTAATGCGTTACAACTGCTTGGTAAGTACTTTTCTAAGTTTCTTGCTATAAATTTTTGTATGTGTTTTATCTTTCTATATCAGAATATAGTTAAAAATTTTGCAGATTATGAGTAGAAAAATTTAATAGGTGAGTTATAAAAGTTTTCCATTGTTCATTGTTTAAGTTTAAAGCCAAACCGGCAACTTTGAATATTACATAGCTCAGTCTCTGATACTTGTGGATCAGCTCAACTGAGCTCTGAACTAGTTTAGTTTAATGAAGTCAGATAGTAATATATTCTAAAGAGAATTAACATCTGAAATGTAGTCACACAACTATGGCATCAATAGGAATGCATAACAATTCAATCATTTATGACTTATTCCTTTAGAGCTTAAATTTTCATGTCATTTGGATTGTATATGCATTCAGTTTTCTTCTATGACTTTCCCTTCCCTCTTCCACAGTGCTCTGGGATCCTGGGAAATTTATGATTAGATGAGAGACCAAAATGCTGTTCTCCAAATCATATTTGTTTCTATTTTGTTTAATTTCACTTGGCATGTTTTATTATTTTCAGAAAAGTTACTCTTGAAATATTTAGATGAGGATATTATAAGAGGAATTGTATAGACTGCTTTCTCTTCGATGTTGCTGAACCCCTGGATATTTTGGCTGCAAGTGACTTAAAACCCACCTTAAAAGTGGCTTAAACAAATGCCTTTCTACTTTGTAGTGAAGGACCAGTTTTTTTGTTGTTTAATTTTAGTTTATTGCAATTAAATTTTGTAAAATGCAGTTAAAACATTGGAATATAAAATTTCTATGAAGTTTCTGAATGCTTGCTCTTAATTTCTGTACTTATGTCACTATAGACTGGCAATACACACTTTACAGACTGGCAGCAGTCCATGGACCACCCTTTGATTAGCACAGGCTGGAACCACACAGACATTTATTATTTCACTTAACAAGAAGTCTGGAGTCAGTGTTTCCAGGATGGGTTCAGCAACTCTGCAATTTGCTCATCCTTCCATTGTGGTTATAACATGGCTGTAGCAACTCCAGGTATTCCTGGTTCATATGAGACATGTGAAGCAGGAAGGAGAAAATAGAGACTTCTCCTTTTGCTTTGTCTTCTAATAAGGGAATACAGCTTTTCTCAGTAACTCCTCTGCCACCTTCAGAAACTTCCCTTTACATTTCATTGGCCAGAACTGAGTCTCATAGCCACAGCCACAGCCACATCAATTGTTGGCATAGAGGAACAATGGATGCCATACTGGATTAGAGCAGTTTTGATTCTACCCTGGTGTTATGCTTGGGATCACTAGAGGAAAATGGGGAGTTTGAGTCCAGAGGAAGGAAGAATGGTTGACCATGTTACCAGTAGTGTTTGCCACATTGAGAACAGAGGTTAGCCTGAGAGTCTCAGGCACTGAATTTAGTAACTATTCTTGTGTTGTAGTTAAGAAAGGCATAGAAAGGTGAGATGAAAATAATAAATGCCTTTGAGACTTACTCTTTGACATTGGACTGTCAGCCCCCCTTGAGTCTAGTATTTGCCGTTGCACATTGCTGCTGTATAATACTTGCCTACTGGCTAGAGTGTTTTCGATTCAAACCATGTCAGTAACCATCCAGACTTGAGAAAATAGAAAATGTATTCTTGTTTGTTGATACAACCTTTATTGTATTATACATGTTTTTATTTTATTCAAATGTATGTTTCATCTTTAGAAGCTACAAAATACACATTTTAAACAGGGATTCATTTTTTTTCCTGATTACTTTTGCAGCTGTCTTTGAAAAGTGAAATGATTTGGCATGTTAAGACATGTTCCATCCATCATCTTTAGGGTACTTACAATACTTCACTTGAACAACTAAGCCTTGTAGTTTGTTGTGTTATTGTTTGCATTTAGCACTTAATCTTAGTTTTAGATAGGATGAAAACAGGAATTAGTAAAAAAATGTAGCTTCTACATATAACTGCTCGTAATAGCAAGAATCATTTTAGTTCCTTCTGTATTCATATCCCAGCTGGCAACACATACAAGCATTGCTTTGCTGGCATAAGTTTGTAATAAATAACTTTGAATGAGAAATTTACACATGTGCATCGATAAATCCTTTCCTACTTAACAGTTATTTAATGATATGTGTTTATGCTTTTTGGTTTTAAAATAAACAGCACTTCATTTTAAATCCCTAGTAGTGCTTCTTTTGTTAAATTTAAGATATTTAGATGAGTATTAAGGCTTTATTGCAGCTATTTGGAATTTTGGGTCTCCATAGAGAAGGAGTACAGGTTGAATGGAAGACCATTAGCTTGAGAGCCAGGAGTTACTGGCTCTCCTTCTGACTTTGTTACGGACTACCTGTGTGGTATGAAGAAGACACTGTTGCCTTACCTGCTCTTACCATTCTATTTCATTGGTTGTTGTGTGGAATGAATTAAACTATGAATACTCTAAAAGATTTCACAAACGTACTTGACATCATTATTTTTGTTAATAGCAAGTTTATGGAATAATTTGACAGTGAATGGTATGCAAAACACCAGAGAAGTATGGTTAAACTAACACCATCAGATTAGTTTAATTTTTGCTAATTCACCAAAGCAGCATTGTTTTATCAGTTTACTTCACTCTGAAATACGTACAGTCTGGTATTCTAAAGTTCTTAATAATCTGAAAATTTGGGCATTGACATATAGAAGGTATTTTAAGTTCATTTTTATTTTGAAATGATTTGAACTATCTCGATAATTCCTCCAGCTTAATATCTTAAAAATAAGCCCAGAAATGACTTCAGCCAAATGGCAGAGCAGGTAGCTCCAAACACTCATCCCTCCACAGAAACATTGACAAAAATGAGCTGAAACGGTCAGAACTAACTCTGTTAGAACTCTGGAAAAGCAGTCAAAAGGTTATAGCAGCCAAGCAAACGTTTTCATCACCACAAATTAAAAACACGCATGTTTTAGCTATCACTTTCTTACCAGCCAACCTTCTCCATTCCCACCAGCCCCCATCGACCACTAATCTGCTTTCTGTCTTTGTAGATTTCTGTTTTCTGGACATTTCATTGAAACGAAGTGTCATAATATATGGTCTTTTGTCACTGGCTTCTTTCACTTAGTATACTGTTCACAAGGTTCATCTGTGTTGTTGCATACATCGATGCTTGCTTCCTTTTTTATGGCCAAATATTCCATTATGGGGATGTAGTATATTTTGTTTATCCATCCACCAGTTGATGGGAATTTCTGTTATTTTCACATTTCCATATAATAGAGCACCAAAATATATAAGGCAAAACTGATACAAAGAAAAGGGAGAAATAGATAATTGAACCATAATAGTTGAGGAGTTCAAAACCTAAATTGCAATAATGTATAGAACAAATAGGCAGAAGATAAATAAGAAAATAGAAGACTGAACACTATAAATCAAGTAGAGCTAACAGACAACTGTAGAATATTTCATAAAACAGATTATTTTAGATTTGGGAAGAACTGTCTTTATTGAATCTTTCAGCCATGAACATGGTATATCTTCATTTATTGGTTTTCTTGACTTTTTATCAGTTATGTTACAGTTTTCAGAATAGAAGTTTTGCAGATATTTTGTTGATTTAAATTAGTTTTTTTTGGTACTATGTAAAGGGGATGTGTGTATGTGTATTTTAACTTTTGTTATTTTGTCTTTTAAATCAGCTGTATTTTTAGAGAAGGTTTAGGTTCACAGCAAAATTTAGTAGAAGATACTGAGCTTGCCATGTTCTCCCAGCTTACCCCACTATTGATACCTTGCATCAGAGTGGAATATCTGTTAATCTCCATAATACATCATTCTCATTCAGAAGTTTATATAGTTCATGTTAGAGTTCACTCTTACGTGCATTATAGTATAATGCAGAATGGTTTCATTTTTCTAAAAAATCCTCTGTGCTCTCACCTGTTCATTTCTCCCTCTCTCATAACCTCTGACAATCACTGATCCTTTTACCATCCTCATAGTTCTGCCTTTTCCAGAATGTCATGTAGTTGGAGTCATACAGTATATAGCCTTTAGATTGGCTTCTTTCACTTAGTGATATGCACTTAAGGTTTTTCTATGTCTTTTTGTGGCTTGATAGTGCATTTATTTTTGGCACTGTATATTATCCCATGGTCTGGATGTACCTCACAGTTTGTTTATTCATTCACTTACTGAAATACATGTTGGTTGCTTCTATATTTTGACAGTTAGGAATAAAACTGCTATAAACATTGGTGTGCAGGTTTTTGTGTGGATATAATTTTTTAACTTCTTTGGATAAACACTAAAGAACATGATTGTTGTATTATATGGTAAGTGTATTTTTAGTTTTATAAAAAATTGCCAAACTGTATTCCAAACTGGCTATACCATTTTGCATTCCCATCAGCAATGAACAGTTGCATTTGTTGCTCTACATCCCTGCCAAGCGTTTGAAGTTGTCAGTGTTTTGATTTTTAGCCATTCTTTTTTTATTTATTTAATAATTTTTTATTGTATTTTTATCATCATTTAGTCCCTTATGCCCCCTTCCTCCTGCAGTCACCACGCTGTTGCCCATGTCCATGTATCATTTTTCCTTTTTACTCAATTCCTCCACCCTCAACCTTCCCTCCGTTAGCTGTCATCTTGGTAACTATGAGTCTGTCTCTGTTTTGCTTGTTAGTTCAGTTTGTTCATTAGATTCCACATATAAGTGAAATCATATGGTATTTGTCTTTCTCTGCCTGACTTGTTTCATTTAGCGTAATGTTCTCCAGGTCCATTCATGCTGTTGCAAAGGATAAAACTTTCTTCTTTTCTACAGTCAAGTAGTATTTGATTTTTAGCCATTCTTACAGATGTTTAGTATTTCATTGTCACTTTAACTTGCATTGTTCAATGACATATAATGTCAAGTTCTTTGCATATTTTGGATGATGGTCCTTTATGAGATAGGTCTTTTGCAAATAATTCTACCTAGTCTATGTCCTATTTTATTTTCTTAATACTTTCACTTTTTATTATGGAAAAATGTCAAAAAAATAGAATGGTATTATAAATCATCCTTGTATCCATGATGTAGTTCCAGCAGGATGTTCAATTTGTTTAATTTGTACCCATTTAGTAATTTGCAACAAATCCTAGCCATTCTATAATTTCATCTAAAATAAATTTGAAATGTTTTTAAAAACTCAGGAGTTTTTTTCCCCTCTGGACATAACATTGACACCATTATAATACAAAATAATTATTGGGCTGGCCAAAAAGTCTGTATGTTTTTTTTCCATTTAAAGATACATTTCTCATTTTCATTATACCTTTATTGATTTGGATACTTTGAATATGTTGGCAATCTCCTACTATTGGCTTCTAGTGGACAGAGGCCAGGGTAGCTGCTAAACATCTTCCAGTGCATAAGACAGCCCCACAGCAAGGAATTATTTGGCCACAACATTAATAGAAACTTTGCAAACTAATTTTGACATGTTCGATCAGTCACAGCACCTTCTCCATACACTGCACAAATCTATTTTCACGTTTCAGTTGCATTTTTACCTTCCTTGAAATAATAAAACATAATACACCAAAAATGTTCTGTATCATCTTCCATCTTCAGTATTAAAATGGCTCTACCTAAGCTTTTTAAAAAATGCATGCTGATATAACAGGTGTCATAATACCATCTAACAAAATTGTTCTGAATGAAGTTAAAGACACCTAAATGCTACTGGAACCATCCTACGAAAAAATGAAACTTTTGAACTAAATGAACTTTTTGGCCAACCCAATCAATACTTTAATAATGCCTTACTATCACCAAAGACATTTAATGCTGTTGTGAAGAAATATAGTGGGGTTTTGTATATTGACTTTGTATCAAGCAACCTATTGGGACTTTGGACTTTCTACTTACACAGTCATGTACTCTGAGTTAGTTTTAACTTCTGTCTTTTAAATTTGTGTACCTTTTACTTATCTTCTTACTGCATTAACTGCGTTGCCTAGTATATCATTGAAGTAGATGTGTGAAAATCATGATGATAAGTTACACTTTTGTTTCTGTTCTGAAACAGAAAGCTTTCAGCTTTTCACCATTAAGTTTGATGTACCCTGTTGTTGGATATCTGTGTCTGTATATACCCATATATGGGTTATGGATATGCATATGAGTTGCCAATCACCAGTTACCCGTAGCTGCAGCCTTCTGAATCATCTGAATAGTTTCTGCAGAGGAATGTTTGAGCTTAACGCAAAGTTTGATGCAGATTTGTTGCTCTACTTGCTCGGTCATTTTGAATGCAACGGTCACACAGTACACATGCTCAGGTGTCTGCCACCCCCACTGAGTAGTACAGTGAAGTCTCCATCGTTCATGCATGCACATTCCCGTCCACTCTCCTCGGCTGCCAGGTTACATCGATGTCACACAAATCACTCTTGTTATATTAACAATGGTTGGACTTTTTCTGGATAGACCATATGTATATATATGACCATATATATATATGACTCTGTATATTGTTGGATATGTATATCTATATCTAGTCATGTGTTAATGTATGCTTAACTTTTTCCATGATGGCTGTACCAGTTTACTCTCCCAGCAATAATGTATTGGAATTCCAGTGTCCCATACTTTTGCCAACATTTATGTATTTTCAGCCTTTAATTTTAGCCATTTTGTTGTGTATGCATTGGTATTATATTATGATTTTAATTTGTGTTTTCTCTTGTCTAATGGTGTTGAGCAGTTTTCCATTTGCATATTAACCACATAAATATCCATATTTTATTTAACTCAATGAATTAAATATTTATGTATTTAAATTTATTTTTGTTCTTCAAGTACAGTTGTCTCCATTTTCCTGCCCCCTACCCCATCCATCCCCACCTCCCACCCTCAATCCTACGTCCATTGGCTTTGTCCATGTGTCCTTTATACATGTTCCTTGATGGCCCTTCCCCTATTATCCCCTGTTATTCTTCTGCCCCCTCCTCTCTGGTTACTGTCAGTTTGTTCATTACCAGTGTCTCTGGTTGTATTTTGCTTGCTTGTTTGTTTTGTTGATTAGGTTCCACTTATAGGTGAGATCATATGGTATTTGCCTTTCACCACCTGGCTTACTTCACATAATGTTCTCCAGTTCCATCCATATTAACCACATAGATATCTATATTTTACAAGTTTCCCTTCAAGTGTTTAGTTTAAATTGGAATGTCAGTTCCTTTATATATTTTAAGCATACATTATATATATCTGTGGTTTACTTTTTCATTCGTTTAGTGTTATCTCTTGATGAACAGACATTCTTAATTTTAATGAAGTAGAGTTTATGCGTGTTTTATGTGATCAGTGTTCTTTGTGTTTAAGAAATCTTCTATTCCAGTCTTATGAAGACACTTTCACTTTTCTAGCCTTACTGTTTTACATTTCACATTTGAGTAGCTACATTTGTGGTAAAGATTAAAGCTCATTTTTCCTATATGGATATCAAGTTGACCCAACACTATTTATTGAAAAGGTTATTTTCCCCTTTGATTTGCTGTGGTATCTTTTTGTCTTAAATCAGTGACAAAATATGTGTGGATCTCTTTTTGGAGTCTTAAATCTGTTCCATTGCTTTGTCTATCTCTATACTAATGACATGTTGTCTTTATTGCTGTAACTTTTTAATAAACCTTGATATTTGGTAGTGTAGGTCCTCCACTTTAAGATTATTGTAGCTATTCTGTATTCTTTGCAATTCCACATAAATTTTAGAATCAGCCTGTCATTTGCAATAGAAAAGAAATTGCTGGTGTTTTGATTGAAATTCTGTTGAAACTGTAGATCAGTTTGGGGAGAACTGTCATTTTGTCATTGAGCCTTCCAGTGTGGGCATAGTGTGTATACCTCTATTTATATGTCTTTAATTTCTCTTAGTAATGTTTCATAATTTTCAGTGTAGCTGCTCTGTACATCTTTTAAATTTATTTTTTGTTAGTGATTTTTTGGGTGCAGTGTAAACACTACTGATTTCAATTTTATTATTTACTCTTTTTGTTGCTTCAAATGTAGAAATAAAATTTTTGTATGTTGAATTTATAGTCAGCTTGCCAAATTCATGTGCTAATTTTGATATTTTTAGACTCCTTTGCATGTTTTTGTATCCATTTATATCATGTATAAATAATGACAGATTTACAGCCTTTCTAATCTTTATGATTTTATTTCATCCTCACCCGAGGATATGTTTATTCATTTTAGAGGGAGGCGAGAGAGAGAGGAGGAGGAGAGGGAGAAACATTGATTGGTTGCTTCCCTTACATGGCACCACGTCCTGACCAGGGATTGAACCTGCAGTGTAGGTGTGTGCCATGATTGGAAATTGGACCCACAGCCTTTCAGTGTACAGGATGATGTTTCAACCAACTGAGCCACCTGGCCAGGGCTAATTATTAAGGTTCTTATTTAGCTTTTCTTGCTTAATTGTACTGGCTAGGATCTCCAGTATAATATTGAGTAGATGTGGCAACAGTGTACATCTTTACCTTTTTCTTGACATCAGGGGGAAAGCAGGCAGTATTTCACCATTCAGTTTGTGTGATATTAGCTTGCTATTGTCATTAATTTTTTTTCTTTTCCAATTTTTATTGTTTTTTAAAAATGTTCTATTATAGTTGTCCTATTGTCATTCTTTTAAGTTTAGCTATTCTGATGAGTGATATGTTATTGACTTTCTTGTGTGTTGTGATTTTTTTCTGTGGTGGCATCAGTACTTCACGATCCAAAAGTATTCTTTATCTGTTTAATTTAGAATATATTGGATTTCAGTTGTATATATAAATTACTACTTAAAATAAGCACCACTTAAATGAGATTGATCTAATTTTAATCCTTATGCCTACTACACACCAGAAATGCCCATTATCTTTGCATATTTTAAGTAAAAGCAATTTTACTTAAAATATTTACCTTTGCAGTTGTTCCATTTTTTGAAAAAAATAATATTCACATGGTAAGAATTAAAACAGTTCCAAATGACGTACAGTGAAAAGTAAATCTTTTTACCCCAGTTCACAGCTACTTTACCCTGTGGCAACCATCTACCAAGTATTTTTGGGTGGTGGGTATACTGGGCTTAATAATTATACCTTTAAATAATACACCTTTGGATATGTACTATACATACTGCTCAGCTTCCTGTGTTATGTCTTACAGATTGTTCCATATGAGCATGTATGGAATCATATTCTTTTGGATAGCTTCATATTGTACTGAATAGATACAGCAAGCTTTATTTAATTAGCCTTTTTTTAGTGGACATTCAGGTTTTTGTAAATACTGTTTTAACTATTTAGTCATTTAACTCTCTGAAACAGTGTTGGAGAAAGCCTTGTAATACATGTCTTTTTTCATGTGTGAAGATTTCTTCCCATACTTCTTAATGTTTTTATTTATAATGTATTTATACTTTATTCTGGGGGAAAAACATAGCAAACTACCTTTTTGGTGCTCCTGAAATTGCAAATTACCATTTAAAATTTTAATCCCTTAGGTAGACTTGTAGAAGGCATCTTATTTTCAGAAAATCTCAGGAGAAAATAATCTTACAGGTGGTGTTTAATTACACTTCCTTTTATGTAGAAAGTGTAAAATTTATAATCTTACACAATGGGCAATATTGAGCATTAGCAATTTTATTTATTCTAAACTGATTTATAGTGTACTCTTTCTGTAGCTTTTTTCCTTTTTGGAAAGACTTTGTATTTTGTAAAGAGTAAATAGCTTACTTATTACTAGTATTGGTAATGGAAGGTTATGAACTCATTCAAGAAATATTTACTAAGGGCCCATTAACTTCCATGCAGTGTTCCATGCTCTAGGGATATAGCAGTGAGCAGAGTTCTTCATGGGCTTTTATTTTTGTTGCTGGTGGGAGTGGGAAAAGAATAAAGTAATCAAATATATAATAATAAGTAGTAAATATATAATGATAAGCTCATTGATCAGTCTAGAGAGAAAAATAAAGTGTGCAGGCAGGCTAGAGAGTGCTGAGCTTTGGAGGGCAAGGGGATGTATTTTTAAAATAAGATGTGCCTCAGGGAAGGATGTACAAGAAATTGGTAATAGTGGTTCCTTCTAATATGGTGAACTGGTTGTCTGTCAGACAGGGGTGGAATGAGATATATTTTCACTAATACTCTTTATTAATGCCTTGTGAATTTTCTATCATGTGATATATTTATTCATAAGAATATATGTACCGTAATTATTACAGGCTACTGTGGTGTTAGAGGTGAGGGCTAGCTACCCTGCTTTCTGCAGATCATTCTGGTCCTTTTGCTGTGGACAGGGCCTTTTATTTTTCTACCAATACCGTATTAAGGAAGAGAACTTCCTGAGAGAGTAAGGGAGTTTTGAGTGGCAAGTGGATCAGATGAGATGAAAAGCTGTTACCAGATCTGGAGAAAACCCTTCGGTGTGTTTTAAATAATTGACAAGGCTATATTTATCTTTTTAACATGGAAATGAAACCATCCATAACTACCTTCCAGTGTGTTTCAGTTAAGCCTTTTAGAGAAACTTCAGTACTTTGATTAAAAACGGTGAGGCTGGACCTGACATGTGTGGCTGGCTCAGTTGGTTAAGCATGTCCCCACAAAGCGAAAAGGTTGCTGGTTGGTTCCTGGTCAGGATATATGCCTGGTCCATGGCTGTTCCCCAGCTGAGGCACCTGCAAGAGACAACCAGTTGATGTTTCTCTCACATTTTGATGTTTCTTTCCTTCTCTTTCTTCTTCCCCTTCCCTCTCTAAAAAGAAATAAATCTTTAAAAAAAAAAAAGAAAAAAAGCAGTGGAACTGAGTGAGGGTGTGATGGTCTGCACCATGTGCTGGGTTGCTATCTCTCTGTTACTGCCTTTGAACCACCACTGCAGGCCAACTTGAGGTTTCTCTTACAAAAGCGAAAGGGATTCACAGGTCCCTGCATTAACTGCTGGAGAGAACCTACTGGAGAAAACCATCTAATTGGGTCTTTTAACAAAATTGTAACTTAATTTCTTACATTGATACTTGATTCTATACATCAAACCAATTAATTAGTAACACTGGTGCTGTTTAGGGTTAATCTTGAGTATTCTCTTATTTTGTCCTGGATAAATGTAACTATTTTTTAAGGCTTTCCTTATTTCTTTTTTTTAAAAAAAATATATTTTATTGATTACGCTATTACAGTTGTATTTTCCCCTATTCATTCCCCTCCACCCCCTCCCACCCACCTTCCCCCCCTTTACTTCATGTCTATGTGTCATAAGTTCTTTAGCTTCTACGTTTCCCATACTATTCTTACCCTCCTCCTCTCTATTTTCTACCTACCATCCATGCTACTTATTCTCCGTACCCTTTCCCCCTCTCTCCTCCTTCTACTCCCCTGTTGCTAACCCTCCATGTGATCTCCATTTCTGTGGTTCTGTTCCTGTTCTAGTTGATTGCTTAGTTTGTTTTTGTTTTAGGTGTGGTTGTTAATAGTTGTGAGCTTGCTGTCATTTTACTCTACATGTTTTTTGTCTTCTTTTTCTTAGATAAGTCCCTTTAACATTTCATAAAATAAGAGCTTGGTGATGATGAACTCCTTTAACTTGACCTTATCTGAGAAGCACTTGATCTGCCCTTCCATTCTAAATGAAAGCTTTGCTGGATAGAGCAATCTTGGATGTAAGTCCTTGCCTTTCAGGACTTGGAATACTTCTTTCCAGCCCCTTCTTGCCTGTAAAGGTCTCTTTTGAGAAATCAGCTGACAGTCTGATGAGACCTCCTTTGTAGGTTACTGTTCCCTTATCTCTTGCTGTTTCTAGAATTCTCGCCTTCATTTTAATCTTGGGTAATGTAATTATGATGTGCCTTGGTGTGTTCCTCCTTGGGTCCAACTTCTTTGGGACTGTCTGAGCTTCCTGGACTTCCTGGAAGTCTATTTCCTTTGCCTGATGGGGGAAGTTCTCCTTTATTATTTGTTCACATAACTTTTCCACTTGTTGCTCTTCCTCTTCCCCTTCTGGTACCCCAGTAATTTGGATGTTGGAATATTTAAAGTTATCCTGGAGGTTCCTAAGCTGCTTCTCCTCATTAGTTTGAATTCTTATTTCTCCATTCTTTAATGTGTGGTTGTTTCTTTCTTCCTTCTGGTCCACTCTACTGTTTTGAGTCCCAGTTTCCTTCCCATCACTATTGGTTCCCTGTGCATTTTCCTTCATTTCTCTTATCGTAGCCTTCATTTTTTCATCTAGTTTGTGACCAAATTCAACCAATTCTGTGAGCATCCTGATCACCAGTGCTTTGAACTGTGCATCTGACAGGTTGGCTATCTCTTGGTCTCCTAAAAGTATTGGCTCTGGGGCTTTGATTTGTAGTTCTGTTTGAGCCATTTTTTGGGGGGGAGGGGTCTGGTCATGCCTGTCACGTAGTGAGGGGTGGAGCCTTAGGAGTTTGCCAGGGTGGGGCAACCCAGTAGCTGGGTTGTGATGTTGTATGTGGGGGTGGGGTCCAAGAGGAGACAGTGGTGCTTGCTCCTCTCTCTGCTGGATTTCAGTCCCTTCCACCACTTCCCCCAAGCTAACTGGGCCTTTCTGGTGCTAATTCCTGTGTGGGTGGGCTTGTGTACATTCTAGACCCCGTGGGTCTCTCCATCGCACTCTCCTGTGAGGCTGGGAGCCCCTCCCTGGGCTTCAACCCCCACAGGTGTTTTCGATCGGTGTCCCGAGGTTCTCTTTCCTGGTGCTGGGACCCTGCGTTGCCCAGTCTGTCTCACTGCCCAATTTTGCCTGGTTTATCTGCCCGCGAATGCGGCCCAGACAGCCAGGCGCCTTGCGCACAGTGTCTCACTTCCTAGTCGCCACCTCGCTGGGTCTGCCAGTGGCCTGTGCTCCCAGGGTCCACCTGGGCGGTCTTGCGCTGGGGATGCCTTACGTGCCCTCGATGCGTTACACGTCCAGAGCTACCACTTTTTTGTGCCTCAACCTCTCTCTCCCTGGCTGCCCGACTCCGCCCCTCCTACCCGTCTGGATGAATGTGTATATTTTAACTCCTTGGTTGTCCGACTTCCATACAGTTCAATTTTCTGTCAGATCTGGTTGTTATCTTGTTTCTAATTGTTGCTGACCTTATTTTGGTTGTGTGAGGAGGCACGGTGTGTCTACCTACACCTCCATCTTAGCCGGAAGTCCCTAAATGTAACTATTTTTTACTTTACTTTCATAGTTGTAAATTTGGCAAGTATGGTCAGTGCCTGCCAGAGGTAAAACTGGAATTAATTTGGAATCTGAATAAGAAATATGTAATAAAAAGAACATAACCTCAATAAATTATAAAACAAACTTTTTCTATATCATTTAATGTTGGTTAGACCCTTCTAGTCCTTGTTTGGTGCGTGCATGTCTATATTTCTAATGGCTATAGTCATGAATTGGATCCCATTTACTTAACATTTTACAAACATTCTTTTGTGGTTTTCCTTGTCGAAGTGGTTTCATAGGTATTTTACAATATTAATAATTTCAGAGATTATAACTAGTTCTCTTCAGAGTAATAGAAAGTTAGAAAATCAGCAAAATATATTAAGCTATATCAGTAGTACCTTAGGTTTAATCTTTACACCTCTCTAAAAATGTGTTTAAAGATTCTTTTATTTACTTATAGAGAGAGGGGAAGGGAGGGAGAAAGAGAAGGAGACAAACATCAGTATGTGGTTGCCACTTACACTGCCCCAACTGGGGACCTGACCTGCAACCCAGGCGTGTGCCGTAACTGGGAATGGAACCGGTGACTGTTTGGTTTGCAGGCCGGCACTCAGTCCACTGAGTCACACCTGCAAGGGCAAAAGTGTTTATTTTTAAAGGGTTGCTTTGATCACCAGTCTTCACAAAGTTTTATAGAGGGTCTTTATTTGTACATAATAAGAATCTCGAAGTTTAGAAAACCATTCTTCTGTTTAACCCTCTTATTTATTTGGTAGAGTTGTATCAGAATTATAACTAGCTGTATAATTGAAAAACCCTATAATTTAAAGTATAAATATTAAAGATTTTAAGTTAGATTCAATAATGAGAAACCAAATACTGGAATAGTTGATTTTATCTTTGTTTGATGTCTTTAGAGTAATAGAACATTTTCCAGAGATTGAATAAAAGTTGTTAGTTTATCACTAATGTACCAGTCTTCTAGATTAGTACATTTTCTGTGAACTTTGTCATTCAGGGACTGATCATCATTTTCTGAATTTTCTAAATTGTCTTTATAGCTTCTTCTATCACCCTGACTGGTGTGGCTCAGTGGGGTATTGTCCTGCAAAGCAAGGGGTTGCTGGTTTGAGTGTGGTTGGGGCAAGAGGCAGCCTATTGATGTTTCTTCAGCACACTGATGTTTTTTCCCCTCTCTTCTCCCTTCCTCCCCCTCTGAAAATAAATAAATAAAATCTTTTTTTTAAATTAAAGCTTCTCCTATCTAGTATATAACTTTTCTTGCTACCTAGTTTTTTACCTACAGCACTTATCCCTTATCCCCTTTAACAAGTAGGATAAGAGGGCATTGAAAGTACGATTTTAGGACTAAAATTTACAGTAGGTCAGTAGCAGTCTATGGTTCTTGAGTGGGAAGGATAAAATGAGGTTTAACAATTGGGAATTTAAAAGTTGTCCATTGATTTTATTATCAATGGCAGTGTACTCTAGTATTATGAATAATTTAATATAACTAGGTAGAACTGATGAAAAAATTTTAAAAATTGCAATCGATTCATCAAAAATAAGTAAGTTGGGATCTGTGCTTGTACTTTGTAAGTTGCTAACTGCTATTACCAAAAAATAGTCACTTGGTGAGGTGTGAGGTTTTTGTTCTGTGTATATTCTCAAAGGGCTAGATGAGGAAATTCTAAAATAAAGAGTCAGATAAACTTTTAAAAAAAGCCAAGTACTTTACCTGCTTGGAAGGGAATAAACAACTATGGGCTACAGTTTTTGCTTTTCTGGAATGTCAGTTTTCAGCTCAGAGCAAATTCTTCAGCAGAGCAATAAACCTTTGAAAATTGCTTTATAATGGAAATGCTGACAGACCATTAACTATAGTGGTGCGAATGCACTGCTCTGACGTACATAAGGTTGTCCTAAATTGCTAAATACAGTGAACCATGTTGGGCCATGTACATCCTGTGGAAACCTGTGTGGGTGTATACAGTTTGTCATGTTATGCCACTTAATTATCAATGGACAAGCTCGAGATCACCTTTGACATGTAGAAGTACTATTTTAGAAGGAAAGTGTGGTTTAGGTTCTGCTGATGCTGATAGTTCATTTTATATTTGCCACACTGGAAAAGGCCCAGAGTAAATTTAACATGATGCATTTAATCACCATTCCAATTACAGTGTCACTGAAGCAAATCAGTGTTTTCTTACTACCAATTCATTGGAACTTCTAGGTCATAAAGTATCATTATTAGGCATATTGGAAAGTCTCAGCCCAATGGAAATGTGGATCTAGAATTTTCCCAGTTGCTTTGAAATAGTAACAGAGGCTGCTGGGATGTGCATTTTCCCTGTGTAAAATGAAAATTGGAATTTAAAGGGGTTGATATGACAAAGTGAGAATCCTATAATGCCCCAGGGAAGAATGAAGTAGAGTGTTCACATCTAAAAGTGAAATAAGGAAAAGGATGAAAAGGATGGATTCCATAGCAGTCTGCTTAATGACTGGATGTATCCCTGTTAATGAGAAGTGTTGTGAGGCTATGTCTTGTTCTTGGGCTACATTCACAGCACTTAGCATAGTGCCTGGCAAATAGTGTGGGTGCCAGTAAACATTCATTGGATTTATTTGTGTCTGTTTATTTGAAAACTAACTGAGGCTAGATCGTCAGGCGTGCTTAATGTTATTTAGGTTTACTAATGTGTGTGTACACACATTTTTGTATATGCATAATATACCTAATAAATATACATATGCAGCTAGAATTCATAAAAGATTTATTAAAGGCATTACAGGTACAATTTGATATATTGAGTATCATGAATTAATGCAAAGATTCAAGTGCATTTTGGGTAGAATCATGCCATCTAAAATCTAACTGTACATATAGTAGGTAGATCTCACATCATAATTAAATTATAACTAAGTCTGATACTCCTGTACTCTAATACCAGTTCTAACCAGACCAGACTTACCTATTCTGTTCTATTTGACTTTAAAAAAAAGTTCTTTTTTCACTTGACTCTGGCAATTTCCAAACTTGGTTGCCTACCCGGGCTTTCAAGAAAACATAAGGATTCTTGGGTATTAACCCTGAGATTTTGATTTACTAGGTCTAGGGTGGGGACTGGGAATCTCTATGCATACATTTCTTTAATTTTTGAAATTTACTTAGAATAGAGGGGAGGGAGAAAGAGAGGGAGAAAAACATTGATGTCAGAGCAAGACATCAATTGGTTGTCTCTTGTACATGCTCCCTGGGGACTGAAACTGCAGCCTAGGCATGTGTTCTGAGTGGGAATCGAACCAGTGACCTTTCACTTTGTGGGACAGTGCCCAACCAGCTGAGCCGCACTGGTCAGTGCGAATATGTATTTTTAAGTTATTTCCTTTTCTTGAATGCTTACGTGCAGCCAGTGTCCGCACCCCTCTTCATGCTTTACTTTGAAATGAGTGGTGACAGTTACTTGGATCTTTTGGGCTCTTGGCAATGATAACCAACACTATAATTAATGTCTTGGTGTTATCCTGGTGGAAGGAAAGAAATGCTAGCATATATCATACTGAAGGTATGTTAGGACTTGACTTTTGTCCATATATATCACCAGAAAGCTACTATCAGGACAGTTTGGGGAAGGATATGATTTTGTTTTTTCCATAACATGTTCACTGAGTTGTATTACTGGAAGGTGTCTTAAAAACCATTTAGTTTGTTCCCTTTTGTATTTGAATTAATCTTACAAATGTTAGGTTTTGATCCCACCTCTACCTCTTACTAGTTGTTGCCTGAACCTTGGTTTCTTATACCTACCTACCTACCTTCCAGGTTTTTAGGATTAAAATGCACACACACACCTACCTAGCATGTGTCTCACATGCAGCAGGTAGTCACTAAATGTTAGATTTTATGATATATTTATTACATGATCTATGATATACATAGAAGCCAAAAGAAGCAGGAGAATTATAATAAATTCAAGTTAAAGACATAAGCAGAGTTTAAAAAAATTATGGTAAAATACATATAACATAAGATTCACCACTTTAAAGTATACTGCTCAGTGACAGTACATTCACATTGTTGTGCAACCATTGCTGACCACCATCTAGTTCCAGAGCACTTTCAGCACCCCAAAAGGAAACCCTAATGGTAAGCAGTCACTCCCTATTACCTCCCCCTTGCTTCAGCCACTGACAACCACTAATGTGTTTTCTGTCTCTGGGAATTTGCCTATTTTGTATATGTCACATGAGTGGAATCATATAGCTTGTGGCCTTGTTTGTGTTGCTTCTTTCACTTTGTATGTTTTTAAGGTTCATCTGCATTCCAGCACATACTACTACTTCATTCCTTTTTATGGCTGAATGCCATAATTTGTTTATCCATTTATCAGTTGATGACCATTTGAGTTCTTCCTACCTTTGGAGAATGTGAATAGTGCTGCCACAAACATGCATGTACAAGTTTTTGTTTCAAAACTCATTTTCAGTTTTTTTGGGTATATACTTATGAGTGGAATTTCTGGTTCATATGGTAATTCTATATTTAACTTACTGGGGAACTGCCAAAATTTCCATGGTTGCTGCACCATCTTACATCCCACCAAGCAATTTATGAGGATTCTAGTTTCTCTACATCCTGGCAAACACTTAAAAAAAATTATAGCTGTTCTACTAGGTGTCAAGTGTAGCTTATTATGATTTTTGATTTGCATATTGCTGACAACTAATGACTTTGTGTTCAGTGTGCTTGTTGGCCATTTGTATATCGTCTTTAGATAAATATCTGTTCAAACCCTTTGCCCATTATTAAATTGGGTTGTTTGTCATTTTATTGTTGAAGGCAGAGTCTTTTGATATAAAATTAATTTATGAATTATCTTTGGAGGGGTCTTGTTTGGGAATACAAAAATATGTTTGAGAATATAACAGTAAGGGATTGGATTTCTTTTTAAATAACTTATTCAGTGTTTTCTGTTTATCTTCTTTTTTTTTGTAGAAATGTAACGCCTTTTATTATATAGTTTAACCTGATGTCTTACTGCCTGCTTCCAGTCTATGCTAGCAGATAACCACATTTATTTCTTTCCAAATTATCATTGTTTTACATTGCTATTTTTTTCAGATCATAGAATTGTTCCTTTCCTAACTTTATTTTTAAAAAACTTTAGTGAGGTATAATTTACATACCGTAAAATTCACCCATCTTAACTGTACAGTTTGAAGATTTTTAGTAAATTTGTATAGTGTACTACTATTATCACAATCCAGTTTTAGAACATTTTTATCAGCCTCAAAAGTTTCTTCAGGAGTATTGGTGGTAAATTTCTTTGTCCAGTTCCAGGCAACCATTGATCTGCTTTTTCTTTCTATAGATTTGCTTTTTGTGGCTATTTCACATAAATGAAATCATAAGATGTATTGGGTTGGCGAAAAAGTTCGTTTAGTTTTTCTGTACAATGGCTGTCGTAATGCTTATTTGTCTTTAATGTCATTCGAAACAATTTTGTTACATTGTGTTGTGAAAGCTGTCATACCAGCATGCATTTAAAAAAACATCAAAATTGGTGGATTTTTGTGTAGCCATTTTAATATTGAAGATGGAAGAAAATATGTAACATTTTCAGAATATTATGCTTTGTTATTTCAAGAGAGGTAAAAACACAACTGAAACAAAAACGGGTTTGTGCAGTGTATGCAGAAAGTGCTGTGACTGATGGAACATGTCAGAAGTGGTTTGTGAAGTTTCTTGGTACTATTGACATTGTGGCCAAATAATTCTTTGCTGTGGCTGTCATATGCATCGGAAGATGTTCAGCAGCACCCCTGGCCTCTACCCACTAGAAGCCAATAGCAGGAGATACCAACATACTCAAAATATCCAGATCGATGAAGTTATTGGTGAAAATGAAAAATGCATTTTTTATTTTATGGAAAAAGATAAATGGGCTTTTTGGCCAACCCAATAGAAAGAAGACTAGCTTCTTTCATTGAGATGAATGTTTTGAAGTTTATGCATGTTGTAGCTTGTATCTGTAATATTCCTTTTTATTAATTAATAGTAAGCCCATTCTGTGGCTAATATCACATTTTATTTCTGTATTCATTCATTGATGGGCATGTGGATTGTTTCTAGTTTTTTTGCTATTATGAATAATGCATATTAATGTGCAGATAAATCTTTGTGTGCATATCCTCTGTCAACTTTTTATTTTGAAATACTTCACCACAGACAGGTTAAGTAGTATAATGAATGTCCATACACTTTTCCCCTAGATTCACTGGTAGTTAACATTTGCTATCCATGCTTTAGCTCCTTCTATAAATATACCTTTTTCAGAACCATTTGCAGCTATCATGACAGTTTTACCTTTTAATATTTCAGCATGAATCTCTGAAGAACAAGGACGTACATTCTTGCACATAATCACAATATCATTATCAGGCTTAAAAAATTAAACAATAATTTTGTCCTGTCCAGGTGGCTCAGTTGGTTGGAGCGTTATCCCATACACCAAAAGGTTGCAGGTTGGATTCCTGGTCAGGGGACACACCTAAGTTGTAGGTTTGATCCCAGGTGGGGATGTGTAAGGGAGGCCACTGATCATTATTTCTCTTGCTTTCTCTCCCTTCCTTAAGTCCATAAACATATCCTTGGGTGAGGATTAAAAAAAATAATTAAAATAAAAAGTTAACAGTAATTTTATAATGTCTCCTATTTTACATACATATTGAAATTTCCCCAGTGCTCCTAACATGGCTTCTAGAGCTGTACCTTCACTTTTTTCCAATCCAGAATTCAAAAATGAGTTATAGATTGCATTAGGTTGTTATTCTTCTTAGTGTCTTTTAATGTAGGAGTTTAAAAGTTCTACAAAAACTCCTGCTTTTCATTTTTCATTGTTTGTGAGGTTTAGAAGAATATACCATTCCCATACTATTTCTTAACCTCCCCCTGTCTATTTTCTACCTATTGTTTATGCTTCTTATTCCCTGTGTCTTTTCCTCCATTCTCCCCTCTCCCCACTGATAACCTTCCATGTGATTTCCATTTCTGTAATTCTGTTCTTGTCATAGTTGTTTGCTTAGTTTGTTTTGGTTTTTGTTTTTAAAGTTTAGTTTTTGATAGTTGTGAGTTTGTTGACATTTTACTGTTCATATCTTTGATCATCTTCTTTTTCTTAGATAAGTCCCTTTAACATTTCATATGATAAGGACTTGGTGATGATGAACTCCTTTAACTTGATCTTATCTGAGAAGCACTTTATCTGCCCTTCCATTCTAAATGAAAGCTTTGCTGGATAGAGCAATCTTGGATGGAGGTCCTTGCCTTTCATGACTTGGAATACTTCTTTCCAGCCCCTTCTTGCCTGTAATGTCTCTTTTGAGAAAATCAGCTGACAGTCTAGTCTGATGGGCACTCCTTTGTAGGTAACTCTTTCCTTTCTTCTTGTTGCTTTTAAGATTCTGTCTTTATTTTTAATCTTCGGTAATGTAATTATGATGTGCCTTGGTGTGTTCCTCCTTGGGTCCAACTTCTTTGGGACTGTCTGAGCTTCCTGGACTTTCTGGAAGTCTATTTCCTTTCCCAGATAAGGAAGTTCTCCTTCAGTATATTTTCAAATAAGTTTTCAGTTTATTGCTCTTCCTCTTCTCTTTCTGGTACCCCTATAATTTGGATGTTGGAATGTTTAAAGTTGTCCTGGAGTTTCCTAAACCTCTCCTCATTTTTTTTGAATTCTTGTTTATTCATTCTGTTCTGGTTGAATGTTTATTTCTTCCTTCTGGTCCAAACCATTTATTTGAGTCCTGGTTTCCTTCCTGTCACTGTTGGTTCCCTGTGCATTTTCCATTATTTCACTTTGCATAGCCTTCACTTTTTCCTCCATTTTGCAACCATCCTCAACCAATTCTGTGAGCATCCTGATTACCAGTGTTTTGAACTGTGCATCTGATAGGTTGGCTATCTCTTCATCACTTAGTTGTATTTTTTCTGGGGCTTTGATTTGTTCTTTCATTTGGACCATATATTTTTTTGTTTCTCATGCCTGTTATGTGGTAAGGGGCGGACCCTTAGGTATTCATCAGGGCGGGGCAACCCACATATCTGTGTTGTGGTGCTGTATGTTGGGGAGGGGTCCGAGAGGGAACAGTGCCCCTTGTTCACCTCTTTGCTGACTTTCAGTCACTTCCCCCGCTACCCACAAGCAAATTGGTCCATTGTGATGCTGATTCCTCAGGTGGGTGGGTTTGTGTACGTTCTAGGACCCTGCAGGTCTCTCCAACAAACCCTCCTGTGAGGCTGGTAATTTCTCCCGCCACCTCAACCCCCACAGGTTTTTTTTATTCAGAGGTTTTGAAGCTTTATTTCCCATGCTGGAACCCTGGGCTGTGTGGTCTGTCTCACTCTCCAGTTGTTCCTCCAGGTTTATCTGCAGGCAAATGTGGCAGCCACCGGTTGACAACCGTTGCCTCACCCACCAGGGTCCTCCAGCCCCCATGTTGCCGTGAGTCCTCTCCACCTAGGCTGCCCATCTTTGCCCCCTGTACCAGTCTGTATGAATGTTTCTTCTTTAACTTTTTGGTTGTTGGACTTCCATACAGTTAGATTTTCTGGCAGTTCTGGTTATGTTTTGTTTTTAAATTTGTTGTTGTCCTTTTGGTTGTGTGAGGAGGCAACGTGTATCTATCTACCTGTACTTCTATCTTGGCCAGACTTATTTTCTTTCTAGTGGTGAAAGATACTCAACAAGCAAACAGATCAGTGACTGGATATAAAAAAATAATGTGAAGAAAACAGGAAGAAGAACTGATTTAAATTGGATTGTCTGATGAAGCCTACTGAGGAGGTTTTAATCAGGACCTGAGTAACAAGAAAGAGTCAGTCTTGCAGTGATTTAAGGATAGAGGGACCAAATTTGGCAAGAATGCTACAACACATTCTAGAACAGAAGAAAGG
Organism: Trachops cirrhosus; assembly: GCA_028533065.1. NCBI lineage: Eukaryota > Metazoa > Chordata > Mammalia > Chiroptera > Phyllostomidae > Trachops > Trachops cirrhosus. The sequence continues at coordinate 99,048,216 of CM052541.1, forward strand.
CCAGTGTGGTTGGACCATGGTAATTAAGAGGAGCATAATGGTAAGAAATAAAGAAAGAGGGGAGGTAGGCAGAGCCAGGATCATGAGGAGACCTGAGGATTTTGGTAAGAAGTTTGAATTTTATACTAAATGCAGTGTAATTGTTGGATGGCATTAAGCCTGACAATAGCATGAAGTAAGTTGTTTTTAAAAGATTACTCTGGCTGCTATGTTTAAAATAATTGTGAAAGGTCAAGAGTCAGAATGGGGAGACCAGTAAAAAGTCTCTTACACAGGCCCAGTGTGAGTTAATGGTGGCTAGAGTAGAGGTGTTGACAGAGGAGATAAGTAGGTAGATTTGAGGTCTATTTGGAAATAGAACTAAAGACTCTCGCTGAGTATTGTGTATGAGAGACTGCTGGAAAGATGGGAATCAAAGTTGGTTTCTAGGATTTTGAGCTGAGTGACTGGGAAGAATATATTGCCTTTTACAAGGTGGGCAAAATGGGTCATGTATGTTTGGGGGGAATACTGAGAGTTTTAGTTTGAAATGTTGGATTTGAGATGTTAGATATAGGCAGTTAGATATATTAAGTTTGGAGCAAGGCGAAGATGTCTGGGATGAGGGTGAACATTTGTGAGTCTTTTATATGTATCTTATTTAAAGCCATGGGACTGTATGAGATCACAAAGCAAGAAGTAGCAGTAATGAGGACTGAGTCCTGGACCTCCAGGTAGAGTCTTGATGATGGAGGAGGAGTCAGAAAGTGTGGCTAAAAGGAAGCAGTGAAGTGGGAGGAAAACTGGAGGGTAGGGGCAAATTTGATCTAGAATCTGAGTGACAAGAAGGCAAAAATGGAATTTTAAGAAGAATCTGGTTGAATAGTGCTGAGAGAAGGGAGTAAGTTGAGATCAGAGACATAACTGTGTGTATTAATTTTCCGAGGCTGCTGTAACATTACCACAAATTTGATGGCTTAAACAATGAAGTTATTCTCTTAAAGTTTTAGAGTCTAGAAGTTCAAAATCTGTCAGGACTGACTTGCCTTGGAGGGGTGGTGGGGTGTGAATGATCGGGGGTGTCTGATTCCCCTTGGGAGTGTGGGTGTCTAGGGGAGAATCCATTCTTTGCCTTTTCCACCTTCCATTAGCTGCCCCAGCATTCCTGGGTTTGTGACTATATTTCTCCAGTCTCTGCCTCCATCTTCACTGAGTGTCTCTTCTGTGTGTCGCTCTAAATTTCCTTTCCCTCTCACAAAAACACTTGTAATGTCATTGAGGGCCCAAATGGATAATACAGGGTAAGCTCAAAATCCTTAATCTGCAAAGACCTTTTTTCCCCAAATAAGGTATATTCCAGGGATTAGGATTTTGTATCTTTAGGTGGTTATTATTCAACCTACTAAATATTGGTTTTAAACACATGGTAGCCATTAGAGAGCTCAGTAAGAGCGATTTTGGGGGGAGTGGTGGGGACATTAGAGAATCATATTTTACCTTTCATGTTTGCTGCCACATAGAGAACTGTTTGTCCCAAGATTGTACATATTGGTCACATGGGCAGTCAGTAGTTGTATGCCTGTGGTTAACTTCAAGTTTTACATGTTAAACATGAGAAAGGAGCAAAATTCTCAGAAGCCGCCGTTAGTTTTTGTCGATCTGCGGGATCTAAGTTGGCATTACCAGTGGCTATTATTTCTTTAGCCAGAATCTGGTTTATTTCAGATTTCAGACATCTCTGTTTTGATTAATAGTACCAGGTATTATTTCATTTATAATGTGATTGATAAATATATTGTTGAAGAAATCCTAAGCAGAAAGTGGAATGTATGTCATTTAGGTAATATATAGGTTTAGTGAATATTTTAAATACATGAAGTATCTGCAAATAAGAGGATGCAGAGAAAAATGCTATTTTGCCATTTTTTTCCTTACCAGTTTACACAGATATTGAAACTAGCACACTTTGTGCTGATCTGCCCTCAGTTGTTCTCTGTAGGCTTTTCATGATTCCTGCTGGACAGTGGGGAGCAGCAGAGGTGACAAAACAAGTTACCTCTGGCTCTAATGGCAGTGCATGTATAAGAGAAGGAAACCACATCTGGGAGAGAGGCCTGTTGCCCTGGGGGGAGTTCTGGTAGCAAAGGAATTTCTTTATCTTTCGATCTGTGTGTTGGAACTGGCAGCCTTGTGTTGCTCCCTGCAGTGTGTACATGTTTTTGGAGGGGAGGACAGGCATTGTGCTTTCACCATATGAAGGACTTTACTGTCTTAGGGAGCTGACCTGATTTCTATAGATAAAATCTTTAGTTGTGGGACCATTCTCCCAAATTACCCTTCTCCTTCAGTACTGGAGGCACATGCTGAGAACACAGGCTTTAGAGTTAGGCAGACCAGATTCATACATTTACATGTTCTATAACCTTTGGCAAGTTATATAACCCTTGGAACCTCTGTTTCCTCATTTGGTAGTTGAAGTTGAAGGCATCTGGTATCATGCTTACCACATAGTAGGCACGTAAAAACTGTTAGATTCTACTATTAATACATCTTTGTTCATTTATTCATTTTATGCATTTGTTGATACTTAAATTTCCTACTTCCTTTTGTGTCTTTATATTAAACAAAATCTTAAACGACGATCCACCTGTTAACATAGCATCTCCTTTGGGAAAGAAGTAATGACCACCCCCATTTCCCGATTTTGTCACCCTATGACAGTTACTAACCATTAGGTCTTTCGTTCCAGTACACTGGAATACAGTCATAGTCATCAGGGAATACTTCCTGATGGAGGCTTTCATTAATTATCAGATTCACTAAGGAGCACAGAAGAAAGTTGGTTTATTTCATGTGTGGGATCAGCTCTGGGCAAAGACTAACATATTAGGAGGGGAGTTGGTGAGGAATAAGGCTATAAATAGGTCAGCTTATCCAACATGCAGTATTCTAGGAGGCTTTTGGAAGGAAGCTGTAGGAATGAGTCTACTTGGAAGAGAATCAGGAAGGGAAACAGCAATGAGAAGAAATTAACAGGTGCCTGTCATGTTGTGCCTGGGCTGCTGTGTTGTGAACAAAGGATGGCAGAATTGCCTTTGGAGTTAGCTTAGTACTCAGGCCACATACTTCATCTGCAGTTCAACTATGTGACCTTGGGCAAGCTGCTCATCTGTCAAATGGGCATGAGACTGTATGTCTTTGATTTCCTAAGACCTCTCAATTTAAGACTCCTTGGAGGAGGAGGTGGTGGGAACGTTTTCTCAGTAATTTAGTCATCCCTTGTAGCCAGTTGTATGTTTCCTGGTTATACAAATGTCAGTGTGATTTCTTGAAAAGTGCATTTTAGAAGCAAAGCAATATCGTAATAAATGTCCATCTCAGGGATGTTGGGAAGATTAAGATAATGTATGTGAAGTGCCCATCGAAGTTATTATTCAATGAATTGTAGCTATTATTAACAGGTGAAAGGACATGAAAAATAATTTCATTGGGAACATCTGCAGAAAGCATTTTAAACAAGTTCATAATGTTACCAGAATCTGAAATAGGACTAGAATGAGGGGAAAGAAGATGGGATAAAAGTTCAACTAATGCTATGGAAATAAATGAGTGCATATATGAGGAGAAAGTTTCACTCCTTTTCAGACAAAGTTTTCATTGTTTGTAGTGATAACTTTGTGGTATATGCTCCAGTGTGAACATGGGAATGTGGTAGTCATGTGGGAGATATTGGCTCCTGTGTCATCTTAAGCTGCCAATCACAAAAAATAATGGATTGGAGAAGTCACAAATAAAAAGCATACTGTCTTGTTTGTTTTTGTTTTGTTGTGGGAGAGGTGTGACTGGTTAGGGACTTATTAGTTTATTAGTTCAGTTGCCTGACCAGTGATACTGAATTTTTAGCTCGCTCTTTTTTCTCTTTTGCCCTAGGTCCAGCAAGACTATGAACCTCTGTTCCAAATGCTTTGCTGGTAAGTGCAGAAAAAGATTTTTAATTTACTTTTATTTTTCTTCTTTTGGTTGTTTTTAAGACTGACTAAATCCTTTGGCTCTCCTTTGGGTTAAATGCATGGGGTTTTGTTTTTTTGCTTGTGTGTGAAAGCTGTTTCTCTTCTCCAAGGTGCTTCATGTATTTGCCTAGGACTGTTGAAATACTCTTCCCTGAGTGAAATGAGGTCTTATGTGTACAGTTGCACCAAACTTTCTTCATTGTAGAGTTGTTGGTATACAGTAGAATTATAAAAACTCGTGTTGTACTGGAGTAATATATGTTCATGTTTGGTATTGAATAATTAATGGTGAATAGTACCTTTACCAATGAGAATGCAAGAGAAGAATATGTAAAAAAAAGGTATGTGGGGGAGGGGTCAAAAATATTTTCATGTTGGAGTTGGGAAGACAGTGATGCTCAGTGAGCTATTTCTAATCCAATCCCTCATTGAAATCACCTTGGGTAAATCATTTAATATCTTTGAGTCTTATGTTCATCATTTGTAACTGGAAGGATTGGGGCTTGGTGTTTGCCAGGCACCTTTTCCTGTCCCCGAATGCTGATTGGTTGACTCCATGAATTATGATTCCTTCATAAAATTGAAGCCTTCATGTTCTCTTTTTTTAAAAAAAGTACTTTATATCTAAAGGATCTTATAGAAAGTATTTAAGTCTTTACTAATTGAGATATGTTTAACATTTCTTCTTTATTTTTGTCAAAGGTAAAGCCAAACATTAGTTAAAAGTGGTAAGGACAGATCTGTATCTGCTGTTACAGATAGGAAAGAATGTGCTGCTACAATAGGAAAGAAGGTCTTGTGTGAACTGAACTCAACTTGGGTTTGTGCAGAGGGACTGGATGTTTTAAAGGCATAATGAGAGTAGGTAGGAGTTGCTATCTTTGCTCAGTAGAGTCAGGGAAGTGAAAGATTACAAAGGGTTGGTCAGTGTGTATGATAAGGCTGGCTGTGTCTCTTAGCTGACAACCATAGCAGTTAGGATTTTGTCCTGGTACAGAGACTGAGAGACTGAGGCCTTACCCTTACTGAAGATTACCTTTTAAAAAGAATGGCTTTCCCGTGTCCTTGAGAAAAATCTCCTGAGTTGTAGGAGATACATGGACTGCATCTCAAAGGAACAGAGGAAGGATTCACAGTTGTAAACTCTTTTTAGTAAATGCTCTGCGACAGGTTGCTCAGGGGCCTGTAGTCAGGTGTTGGCTATGACAAACCTTAAATTGTTTTGAGATTTCCTAGGTAGGCAATTTAAAAGGTGCTATGGTCAACCTCTAGGGATGGGGCCTTGAGCTATTAGAAACTGTTAGCATTTGTTTGAATCTTTTAATGTTGGATGAGAGGTGTGGATATAGTCATTTGTGTTAAGAGTCTATAGTGTTTTTAGGCCAAGGTTGAGGCCTAGTTGAGAAAAGGGCTCAGAGGAGCCTGACTAGAGTTTGGTTAAGGGGAGAATCTTCGTCAGTTTTTATCTTCTATTCATTATGCTGTTTGGTGTGGCAATAATCATAGTATAAGCTTTAGACTTCTGCATTTATGCCTAAACTAGGGGATAGTTGGGAAGGAGTTGAGAGGGCTGGGGATATTGGCTGTTTGTATCTGTTAGAAGTTTAGAATTTGTGAAATACTTTAGGTCTTTTAAAGGAAAAAATATTGGAAAGTTTGATTTTTATCTAACTTTCAACAGTATCTCTGCCATGTTAAAGAAGTATATTCTGCTTTTCTTACTCTCTATATCTACAATTATAGGTATGAAGAAATGCTTCCTTACTGATGAATTTATAGTAATGATGAAAGTAGAAATGAGACAAAATGTAGGTTAGATTGTATGACTCTCCATGTAGAGCTAGCTTCCCCTTATAATTCAGTAAAATGTAGCTTTGGGGAAGGCCAGGCCCCTTTGAGTAACGTGGCTGAGATCAGATACTCAAAGAACTGTCTCATGTCCCTAACTAAATATAAAATTTAAAAAATTAGTAATGAAGACAGTTCAGCCATGGTCTTCGCGTTTCTTTGGACTTGTTAGTTTTATTTTCCATGGTTATTATTTGTTGTTCCTCTGGTGATCTAAATCTGTTTACTCTACACAACTTTGCCATTTTTGTTTTAAAATATTAAAAGATTTTCAAGTGTATAAAGAAGATACTCTTTCCTTCTTTCCCCTTTATCTTTACCCCCACATTCCTGATTCTCCCATCATTTGAAAGGAATAACTAGTAGCATCCTGCTTGCTGAAGCACCATTTGGCTTTCTTTTCAGAAATCAAAAGAAAAAAGATCATTCAGTGTTAAAGATATACTTGTGAATTTTGTTCCTGTATGAAGATAGGTTATAGAAATGCGTTATTGTAGCAGAGTCATGAGATACACAAGACACCGTGGAGGTTATTTGGCCACAGCCACTGTGATTGTAAATACTCTTTTAAAGTATAACTTAAAGTGTAAAATATGCTTTTGGAGGATGGAAAAATCACTTTAAAAATAGCTATTGTGTATCGTTAGGTTATTTAGAGATTTTTCAAGATTCCTTTTCAGAATAAATCTTTGGTGAAAGAGTTTGTTATAATTTGTTTACATAAAATTGAATGAAATGAGTAAAAATGTACTTAAAGTCTTGTTGAGAGAGAAGGATGCTAATTTAAAGTTAGCTTTGATAACTACCTCTGATGAAATGCAACTGGTGAGCTTGTACTCCCAACAACTATCATCGCTTAGATAAATTTCCTTTTCTTTATAAAATATTCGTGGGCTGTTCGAGGTCAGAGAAAGGGAAGGAAATGAGCATTTGGAAAGTGAGAGTTACTAAAAGACCATTGAAATGTTAGTTGCTGGTAAATTGCATACCAAATAATAGTGTTTCTCTGTATTGTTAGAATAAGAAATGTCTGTGTCAGCCATTTGCTTGTATGTAGAAGAGTGCCTAACCTGGCTGAGTTTGCTATTCCTAAAGGTTTGCAGCTCAATTAAAATTTCTCTCTTTGAAATGGGAGGGTATTATTTTTATTTTTTGACAACCCTCATCTTGAATCCTGGTTTGGCTTGGCTGAAATCATTTAAGATACTTTGGATTCCCACACCCCTTTCCCCCAATGTATAGTATGCTTCTTTCTTAGCCTTAAAGGGCTTTGGCCTGAAGACCCTTATCATCCATGATTTTCTGTGCTGGGATCACCAGACATTTAAAGGAAGCATTCTGGGGAAGCTGTTAGAAGATTGACTCTCTAATATTAGGATTTCAGGTACAATGGACTTAAAATGCTCTTCTGGATTCTCTTTAATCTTGGGTTATTATTTATTTAATCTTTAAGCAAAAGAAAACAGGCAAGATTTAATTTTAGTGTGTTGTACATAGTATTTGCAGTGATTATTTCCTATTGCACTCTATTTTTTAAATGCTAATCGTGACCCATTAAACTGATTTCTCTGCCCACTAATGAATCACAACACCCACAGTTTAAAAAACTGCATTAGAAAGTAGTGTTTCAACCAGTAAATGTTTGCTCACCATAACATAAATATTATGTCATGAAATTTTGTTTTGTATATCTATCTTTTAGTAAAGTCATATAAATAATATAAAATGTTTAGTGAAAGAAAGGAGAGTATGACAGGTAGAATATTACCTAGGGGCTAGGAAAGCTATAACTAGACCAAATAAACAAACAACCCCCCCCCCCACCAAAAAAAAGGATCCTCAGCTTTAAAAAGAGTCAAGGTCTGTGATAGAAGTTACGAATTGATAACTCATATTCAAGGGTATTTAAATGTCATAATTTTCAATAGTTTATACATTCTTTTCATAACTTCAAATAAACTGCAAATCTACTATGCAAATCCTTTCTTTAAATATAATATAAAATTAATTAACACTCCTGACTGGGAAGGATAATACATCAAAACTCAAAAGATGGAAGAATTCTTACTCAAACACTGCAGGTGTTTCTGGCTTCTGCTCACAAAATAGTCTTAGTCTTAAGAGAAACCCAAATTTCTAAACATACATACAATTGTGATTTGAGGAAGAAAAATTCAGAACATGTGAAGGGGGTGCTGATGGGGAAGGCAGAAAAACAGCAAATGGAATGGAAAAAATACAGAGTGGAGCAAAAGTAGGTTGATAGTTGTGAATATATGAAACACAGTTTATTCTTGTATTATTTTCTGTATCAACAACTGTAAACTTACTTTTTCCTCACCCTTTATATTACTGTGGAGTATAGTTTAAAAAGTTTGAGCACCACTCAATTGCAGAAATTCATTGAAAAGTCATTGAATTATTTGGGATTTCATTTTCTTTGCAAAATAGGGCTTTTTTTTTTTTTGTCTTTAGGCAAGGGGCTAACCGTTTGATATCTTGTGACTTTTGTCCATTCTGAGCTCTTTAACTAGTTTGGATTTCATGATTTTCTGTGTGAAAGCATGAACTAAACCTGATTGCTGTTAAAATACACATGAAAAATCAAGCATAGCAGAAGGGAGAGGGGAGGGGATAATGGGGGAAAAGGGTGAAGGGTTTACAGGAACAATTGTAAAGGACATATGGACAATAACAAGGGGGAGTGGAAATGGGGGAGGGAGGAGGGGAGGCAGGGGTGGTGGGAAAAGGCAGAAAACTGCTTGAACAGCAAATAAAAAAAAAAAATCCAGCATAGCACCTGAAGGGTAGTCCTGCCCCTTACAAAGGTGGAAAATGATATTGCCTATCATCTTATTTTCTGTTTGTATAGCAACTCAACTCATTTTATGAATTTGTGAATGTTAGATACTAACTGGTCTTTGATATTTAAGGACATTTATTACCTAATTTACAGTGACCTCATGTACTATCATATTGAATCCCAACTATCATTAAAAAGTGCTTTTCACAAAATGATATGGCTACATAAAAGTATGGATGATAAAAAATCAAACAGGATGATCACAAGTGGGGAAGGCAGAAATTTTTGAAGAACTGACTGGATAACTTCTTCTGCACTGACATTATCTCTGCCACCCTTAGAAATGCTTGCTGTTGGGGAGAGAGGAGTATGGTGACTATGAAATAGGTATAATTGATAGACTTAATACTTCAGAAGGGAGCAAGCCTGATGTCCCAAGGGATGGAAGATTCTTTGAGTAGCACTGATGACAGATCCTTATCAGAAGAAAAACTTAGCATGTGCTCAATGTAAAAAGAACGAGTTGGTCCTGTGGACTTTTAGATAACAGTATGTATTTAATTTTTAATAACTTTCAAGAATTTCTTTAAATAACTAACATGGGATGGAGCAAAAAAAGAAAAAGAACCCATTGACATGGACAACAGGCTGGTGATTGTGGGGAGTGAGGGGGGAGGGCGGAGTAGAAGACAGTATAAGGGGGATAAATGGTGATAGAAAAAAATACAATAAAAATTATAAAAAAACTAATACTAAAATATATATTATAAGCTATGAGAAAGGTTCTTCATTGAGAAAGGAGGAAATGATTTCTTTTAAACTATAGAAATGATTTAAACATTGTTTCACTTAAGGCTTACTTTTAAGAAACTTGCATGATTCATAAAATTGGCTATGTAAGAGAGAGACCATTATTCGCAGTGCAAGAAGCTTTTAAAAAACTTTTTATAGAATAGTTTCTTTAAAAAAGTACTTTTAATGCTATGCTGATTTACAGAAAGGGACAAGACTAGAAGAACTGAAGTGTAAGAGGGCTTGTCAGTTAAATATTAACTAAAAATACAGATAAAGCATTTCTTAAATTATAAGATAATGGTGAAGTTATTTAATTTTATGAAAATTAGTTTCAGTGTAATTTTTCAAAAATATATATTTCTTACTGGGAAGATAGTTAAGCCTACCTTTGTGTGATGTTACTTATGCCTTGTGCCCATTGTTGGTGAGGAATGCTGCAATAAATAAAGAAAATGATATAGGTCATATAGGAAGCAATTCTGGTAGTCTTTACAGCTGTGTACTTAGTTTTGTAGGAATCTGTTTTCAGGTACCTATTCAAATGAATAATCTTAGGTGCTGGGTTTTGTTTAACTTTGGAGAAAAATATTGTTATAATTAATATAGTTCTGTTACTAGCCTTCATCAGCTAGTAGAAAACTTAGTTGTGTATATAATTTCATTTCTATTTTTATTATTTGTTGGTATTGTTCTATAATTATTCTAAATTCAATATGGACTGTAGAAAGGCTATAAGGGATTGAAATAGCCAGTATCAATGTAGGATTTTATTTTTCCCATTGCTGCATATTTGGTATCCAGTCTGCAAATTACCAAGTTTGTTTATTGCCTGTCAAATTTTCTAAATTTTCTAAATATAAAATGTTAATTGAATAATAGAGTTCCATAATTTATCTTCTTAAAGTTAGTTTATTTGGGAATTTTTTTCCCTTTTAAAAATAACACGGGGACATTAATTTAAATGCTAATTGAAAAAAGACTAAAAGCAGTATATGAAATATCCTTTTTTAATTAGACTGCACATAATTTGTATGTATATAGTTACATGGGATAAAGGTGGAAGAAGTTACACGAAGGTTTTAATTTTGGTGGTCTTGGAGTATCTGGAGAAGATTTTAACTACACCTGATTTTGTTTGTATCAGCAATTTTCAACTGGTGTGCCACAAGAGGCGTACCGGTGTGCTGCAAGAGTTTTTAAAACATGCAATTCCTGACTGTTTAGTCAGGGGCACTGACCTCTTTTCACTTAAGATTGTCAAATAAAAAAGTGACAACAGCCAGACACAATAATAGCCAGCAGGTGTGAATGAGACAAAATTATACCTATTTTTTGTTAGGTCAGCAAAATGTATATTTTGGTGTGCTGCAGAATTTTAGTGGTTTATGTGTGCCATGAGATGAAAAGAAGTTGAAAAGCATTGGTTTATACATCCAGACTTTTGTTATTAATGTAATTGTAGAAACTATAAAAATTTAGAAGGTAAAGTGCATTGTCCTTATGCCTGACAGACTCCAAAGTGATTAGTTTCTTTCTGGAATGAGCAAAATAGAGTTGGCTGTAGCTTGCAGCATAGGAAATCTAAATGTTAACATCCAAGGTAAGTAATACAGCAATGCTGGGTGTAGGGTGGAATAGCAGGTAAACCAAAATGGAAATGTTTTTCTTCGAGGTGGCTTGAGTTGCATAGTTATTCCCAGAACAGGGTAACAAATTCCTATTTCATAGCAAGTAAATCAAAACGTTTTCACATGAACCTGCAACTCTTACTGCTTGGAGTTATACTCTAATCTCTTTCCTGCTTTTATTCCCTGTTAGAAATTAAGAATAGAAGTGGCCTAATTCCAGTAACTTCCGAAAAGGAAGATTTGTAGGTTACAGCTGAATTTTGAGGAGCTGAGTAAGAGCAACAGAGTGAATCTGAAAATTTTAAGTACTCCTTGTTATGCATATATCCTTTTGGAAATTGTGAGAATGTGTGCCCATCAGGGAAATAGTGTAAAAGTATCCACTCCAATTAGTTATTTCATAGCATGGTGAGATAAGGGCAGGAGAGTATGCTTCTCATGCCTTGATTTTTCAAATTGCCTCTTCTCAGAAGAAAGGCAGCTGATGCTCTTTATTTTTAAAAAAGACTTTATTTATTTATTTATTTATTTATTTATTTGAGAGAGAGGGCAAAGCGGGGAGAGAACCATCGATGTCTGAGAGAAAGTTTGATTGATCTGTTGCTTCTTGCACATTTGCAGCTGGGGGGACCTGGCCTACAACCCAGCCACATACTCTGACTGGGAATTGAACCTGTGACCTTTATATTTGCAGGAGGATGCCCATCCCACTAAGCCATACCAGTCAGGGCTCAGCTGCTGCTTTTAAAATAAAGCATTTGAAATAGGGTATTTCTGTCTTTGTAATTCTGTTGACTTGATTACTGTTGTAGACTGATTTCTTTAAAGCCGGAAATCCAAGAAAGATTTCTTAAGTATAACACAATTAATATGTACTTGTTGAAAAGAGACAGTTCAGTTCATCAGATTCTCTCAGTCATTATGTGTCATCCATCGGAGGGGTGTCTGTCTGCTGTGGGTATCTAAAAAATCAGACTGTTATAAAGAGTAATACAGTAAACATCCACTAGTCAACCCAGAATTAACAGCCACTAACATTTTGGCATTTTTTAACATTATCTTATAGTTTTCTTTTAACATTACCTTAGAGTTTTCTTTTACCTCAGTCATCCTCCTTCCTCTTCAGAGATAACCATTATCCTTTTTATTCTTGTATTTATGCTTTCATTATGAATGGGGGTATTTATATAAGCGTATGATTCTGTTTTCTGTTAAAAATGTATGAGTAGTATGTTGCACTAGTCATTTTACAACTTGCATTCTTTTTTAATAATGCTTTTAAAGTTTTTTATCCTCACCCTACAACATTTTTTTCATTGCTTTTTTTTTTTAAGAGGGGAGAGGAAGGAGAGTGGGGAAAGACAGACATACATTGATATGAGAGAGAAACATCAATCAGCTGCCTTCTTCTAGTATACACCCCAACTGGGGATTGAACCTGCAACCTGGGCATGTGCCCTGACTGGGAATTGATCCTGTGGTCCTTGGGTCCATGGGCCCATGGTGCAACCAGGTTCCAGGGCTTTTAAAATAATGCTTTTAGAAACCAATCATCATTTTAACTGTTACAATATTCTATTATAATTAATGTCGTGATTTACCTGAAATAGTTTCAGTTCTTGCCTTTTGCACCAGTACTCCTCAGTGTGGTTGGTGAATTATTGGTCACCCTCATTATACTATGCACCAGGTTATCTGGTCCTCTGTTGATGAACATATAGTTTTTTTTTCTCTTTTAAACATTTACTTGTTTATTTTTAGAGGGGAAGGGAGGGAGGACAAGAGGGAGAGAAACATCAGTTGGTTGAGAGGGAGAGAAATGTCAATGTGAGAGAGACACATTGATTAGTTGCCTCTCACATGTGCCCCATCTGGGGGCCAAACCTACAACCCAAGCATGAGCCCTCATCGGGAATTGAACCCTGGTGACCTTTCATTTCATGGGATGATGCCCAACCAACTGAGCCACACTGGTCAGGGTGACATATTAAGTTCTTTTCAACTATTGTTTTTATATTACAATTGCAAACTCATGTTTTCTTTTTTTTTTAAATTAACATTTGTTAGAAATATGTCAACCGTTTTTGTATTAGAAATTGTTTTTCATGGGGTAGCTTCCTTGTTCTCAAATGAAAGCAAGACAAGGTTAGTGGGTTCTTCACTGATTAGGAATGCTGAGCTCTGGCAGCCTTTCTGACCTCTTAGTCTATAGCAGTTTGCTGTTTTACTTATAAGCATTTTTAAATTGTGCTGCTAATGTCTGTGCTTGTCAAGATAAATGAAGCAGTGTGTTGAAGATGTTATGGAAACTATATTGAAAATAATTGTTGCACTTCCAATGGGAAACAAAATGCTCGGTGTTTTAAGGAGCAGAAAGGTAGCTTCTTTCCAGAGGTGTAGAACCTTTTGGTGTCTCTGGGCCGTGCTGGAAGAAGAGTTGTCTTGTGCCACACATTAAATATATAAACACTAATGGAAACTGATGAGCAAAAAAAAAAAAAGGTTTTAAGTAAATTTACGATTTTGTGTTGAGCTGCATTCATAGCCATCCTGGCCTGCATCTGGCCCATGGACAGTGGGCCACAGGTTGGACACCCCTGATGACTTTAAGTAGAAAAATTGTGACCATGTGGTAGTATTTTAGGTGAAAAGGAAGAAATTTAATAGTGAGTGGGTCTTTTAAGATAGTGTGACTGTCATTTGGCTCTGTTTCTGCCCATACTTTCGTCTGTAGTTGTGGTCTCTCTACTGGTGCATGGGATTATCCATTGAGGCACCGAGAGAAAATTTTAGAATTTCTACTTACATTTATTTTTATCACCCTTTACATGTTGTTAATTTTTATAGAGTACATAATCTTATTGGTATTAATTTCTTACAGTTGCCACAACAAATTACCATGAACGTGGTAACTTAAACAAGTTTATTCTCTCATAGTTCTGGAGGCTAGAGGTCTGAAATCAAACGTGTCAGCAAGCGGGGCTGGTTTCTTCTGGAGGTTCTTGGCATTCCTTGGCTTGAAGACACATTACTCAAGTCTCTACCTTCATCTGCACATTCCCTTCTTGCCTGTGTCTTTTTCTAAGGACAAGTGTCATTGGATTTAGGGCCCACCCTGATGTGGGATGATCTTAACTTAAAATCCTTAATTACATTCTCAAAGGTCCTTTCTCTAAATAAGATTACATCCACAGATTCCAGGTGGACTTTTTTTAGTGGGGGGAGGATGAACATCGGGGGAGGCGTGAGGATGGGTTGCACCATTCAGTACACTGCAGGAGAATATAATTATTTTTTAAAACATGTAAAAGGTATGTGCTCAAATTTTATACTAATATTCGCCTCCACCAAAGAAGTTTGGAGAACCCTAATTCTGAGACCTGCTTGGGTTGATGTGGTTGGCTCTTTTTCATGTAATAAAGCACCTTCTATGCCATGAAAAGTGATATGAGTTAACTGCTAATATTTCCTGTGTTACATGTTCTCAGCAGACTAATGCAAACTAAATTAAAATGATCAGACTTAGGTTTATGGACTTGTTTTTGGATTTGTCAGGAATATGGATAACTATCAAATAAACTCAGGAAAGCAGCATAAGACTTTTTATGTGCTTCAGTGGTCTTGCTTCCACCCTGCTATAGATACTTAGAGTAATTCTTGATCTGGCTGTTTACTTTGTGCTTGAATTAGAGGGTTATAATGAGATCCTCTCTAATTTGTTGACACTTTTGCTGGTTATAACCCCCTTTCACTTAATTCTTCCATCACAGTAGAAATGGCGGGTAAAATGATAGGGCTTTATTTTCAAGGCATTAATGTCTAACTAAAATATGATCTTTAACATACAAAAAATTTTATCAGTTAAAAGTCTCACTGCTCAGGTGGTTCTCAGTGTATAAAGTAGAACTAATTGTATGTTAACAATCATAACTATTACCAAATGTTTTTGTTTTTTTAAATTTCTTAATTTACTTTTAGACTAAAAATTGGATATAGAGAAGAAAAAATACCTTAATCTAAGAATTCTGGCTGGAAGAAAAATAACAAGGGTACATAATCTTAAAAGAGGAATGCCAAAAACAAGATAACTTAAAGGAGGAACGGAACAAGAATTAATGTTTGTAAAATAAGATGGAGGAAGGGATGGGATTGTACTGTAAAAACCCTGCAAGGATGTAGCAGTAGCATTGTTTTGCATTTGTGTGTAGGTTAGGGTTTTTTTTTTTTTTTAAGATTTTATTTATTTATTTTTAGAGAGAGGGGAAGGGAAGGAGAAAGGGGAGAGAAACATCAATGTGTGGTTACCTCTCATCTGCCCCCCACTGGGGACCTGGCGCCCACAACCCAGGCACGTGCCCTGACTGGGAATTGAACCGGCAGCTCTTTGGGTTGCAGGTCCATAGGTTAGGGGTTCACGTTTATCATGTATATTCTCTTTTAGTTCAGGTACAGTTTGTCTTTAGATCTCTAGGGAAAATCAGAGAAATAGTGCTGGAAGCTTCACAGCATAGCTAATTTGGGAAAAAGGTTTGCATGTGTGGTGGTGGTGGGAGTGTTTTTTGCATTTTCTATTTTGGTGGTGCGATCTTCATTTCTTAACATCTTTCTTGTTCATATAACTTTTAGTTCATTAATCTTTATGTGCTGCATAGTGAAGCACCCTTTCTAATTTGGTCTCCTGTGTTTAGCTTCTTAGAAGGTTTTTTTTTTTTTTAATGTTTGGAGGTGTGATTTAATTGCAGGGCTCTTTGCACATTGTCAGTGTTAAGGCGAGGATGGGCTTCATATTTAGATAATGTAACCTGCAGGTTTCATTTGTTAAACCTTCTTGTTGGTATTCCCATTTTCTCATACATGTGTGCATAATAGTGTTGCAAAAAATTCCAGTTTTGTGTTATCCATATTTAGCAATTTGGTTGAGTTATGGGAGAGAACCAAATCCTAACTGCTAGACCACCAGGGAGCCTCTGGTTGAGTTATGGGAAAGCCTGTCCTCTGCCTTGTGTATTTGCTCATTTGGAAACCTTGTATAGTTTATAGAGACACTAGTGATTTGTTCCCCGGCCTCCCTGTGGGTTTTGTTCTATATTACAATCTAATTCCACCTCCCTGCCCCATACTCCTGTGCCTTTAATTTGTACATTTCGATGCAGTTTGTTTCCGTGGTGTGTTTTTGTAATCCAAACTGAATGTAATGAGCTATGTGCTTTAGGGACCGGCTTTGCCTTGCCAATTAGAACAAAGCAGTTACTGAGAAAGAGTATGCTTTAAATAAAACATGGCACCTCTGAGTGGGGCTGACACTCATTTGGGAGTAAAAGATGGTTTTAACTCTTTGACTCACAAAGAAGAGCCATTACTGAAGATCAGCTTTTTTTGGGGGAAAGAAGAGTAAAAATTTACCTCCATAAAATATGGTTTTGTAAATTTCCTCATGGACTAAATAAATTTAAAAGTTTGTCATTTCAGATCTACTTTATTCTTCACGATTAAGATGTGTTAGCAGAATTTTCTGAAATCCTGAAGATTCATCTGTAGGGAAGTGGGGTTATATAAAATTGTAGCTTTGGTAGCCTTTTTATTTTCTAATATATCTAGGCAAGTTTGCAATGTAATAGAGAACCCCCAAAAGATACTTGAAAATTATGAGGAAGAATATAAAACTTTCCCATAGTGTATGGATGTTATTTTCAGGTGATAATAGAATTTTGAGTCATCATTGACTTAAGACTCTGTAATTTTAGCAGCACTTTCATTAAACTTTTGAAGGACAGATGTCTTTAAATAGATATTTATAGGCAGACAGTTTACTGCTTCACTCCATAGGGAGATTCCCTCTTAGTTGGCTCCAGTATTGTAATTTGTATCTACACTAAAAATAACAGAGTTCTGTTTTTAGCTTATATAGCAAAAAAACTAGAAATTCACCATTGGCACAAGGAAAGCAAGAAGTTGCTTGTGTTTTTTGTTTTTCACTGGACTTAAAATTCAACAGCATCTTAACATTTATTAACCTATACAAGCAAGAGACAACAAAGGAACACATTTGTTTGGAACAATTAAAAAAGTATGTATTTATACTTGGAAAAAAATTGTTTTTGGAAAAAAGTGCTCTGTACTAGAGGAAGCTACTTTAATTGGACTAAATTAAACTAAACTTACACATTTCTGACACTGTCCTGTGAAAGTCTTGTAATACCTACTGATGCTTTGAAGAGACAGTCATTATGACATTATTATTAAATGCCCCATAATCCATATTAGAAGATTAATACTCATGTTGACAGTATTTTAAGTCTGAAAATTTTTCTGATTAAAAATAACGAAGGCTTAAATCTGCTGCTACCTTTTCCTTAACACTGTTCTAATCTGTAACTGAACTAACAGGCCGGGGCAGATAACTTTGAAATACTCACCATCTTCAGAAATCACTGAATTTGCCAGCTTTGGGAAAAGTGATAATGGTATTTTCTTTGACTCATATGGTTTAAAATCCAGCAGCTCTGTTAATCTCCATGCTTGAAGTACAAAGTAATGTCAGAGTCTCTCTCAAAAATTCTTTTAACACAAGTTGTAGGACTTCTAATGGTAACTGAAAGCTTGATTATTCATTTTTTCTGTGCCCATTCAGTTACTCAGTGTACATTGTAAGTATTTTGCTATATGTTTTAAAGTCTGGAAGTGTTGAATCCTATTAGTCAGGTAATATTAGGAAATGGTGATCATGGAATATTTTTTTTTAAAGATTTTACTTATTTATTTTGAGGGAGAGGGCAAGGGAGGGAGGAAATCATCAATGTATGATTGCCTCTCCCATGCCCCTCCCACCAGGGACCTGGCCTGCAACCCAGGCATGTGTCCAGTACTGGGAATGGAACCAGCGACTCTTTGGTTCACAGGCCAGCGCTCAATCCACTGAACCACACCAGCCAGGGCTGGTCATGAAATATTTGATTGGAAGGAATATTAAAGTCTTTCCAAAATACTGGTGCTTATTCCAAATGCCTGCTGAGTTATTGAGTTTCAAAGTAAACTGAGGTGGTCCTGAGTAAAGTAGTTTGATTTTTCATGGTTTATGTGTATATCTCAACCTCAGTTTTCTTCC
This sequence comes from Trachops cirrhosus, assembly GCA_028533065.1. Lineage (NCBI taxonomy): Eukaryota > Metazoa > Chordata > Mammalia > Chiroptera > Phyllostomidae > Trachops > Trachops cirrhosus. The sequence continues at coordinate 99,066,384 of CM052541.1, forward strand.
TCCTGTACTGTGTTAGTAATCTTGAAGATGGGACTAAAAAAAAAGTAACAAAGTAGTAACAACTTTTATTTGTTGGTATTTCTAAGGCATTATATACATGTTACTATTTATTGTTTATTCAGGGCTGGGGTGCTTTGTCTCTTTAGTGGCTCCATTGAAAGGCTGGGACCTCTGTGTGAGTTTTAGGTGGAAATAAATGCACAGTATTTAGGGTAGAAATTCAGACTAAGAGAAGGGAGAGAAATGTAATGGCATACAAACTTTTTTTTTTAAACTGCAACCAAGGGAACCTTTTCAAAGTATATTGGAAAGGTCAGGTTTCATGTATTTCCTATTTTAGCTTTGTGTGGCTGAATAGAGGCTATTTCACTTCTGATTTATAGGATATTTACTATGACTCAGTATTTTGTGAACACATAACACTGTCTTTATTGCGGCCCCACCCTTATAATACAAAACAAAGACTCAGTCTGCATTTACGGAAGCTCTTCCTTATAGACCTTTGCTGCACAACATAAAAGAGCACCAACCTTAGAGGAAAAGTCATTGTTTGGATTTTTCATAATAAAAAAGTAGAGGTTTTCCCTTGCTTTGTATACATTGTAAAGTACCGAGATACCCTGTCTCAATAGTTTAGTAATGGGACTCACTCCCTTTATTCTGTTGTTCCCTCATCATGGTTAGGGGAGAGGGAAACATTAATTTTTCTTAACTAAATTTAAGTTCAACTAAATTATTATTTCTTAAGTTCTCTCTGCTTTAATTTTTTTACAGTATTATGAAGGAATTGTTTTTTACTGTTTTGGATATGAGTTTTTAAAAGTTTTGCTACAACATGGATGAATCTTACACTCTGGGATGTGAAGTCAGCCAGTCACAAAAGGACAATTAACTATGATTCCACTCATGTGGGAGGACCTAGAGAGGTCGAACTCAGAGTGGAATGGCAATTCCCAGGGGCTAGAGGGAGGGTAGAGTGGGAAGTTGTAGTAATGCTTGGTGGTGATGGTTGCACAGTGGTGTAAATGTACACAATGCCCAAACTCACTTAAAAATGGTTGAGATGGTATATTTGATGTTACCCGTATTTATCACAGTTAAATTAAGATTGAAAAAATGTTTAATCTTGGAGTTTGAGTACAATTTCATTCTCCACATTTGCCAAGAATCAATCTTTGTTCAGATTTCTTTTAAAACAGGAGGTTAACTGCTTGCTTTGGTAGTATGTATACTAAAACAGGAGATTAAGTTGAATATTTCTTCTATGCAACCAATTAGTCTTTTTTAGTAGAGGAGAAAAAATAACAAAATATTTACAGAAATAAAAACTAGAACTGAAAATAGTTTTTTCCTTTTTGAATTATTTGTGTAAATGATGCCATGATAAGTGGTGGTATATATGATTATCAAAGAAAGTGTAGTGGCTCTGACTTTGGGTAACCTACTTACCCTGGAATATCAGTTAATTCTTTGTCAAATGGAAGTCATCCTACTTTTCTCACTAGGAATCATATGAGATGATGTAGATGAAATCTCTTTTTAAAGTATTTATTTTATCAAAGTACTGCAGGCACATAGTCAAAGACTTACATGTAACAAAATGCCCCACACCTCCATACTCCCTCTGGTTTTCTGCAGAAGCAGTTTTCAATTCTTTTTGCTATTTCTTGCTATTATACTCTTAATATTTATGATTAATATACATTATATTTTGATTTGTCACCTTCAGACATTTTTAAAAAATATGTTTTATTGATTATGCCATTACAGTTGTCCCATTTCCCCTTATTCATTCCCCTCCACCCTGCACACCCTCTCCCACCCACATTCCCCCCTTTAGTGCATGTCCATGTGTCATAAGTTCTTTAGCTTCTACATTTCCCATACTATTCTTACCCTCCCCCTGTCTACGTTCCACCTACTGTCTCTGCTACTTATTCTCTGTACCTTTCCCCCCTCTCTCCTCCCACTCCCGTTGCTAACACTTCATATCATCTCCATTTTTGTGGTTCTGTTCCTGTTCTAGTTTGCTTAGTTTGTTTTTGTTTTACATGTAGTTGTTAATAATTGTGAGTTTGCTGTCATTTTACTACACATGTTTTTTATCTTCTTTTTCTTAGATAAGTCCCTTTAACATTTCATATAATAAGGGCTTGGTGATGATGAACTCTTGGAACTTGACCTTATCTGAGAAGCACTTTATCTGTCCTTCCATTCTAAATGAAAGCTTTG
>CM052541.1:99069115-99133695 GCA_028533065.1 Trachops cirrhosus
GTTCACATAACTTTTCCACTTGTTGCTCTTCCTCTTCCCCTTCTGGTACCCCTATAATTTGGATGTTGGAACATTTAAACATGTCCTGGAAGTTCCTAAGCCTCTCCTCATTTTTTTGAATTCTTGTTTCTTCATTCTTTTTCTGTTGGGATCTTTCTTTCTTCCTTTTGGTCTACTCCATTGATTTGAGTCTCAGTATTCTTCCCATCACTATTGGTTCCCTGTGCATTTTACCTCATTTCACTTAGCGTGGCCTTCATTTTTCATCTAGTTTGCGACCAAATTCAACCAATACTGTGAGCATCCTGATCACCAGTGCTTTGAACTGTGCATCTGATAGGTTGGCTCTCTCTTTGTTGCTTAGTTGTATTTGCTCTGGAGCCTTGATCTGTTCTAACTTGTGGGCCTTTTTTTTTTTTTTTGTCTTGTCGCGCCTGTTATGTATGAGGGGCGTGGAGCCTTAGGTGTTCACCAGGGCGGGGCAACCCCTGTGGCTGGTTTGTGGTCTGAGAGGGAGCAATGGTGCTTGCTCCTCTCTCTGTCAGATTTCAGCCCCTTCCACGGCTTCCCCCAAGCAAACTGGGCCCTTCTGGTGCTGATTCCCGTGTGGGTGAGTTTGTGTACGTTCTAGAACCCTGTGGGTTTCTCCAACGAACTCTCTTGTGAGGCTGGGAGTCTCTCCTGGCACCTCAACCCACACAGGTGTTTTTAATCGGTGTTTTGAGACTTTATTTCCCCGAGCTGGGACTCTAGGTTGCATGGTCTGTCTTACTCCCCAGTTTTGCCTGGTTTATCTGTGTGTGAATGTGGGACCGCCAGGTCAGCCAGCCACTTTGCATGTTGCACGCCATTCTACAATCGCTGCCTTGCTGGTTCTGCCCATTGCCAACCGGCGCCTGGGGTGTGCCAGCTGCTGTCTGTATGCCCAGGGTCTACCTGCTGCGGTCTTGCACGCCCCCAGGGTTTGTCTGCTGCTGCCTTGGTGCCACTGCTTTTTTTTGTCATGACCCCTCTCTGCCCCGCCTACCAGTCTGGATGAATGTGTCTATTTTAACTCCTTGGTTGTCTGTCTTCCATACGGGTCAATTTTCTGTCAGTTCTGGTTGTTATTTTGTTTCTAAATTGTTGTCCTTGTTTTGGTTGTGTGAGGAGGCACAGTGTGTCTACCTACGCCTCCATCTTGGCTGGAAGTCCCATTTTTCTCTTTCCATTATATAAAATGTTTGCTTTCCTATACCACTTCATTCTATCCGTTACCCCCAAATATATTTATATTGTAATTTTTGCTTAAATAATTTTTTGTACTTATATTATTATGGGTATATTATTATAATGTTAATGGATATGTATTTACAATGATATATTTATAATGGACATTTATAATGATATATTTAAAATTTATATTTATGATATATATATATATATATAATGGACCTGTGGGTTCCTCAGCTTCATTAAATCTGAAAACATGTTGGCAATTACTGTATTTTGCCATGTATAATGTGCACTTTTTTGCCCAAATTTTTGAGAGAAAAGTAAGGATACGCATTATACATGGGTAGTACTAATTCTATATCTATATAAATGTTTTTATTTGTTTATGCTTATGCATTACAATTATAACTCTAGAAAGCAATAATGATATCCACATGCAAAATAATACCCTGGTATATAATAATCAGTTTTGTTTCTAAATATAAATAAAAATTAAATTAAAAAATTAAAACAAAAGATTGTTTTTCCTGAAAGTTTGGGTGTGCCCTATACACGGGAGTGCATTACACACAGCAGAATATGGTATTTCTTCAAATATTTTTTCATAGCTCTCACCCTTTGGGGGTTCTAGTTGTACATATAGTAAGCCACTTGAAGTTATCCCACAACTAAATGATACTTTTTTTCTCTCTTGTTTCTGTAGTATTTTGGATAGTTTCTTTTGTTACATTTTTCACATTCAGTAATTTTTTGTTAATTTCTCCTATCCTGCTAATCCCATCCAGTGTATTTTTCACCTCAGGCATTATAGTTTCATCTCTAGAAGTTTAATTTGGGTCTTTTGTATCGTCCATGTCTACTGCCTGAACATTCTGAACTAAAAAAATATAGTTGTTTATATGTTTTAACATTCTTATCTAATAAGGACATTATAATAAATTGGCATTGATACATGCCATTGCTAATACCTCTCAGTTCTTGATTAGTTTTTATTGATTTTTCTCCATTTTGACTCATTTTTTCTACTTTTTTAGTTCTATTAGTTTGTGAGTTGAGATCAGATATTGTATTTTATCCTTGTTGGGTGTTGAATATTTTTGTATTACTGGGGACCTTCCTGTGCTTTGTTCTGGGATGCTATTAACTTGGAAACAATTTGTTCTTTTGTGGTCTTGATAGTAAGATTTGTTAGGGAGCCCTGGAGTAGTTCTTCATGAGGGCTAATTATTCCACAAAATTGAGGCAAGGCTCTTTTGTGTACTTTGTGTTCTGTGAATTAAGAGGTTTCCAACTCGGGTGGGAATAAGAGTTTGCCTGGTCCTGTGTGAGTACCAGGTATTGTTCCCTCTGATCAGTCCTTCAGCATGGCTCGTAGCCTAGGGTTCTTTTCTCACACAGTGCTCTTGATTAGTACTGAGCTAAACACTCAAAAGGGATTCACTGCATTCTGCTGTGTTCTCTCTCCTGTGTTATAAATTTCAGCAGCCTTGGTCTCTGTGGACTCTCAGCTGTGTGTCTTCACTTCCGGGAGTTTGCTGGCTTTGCCTGTATTTGTCCACCACATTAGTTTTCCTCTCTCTAAGGGGATCACTGTCTTTCATGTCTGATAACTAATGTCTTGTAAAGTATTTCATATATTTGCCTGTTGTTTTTGGTTCTTTCAGGTGAGCTGATAAATTCAGTTCTTCTTTCCTCATCTTAGCTAGAAGTGTAAGTTCTATAGATAATCTTTATAAAATTAGTAGGAAAGGCTAAAGATATTTATTGCTTAGTTCTGAGAGATCATCTCAATTGAATTGAAGATTGGTTGCTTTGGGGGACTTTCAGCTGTTCTGTGAATTTACATTGGTTTTTGCTTTATTGATGTGTGTGCCATTCATTCATCCTGTACTAAGCAGAAATGCCTTGTTTTGGGGCTTTAAGGACATGGAAATCTCCAGAGTAGAAAGGCTCAGTGTTGGATCATAGGAAGAAACTGATGGGTATATCAGTGAAATAGGTGTTTTGACCATGAATGCCCAAGTAGTAAGTTCAGCTGTGATCCAGTAATAATTATTAAGACATTTAGGATCTTAAGTAGGGAGTTAAATGATGTCAGTTCTTTGTGCTCCTTGGAAGCAGTGTGAACAAGAGCTTGAACTCTAGGGTCAAATAGCCAATGGTTCATTTCCTGACTCTGCCACTTAGCACTGGAGAAGTTACTGGTTAGACTTTTGCAACAGTGAAGTCCCAGGTTGCTGGTATGGGAATGGAGAGCAAGTGGTAAGTCTAAATCATGTTGGGATAAAATCATCTATGAGTTCTTGTTGAGATTCATATGTAGAAAAAGAGGAAAAAATAATGTGACTGTAACGTTTTTAGCCAGTGAGTAGAGTAAGAAAATTTTGCATTTTCTGCTTGTGTTTGTGTGGGTGTTTCGATGAATTTAGTTTTGGACTCAATTTTAGGTAATGCAGGAACAGCTTCTGTTTTGTAGGCAACTTAGAATTTGGGACTGAATGCAAGTTGTAAGATCAGTTTCAAAAAGTAGCCATATTAAGATGGGTTCCTTGCACAAAGCTAGTGTTAAAAGACAAAATAAACTAATACTATGGAAGCTTGTTGTGCCTGGGACTACAGTTCTCAAAGTTGATCATGCACCTGGAGGGACCTTTAAGACACATTGCAGTGCCCCCGCCCCCCTACCTTAAGAGTTATTTTGTGGGTATGTGGAGTGAGACTGGAGTGATTCACATCTCTTAACAAATTTCCAGGTCATGCTGTTGCTGCTGCTTCTCTGTGGACTGCATTTTGAGAACCACTGACTTAGGGAAGTGAATATAGAAAGCACAAGGGAGTGCTCAGTTTTTGGCGGGGTGTCAGGAGGGGGGAGGAGGAAAAGATGATAGAGGTCACAGAGGTAGTGGCTACCAGTCACTAGATGATACCAGTGATTCAGAGTCTAGAAAGTAGGTATTTAGGATTTCAGGTTTGGGTAATAATTGGTATCAAGTGAGGTTGAGAGAAGAAATGAATAACTGAGTAATGAATATCAGAATTAATGAATAGTATTGTTATTAGTGACCTTAAAGAGCAGTGTTTATACTTTTGGGGTCACCAACTTTTGAAAATTTGACGAAAGCTATGGATTCTTCTTTCAGAAAAAGGTATGTGTGCTCATAGTTTTGCACACATTTCTTAGTTCATAAATTTCATTGTAACTCCTGCATCAAAGTCAAGAATTATGTTTTGGGGTAGTCTCATTAAGAGTGATGGATGTGGAAGCCAGATTTTAAGAGAGAAAGAGTAGGAAGGAAACAGTTGTGGATATGGACAGCCCTTGATGATTGTGAAGATTGTTGGTAGTGGATTGACTGGTGGTTGTGGAATTTCCTTTCCTGGAGGACCTTAAAATAAGCCTGTGGAAATCTGTACAACCTTCTTAGTTTTTAGAGATATTATGAAAGAAATGTACTCATTTCAGAAAACTGAAATATCCCATGGCTTTTCTGACTTCCTTTACTGGCTACTTTTTCTTTGCTACCTTTCATCTGTGAAAGGCTCAGAACTGTTGATTGCGTTTGGGATGATTCAGCTTTACAGTCTTCTTTTCATGTATTCAACAAGTTTCCCCTTTTTCAGGAAAAACAAATTACTTTTTCTCTAGAACAACATTAATTATTTTTATATCACTTGCTAATTCTGGTAGAAACATTTACTATGTTTTGTATTCTTGGTCAGATGATGCGGTGTACTTAGTATCAAATTTTTTTTTCATTGAGTTGCAGCTCTCCTTTTGTTTCCTGTGTGATGTTGGATAAATGACTTAAATTTCTCTTAGTGACATTTTGCTCTTTTGCATAGTGATGATGGTGATAACCTTCCTTACAGGAGTTTTAAAGAATCAAATAAAATTTTAAGGCACTTAGTAAACTGTAAACCTATATATGTATATAAATTGTTTCTTATTAGACACAATTTAATAAAACATTGATAAGCAATGCCAGGGGGTCTAGATTTTTTTTTTAATTCAGATGGAAAATTTGGCTCTATTATTTTGAAACTAGAAGCTGTTGTGGAAGAATTGTTGCATAGTTTAAAATAAGTGAATGATAAATGAAAACTATAAGACATTCGTGAAAGAAATTGAAGAAAAAATAAATGGAAAGATATCATGTTTTCATTGATTGCAAGAATTAATATTGTTAAAATATTCCCCAAAGTAGTCTACAGATTCATTGTAATCCCTATGAAAATTGTAATGACATATTTCACAAAAATGAGAAAAAAAAATCCTTAGATTTGTATGGAACCACAGAAGACCCTAAAGCCAAAGCAGTCATGAGAAAGAAGAACAAAGCTGGAGGCATCACACATCCTGATTTCAAACTATATTATAAGGCTATAGTAATCAAAACAATATGGCATCAGAATATGAACAGAATAGAGTCCCCCAAAATAAATTCATGCATATGCAGTTAACTGATCTTTGACAAGTGTGCCAAGAATGTACAATGGGGAAAGTATGGTCTCTTTATTAAATGAAGTTGGAAAAATAAAAAGACAATCTGTGGAACTGAAGAAAATATTTGTAAACCATATATCTGATAATGGGGTTAATATTAAAACTATATGAGGGGGAGTTCCCCCAAAACCCCAGAGTTATCTTTTGGAGGATGGGCCCCTTATAGTACAGGCTTTCTCCGCTAGGTCAGTGTTCTAGGAACCCCTCTGTATCAGTGTACAGCTGGCATTGTTGTGTGAGGCTGCGTTTGGCTTCAGTGACCTTTTTTGAAGACTTACTTCAGTGCTTTTGCCCATTTCATGATGGATGATTTATGAGGGCGCCTGCCCACACCACACTGAGTGTTCAGCAGTTTCTGATCAAAAATGGCATGACCCCTGTGCCCCATCCCCCCTATTCACCTATTCTCACCCCAAGTGACTTTTTTTGTTTCCCTGGATGAAAAAAAGACCTCATAGAGAAAGGTTTTGCTGATGTGGAAGAGGTGAAACAAAAAAAGCAGAAGCACTAAAAAGCATCAACATCGACGAATTCAAAAACTGTTTCGAGCAGTGGAAAAAACATTTTGATAGGTGTATTGCTTCAAATGGAGAGTACTTTGAAGGTAACTGAAGTTTAAACATGTAAGAATAAATATATCACTTTTAAATAAATTTCAGTTTCTTGGGGTCACCCCTTGTATAAAGACTTTGTGCGACTAAGTAGCAAAAACAAAACAAAATGTATAGGGTGGGGCAGAAAGTAGGTTTATAATTATATGAGAAATGCAGTTTATTCTTACATTATTATTTATTAATTATTGTATTTTCCATGCAAAAAACTGTAAACCTACTTTTGTCCCATCCTGTATAACCCAATTTAAAATTGAGCAGTGGATCTGAATAGACATCTCTCCAAAGAAGATAAACAGATGGCCAATAAATACATGAAAAGGTGTTCAATATCACTGATCATCAGGTCAGTGCACATCAAAACCACAGTGAGATAGCATCTCACACATGTTAGGATGGCTATTATCAAAAAGACAGTGGGCAAGTATTGGTAAGGGTGTGAAGAAGAGAAACCCTTGCACACTTTTGGTAGGAATATAAATTCCTATAGCCATGATAAAAAATAGGAAGTTCCTCAAAAAATTGAAAACAGATCTGCCGTATGATCCTGCAGTCTCACTAACTGGACATATATTGAAAGGAAATAAATCACTATTTTGAAGAGATACTTGCATTCCCGTGTTCATTGTAGTACCATTTACAGTCACTAAGATAAGGAAACAACCTGTTTGTCAGTGGATGAACAGATAAAGAAAATGTGATACACATGCTTGTGTGCACACAGTGGAATATTACTCAACCATAAAAAAGAAGGAAATCTACCATTTGTGACAGCATGGATGAATCAAGAGGACATTATGTTAAAGAGCCAGGCAGAGAAAGGCAAATTCTTTATGTGTAAAATCTGCACTTAAATGTAAAATCTAAAAAAAATTTAAAACTCCCAGAAGCAGAGAATAGAATGGTGGTTGCCAGGCTGGGAAATATTGGTTGAAGGGTAGAAACTTCCAGTTACAAAATGAATAAATTCTGGGTATCTAATGGATAGCATGGTGTTTATAGTTAATCATTCTGTTTTACATAATTAAAATTTGCTGAGAGCAGATCTTGTATTCTCACCATACCCAAAAAGTGGTAACCATGTCAGGTGATAATTAGCTTGGTTGGGTAGCCATTTAATGTTGTATATGTCAAATCATCACATTATACACTTTAAATACATACAATTTTTATTTGTCAATTATCCCTTAATAAAGCTGGAAAAATAAAACAAATGTAAAAGAAATAGTTGTCAGCTGCTTTCTACCTAAGGAATGCGGTAGAATTCTACTTTCATTTGTTGTTAAGGAAATGTGATCTATTCTAGGAAACTTGTTTTTGCTTTCACATATTAGCTGCATTTCAGATCTGGACTGAAGTTACAAGGAAAGGCAGCATGACTCTGGTAAATATTACTATGGAATAATTTATTGATATGCCTTTGGAGAAAACTCAGATATGCTATGTTTGCGACATATATTATGTTTATAGTTTATGATTTGCTTCACTATATTTAGTATACAGGTCTTGTACACAAATCAGATCGGGAGATTAGACCAGATTAATGTGGTAGAAAGCTAAAGTAAATTTGGATTTTTTTTTCCTGGAAGAAGGAATTTATAGTATGACTATGGACAGAAAGGTAGCCATACAATATTGTTTTGATGGTTGTCTTTGTTCTTTATATTTATTTGGATGTATAAATTTCAACTATAAAAATAAGATTTTTGAAAAATTACTTAAGGTCTACTCTGAACCATTTCTAATGCTATAATGCCATCATCACTCTAATTAATCCTGGAAGCTAAATGTTTGATTTAGGATACTGAGCACTTGGTTTGATTTTTATTTAGAACAAAATTGAACTGATACAGTTCTAACTGTAAAGTTTATGATGAATATATATCAGCTCTTCTTCCACAGTTAAGCTTTTAAAGAAACCTTGCCTGACTTTTCAAGATGCAGGTGGGCAAATGTAGTTTATGTTTACATTGCTTATGCAAATCTGAGCAAAAATATATTTACATTGTATGGAAAATGATAAATAATAATACAAGAATAAACTTTGTTTTGTGTACTCACAATCGTAAACCTACTTTTGCTTCACTCTGTATTGTACAGAGGTTTATCCCCATAGAAGTAGTTAAGAATTATGATAAAATCTCATCTAAGTTTGCTTCATGTATTTCTTAAGTTTTAAGATGATTTAGCCCCCTTAATTGTATCTGCAAGTTAAGTCTGAGTCCTAGTTTAATGTACTAAAATCGTTAAATGGCTAGAGGAACCAATACCCTGCCATAGATTTTGTACCTATGTTATCTTAAGGTTTATTACTCACTTGTAGGCTTCAGTTAAGATTATTTCTTGGTGAAGAACTGAAGAGCTAATAAGTCCATGGTGAGTGGAAATGGAATAGTGAGCACTGGAGTATGGTATTCTTGGCAGCCCATTTCACTTTCAGAATTCTCTTAAATGCAGAGTTTTGTTTTGAGGCTGCAGTTTTAACAGTATGATGCAGTATAGCCTAACACAATACAGAGGTCCATAAATCAAGCTGAAGTCTAGCTCTGTGACATTAATATGCAGCAACAAAAATGTTGTCTCAGTGTTATCAGTGCAGCTTCTCCACAGTAGTGATGGTTTCCTGAAAATGCATTTTTAGCCTGACTTCATCAAGATAGAAATGTTAGCATTGGAATCATATAGATGGCTTCGCATCTGGGAATTTTTCCTTCTGTTGTTATGCGCACAATGTTAAAAACAGATTTTTACCTTAAAATAAACCTACAGTTTTAAGCAGTTAACATAACCTTGTGTTTTCTGTTGACTGTGGTGGTATTTTATCTGTGTTGTTTCATCACTAAAAGGATGTCAGTTTGAATAATATGGATACACATTATGTATAGAAATGGTAATGAGTTCACATAATTGTCCAATATATAAATATAAATAGTTGAATATAACAGAATTTGATATGAACCCAATTGAACCTTACTAAAAGACCTTGTCCTTGTGATTCTTGCTTTATATAAACGAGCATTTTCTGGAGCTGCTTCCTGGTTGTATCTGTACTTTGAACATTTTTCCACTAAATTGGCCTAACTTGTATTTCCCAGACTCAGAATTAAACTGAGACCAAATAGAGGCAAGTTCTTCAGACTTCTAATTTAAACTTAAGCTTTTCCTTCTAAGGAGAACACTTATAATCTGGGCCTCTGAAACTTGAAAGAAATGCTGTGTGGAAATTAATTGGAATTTATTCAAAAGATGATTTTCTTGAATATCTGCTATGTTTAGTGCTTTACATTAAACACTAAACATAGGGTAAACTGTATAGTCTCTACTCTCAAAGACCATTGGGGAGATCTGACATAAACGTTGAAATAGCAGTATAGTAGAGTCTTGTAATTTATGGAGATGTGTTCTGAAAACTTCAGTGTAGCATATCTTTTATTTAGTTTTCCCAGCTGTAAAATGTGGGTGATAATACCCTACCTCTCATGATTGTGAGAATTACTTAAGATCCTGTGTTAAATAAAAACTGTAAAACCACACTGAGCTGATCTTGTTAGACTCACTGATCAGCCGAGTAAATCATGACTACTCAGCTGTCCTGCAACACAAGTCATTTCATTCTTAGCAATTTTTACATGTAGTAAACCTTGAAACCCCAAGTGTTAAATCCTTGAATGCCAAGTGTTTAGTGTGGCAGATGATTCAGGTCTCTGTTGCCATTACATATTCCTATATGCCTTCTGCTCTCTGGACAGATGGGCAGTGCCATTGGTGACAGTTGCCGGAGCGTGGCTGCTTCCTTTCTTTTTCAGAACTGCTCACTCTTCATGAGTTAGTTCTTCTTAAGCACATACACACACTGCTGATATTCAAACAGCCATCTTAGAATGTTGCATAGCCATGTACGTACCTTCTCTTTATTTACCTTCTCTTTATTTAGAAGTTGAGAAAACACTGCCATATCACTTATTTGTTGACTCATTCTAGCTATAGAAGTTATCAAAATTTTTAGCCATCTCCATGTTAAATGACTGTCATCTGTCCTGATAGGCCCTTCTGCCTCTTTTTAAAATTAAGGTCATGGCTGGTTTCTAGTTCTTAGGTTTTCCTCCTACTTCATCCATCATACCAATAGCTTCTCCTGTGAAGGTTTCTAGTCTGCTTCTGAATGTGGAAAGCCTTTCCTTCCAAGTCCTTTCTTCTTTTGGCTTTCTCTTCTTTTCTCTCTGAACTGAGAACATAGCATTGTTCTGTTGATCTAGGTATTAAAATTTGCTATCCAGGGTCTCTGTTGAATATAATACTATACCATGCTGTAATAGGATTAATCAATAATTAAGGTACATAAGGTTGATATATAACTTCACACTTGTCTGTACTGTCTCAGGATCTCAATTATGAAATCTGTTATCTTACTGATCAAGCCTATTTTTCCCAAAGAAGTGCCAACTGTTTTTGGCTTGGACATGTGTTTCCTACATTAAAAGCCTTCCCATATCTTATTTCTGTTGTAATTCTGTTTTTCATTTGTACCATTTCTTTTCATTTTTTTTCCAGTGTTTTTCTTACTCTCTCTTCCCCAAGTCCTGCAAAATGAAACAAATCCTTGAGTCCAACTCTTTCCTCACCACCTATAGGCTGTTACCATCTTCTCAAAGATCAGGCAACTTAACGTAGTAGAAGAAATATGGATTTTAATGGGCTTTGTAGTCCTACCCTGACGTTTAGCTATTATAGATGGATTCACTCAGGTTCTTTGTCACTTGACCACCATGCCAAGCCAGTGTACCAGAAAGAGTGCCTGAGTCATGAGGTAGCCAGTCCTAAACCTCTGACCTGTGTGAGTCATCAGAGAAATGTAACTGCAAGAGAGGCAAAGGGAAATTTAAACTGGTGATGGGCAGGTATACTTGGTTTGGAACATCTTTGGTTTGTATGCAGGTTGAAGCAGAGGAAGCCTCAGGCAGAGAAGAAAGCAGTAGTATTCATGATATCAGTGACTGCATAGCGCCTGAGTGTGACAGCCATCCGACTTTGGTTTCTCACCATGACCCAGTTTTTCCTGTTGGATTCCTGTGATATATGTATGTTTTCTTGTGACTACCCACTTACCTTTACTTGAAGCAGGTAAAGTGGCTTACTCTCTTTTACATGCAATGGAGTCTAGTCCGAATATCCATGTTCAATGAATGGCAAATGTTCTACCATGCATTCAAGAATCCTCTCTCATTATTGCCAAGTAAGTTGACCAATTGTTTTTTGTAATTTGTATTGCTTTCAAAACTGTGGCTTAGTTATTAAGGACTTAAGCTCAGAAGTCAGACATATTCTTTACTCTGATACTTGGGCGGGTTGTACCGAATTGTATCCTGTGCCATAGTTTTCTCATCTGGAAAATGAGTATAGAGTTAGGACTTTTCTGGATGTGAGGATTTAATAATTTTTTTTTTTTTGTAAAGCAGATGTACCTTGTGTGCATGCAGTAAGCACTTGTTCACACATTTAGGTTTTCAAAATCTTAGCGTATTGCTTTTAAACTGTCTGTAATAGAAGGTCAGTTTTTTTCTTTTTTACCCCAGACTGTCACAACTCAGTGTTTTTGTAACATACAATAAAAATGAATTACTAGATTAAGAAATCACCAATAATAAAGATATATGTCCTGTTTTATTATATTCAGTAGATAAGTTATTCTGTCAAATTATTATCAAAGTTTCTAACTTTTTACCTTTGGTGTCTCTACTTATTACAGCCTATAAAAATACTTGCAGAGTAACCATTCTTATAACATTTACTAGTTAGCAGTTCAGATTCATTTATTGACCTGGACAGTGTATGAGGGCCATCTGAAGCCTCTGGAATGCCTCCCTTACATGAATCTTATTCCACCCTTCCTAGGTGGTGGAATTGTTCTTTTCCTTTGAGCTGTGCCGTTCTCTCCTAGTTGCTCTTCAATTTAGAAATCAGAAATCTCTACTTCCTAAAGTTTGGATACGCATGCTATCTCTTGAACAAAATGGCTCTGCTAAGTGGAAGAGAGTAGGATTCTGCTGCCTTATGGGCTGAGGTGAAAGCAGTCACTGGCGGTGTGGTCAGATTAATAATTTAAGGATCCCCTAAAGCACAGCCTCAAACTAGACTGCATGTTAGTGGACAAACGGGGAACCATAGACAAAAGGAGCTTGGCATTTGTGTATTCCTTCTGTGCAAAGGCAGTAACAGACTGCCATTCATTTGTGGTACAGAGTTGCAAACAGCAGGTTTTACAAATAGCAACTGTGGTTGACGACCAAAAGTCTGAAAAATGCTAGACTCAAGCAGGGTTGGTGTTCTTTTCCAAGTATCTTAGAGGAAACCAGGCATTATCAGATTTTATCTTCAGAGAAACTGTAACTGTTAGCAAGCACATACTAAGTGTCCATGCATTGTGCTAATATGTTTTATGAACATATCTCACTTAATTCTCTCCACATATAGATTTATCCCCATTGTTAAACAAGCCAGACAAAGTTTAGAGAGATCAAGCAACTTGTCTAAAGCCTTGTAGTTGCCAGTACGTGATTTTGAAACTACGTTTGCCAGACTTCTAAGTGGATTTTCTTTTTTTCCCCATGAATAAATCACAAATAACTTTTTTTCTGGAACAATTTGAGAGTAAGTTTCCAACTTGATGCCCACTCACTTCCAAATATTTTAGTGTTTATTTTCTAAAAACAGTAACAATTTCACTTGTAACTAAAGTACAGTGATCAAAATAAGGAAATTGACACTGATACATTATTATTATCTAATCCTCGTACTGCATTCAAGTTTGGTAGTTGTCCCAGTGATGTCTTTTGTAGTATATATTTTCATAATGTCTCCTTATTCTCTTCTGAAACAGTTCCTCAGTGTTTTCTTCAAGTGCCAACTTCTTGGCACTTTTGCAGTTAACGATCCAGTTATTTTGTAAAATGTGTCTTGATTTGATTTTCTCTTATTTTCTCATGATTCAAGTGATGCACTTTTGGAGGAATAGTGCATAGATGATGTTTATTGTACCCTATCACATGTAATACAATTTCACTTAGACCTATTACTAATGACGACTACTTTTGACTGCTTTATTGAGGTGTTTGTTATCTGCTGGTCTTCATTACTGTAGAGTTACTCTTCTCACTTTTGTAATTAATAAATGTTTTGTGGGAAAGTGTTTACAACTATGTAAATACTACATCTCCATGACAGTATTTATAATCCATTAAATTTGTGTCTGTATGGATCATGGTTTTTAGTTTTATTTAATGGTTTATAATCTGTTATTACCATTATGTATTTTGATGTCCAGATCTTCTCAGATTTGACTGGTGAGAGCCCCTTCAGGCTGATATGTTTTTGACATGTTCCTTGACAGAATATTTCTGAGCATTTTCTTGCCCTCTGGCACAACAGGATGTTATCTTGTACTTTCCGTGCCACAAGGAACCTTGGTTCTTTTTAGTGGAAAATAGTATTCAGAAGCCAATATATATGGGTGATTAGTGTGCTAATTTGCTGTTGGATGTTACTGCTCCCAGACCTTCTTAGCGGATACTTACACATTTATCTCTTTATTTATTTATATCCCTAAGTATATTGAAAAATCACAAATTAATATTAACTCCAGTCTAATGCCACAGGTTTCATTCTAGTTTTCCTTCTTTCTTATTTTGTAAAGCCCTTCTCTGACACTGAGAAACCTGTTTAATAAGTTTACTGAGTGATCAGTACCCCTGTGTTACCAGTCTCCCATCTCTGTCACTACTTTTTCCTCTGCATGGATGTTCTGCTTTCCTTCTTGGGCTGTGACTCCTCATTCTAGACACTTTGCACTCTCCCAGTGTAGGAATACCATTGTATGCTACCTCTCCCAATGGAGGATACCTCAACTTGGGCTCTCAAATGAATTTTCATAATGACCACATTACACTTTCTCAGTCCTCTTATTTTTGTGTTTTTGCTACTTTATATAAACTGCAACATTGAGAGTTCTCTAAAACAGAGAGCACCATGAAAATAATCTAAGTGGGAGGAATTGAACATTAGAGCTGAACGATAACATTTTCTAGGATCAGCCTGGGTCAGTAATTTGTATTCTGAAAATTATTACAGGAGTAGAATTGTTCTTTTGACAAGAAATTGGGGCTGAGTAGGCTGTCTTTGTAAGTCTCATTAAGGATTAAAAAGAAAAAGCAAGTTTTACTCTTATGCAGAGGATGTAAAATGAGGTGTATTCCTGGGTGGGCAAGAGTACTTAGAATGGATAGAAGAATAGAATCTTTTCTGAAGGAACTAATTGATGGGCCTAACCATCGGCAAGATATAGTATGCATTCAGCAGGTAGAATAGGGTGGAGACTTGGGTTGGGGCAAATTAGATATGAAGACTTCTCCTTGGAAGGATGAAGAAGCAAATAGTGTGCCAGAGGATTAGTAGGAGGTGGCCTGAAGCTGGGTGTTAATATGGGGGTGGGGTGACAGTTATGTTTGGTCTGTACTGTTCCACAGGGAAAATAAGCAGGAAGGATGGCTAGCAGCTACTGAAAAGGAGGTTTTAAATCTCTTAACAATGAGAACTGTGGACAGTAAGTGAGCAAGGTGGCACACTGTTCTAGAGTATGCTCATTCTAAGGACCACACACTTTCTCATTTTTTTCCTCATTAGATCAAATTGATAAGAAAACTTACTTTAAGCCTGTTTTTGAAACACCTCTGAGTGAATCTAGTAATTTGATGATATCATGAAATCCTACCCCTAAAAATCTTAAAGATGTACTTCAGTGCAGATAAACAAACTGTACGCTGTATGCTATTCAGAGTTATGGGTTTGTTTGTTTGTTTTTTTTTGCAAAGAGAAAGGTATATTGATGAATCAGATATATAATAGTGGTCAGAGTAATGACTTACGCAGAAAAACTTAAGATAAGGAGGGAAATTGGTCTAGCAGTTACTAAAATCTAGGCTGAGTCATCATTTTTTTCTGTGCCTCCTCTACCTGAATTCAGTAATTTGGGAATTACTTACTCCCTGTGTATTTGCTCCTTTGATGGGAATCTTGCTTAGTAAGTTCTTGCTCAGTGTATGTCCCTAAGAAACAATCACATTCTTTGTGGTTATTCACTTGGTTTAGTATCATTAAAGTGAGAGAAGTTAGAGGTCTTACTAGAATGTCCAGTCATTTTCAGAAGGAAAAGAAACATATAGGTCAGAAATAAAAAATGTTATCAGATTTTCCATGCCAGAAAATGTGGGAAGTTGGTAGATCTGGGTATATGGAGGTTCCTGTGCTATTCTTGCAGGTTCTCAATCTTTGAAATTAAGTAAAAATTAAAAGTCAAAAAATTTTGCACACTAAAGTTTCAGCCAATTTCTTTGACTATTGACAGTTTGGTTCTGTGGCAGCCATTACCTAGTGCCCCAGCACTGAGGACCAGGAGTCATTAGGTCCAAGATCCTGACTCATATCAGGATAGTTGGAATGGAAGCTCCCAGTGATTAAAAAAGACTAAGTATGCCTTAGTCCAGAATTCTAATTCATTCCTTCTCAGTCTTTCCGTGATGATTCACATTGAAAATGTGGATTGGTGATGAGGTTTGTGATTTCGATAAAGGTGTTTTTTTCACAGACATCTGAAAGATACCATCCAGTCTGCATCAGGAATATCTTTTAGTTTTCATTTTAGTATAGTTTTTAGTCTCTGCTCCTCTCACTATCACATACTTTACATAGAGCAGAGTACTTTTGCAGGCCTTGTTATTGTTGAACCTGTAATCTAGTCCTTAGGTTATGTGGCTTTTTTTCTAAACCATCTAGTGTCCCAGCCCTTAATTATCATAATTAATTCACATCCCTTTGTTTGTATACATTCAAGCACATGTTGTGAATAAAAGAGATGCTGTTCTGTGTATCTGCATCAGGGACTGAGTCCTAGGTTGACCAAGCGTCTAATTGAAAGTAAATTTTTGCTCTTGATACTTGCTGATTTCACTGCCTTTTGAGAAACATGATGAACACATCCTAAATTTGTTGCTCATGGTTTGATGAAGTTTTTGGGTAGACTTCCTCCTATTGCCAAGTTCTAATAAAATGACTAAATTTACTTTTGATTCATTCTAGTTAGCAGCTTCACACTTATTTCTAAGATTTATTTAAGGTTTTTTTCTGAATCAACAATGTTTGTTTTCCATTATTTTCCCCTGGCTTAGTAGCAGAAATGATGATTTCATATTGCATTTGTATCAAATTCCTCTAGTTGATATTTCTTGTTCTTATTAAGGTAGTGGCTTTCCCAAATGATTTTTGAATGTGTATGAAGGAAGGAAAAAAATACAAGACCAAAGTTGGTTATGTGCACTTAGTTTTTCTTCTTTTCCTTCCTCTAGGTTAAATAACCACCTTCATTTTATAACCTGTTAACAGTTTGCTAGGCTTGGTAAGACCCTGCTGTTACACTTCAATGCAGAACCTTTTTTTCAGTGACTTAGGCACCAGCTGCTCTTCCAGCTGCACAGAGAGGACCCACACAAAGTGATTCAGCACATAAACCCCGCTCTTAGAGCATTAGTTAATCAAACCAGTCTTTTTATTTTGTCAGCCATTCAGGGTCTATATTTGCTTTTGTAGCA
Source organism: Trachops cirrhosus (assembly GCA_028533065.1). Taxonomy (NCBI): domain Eukaryota; kingdom Metazoa; phylum Chordata; class Mammalia; order Chiroptera; family Phyllostomidae; genus Trachops; species Trachops cirrhosus. The sequence goes on from CM052541.1 coordinate 99,086,083, forward strand.
CTTTAGAAATAATTGATGATTATCTTGTTGATGAAACACATCCTTAGATGTCTGATGCTCATTAAATATGTTGTTAGAATAACAGATGTAGCTGCCTAGCCTTTTTTAGACCCTTGCAGGTATACAGAATTGTAAGGATGTTTATTTTAAAGATCTATAAAGAGTTAGAACTTACCAAAATATGATATGAAACATCAAAGGATAACTCTTAATGTCACAGTAGCTGTTATTTTATTTGAATGGGATTATATCATTGGTGTATTGATAATTGGGACCTGGTGCTATACTTTATGCCCTCCCTTCTCTTTGTAAGGTCTTTGGCCTTATTAAATTGTATATGACATTGGGAAAAGATTTTATTTTGACAGAAGGAACTTAAGTGAAAGAGATAGGTGAATGATAGATAATACTCATCTCTACTATTGCCTTCAAACTAGGATTAGAGTAGTTTTGTTAGCAGATAGCTGGAAGACAGGTACTGTGCAGACAATAATGTATAGCTTCAGTAAAATACCACTTAAATGAAAATGGACCTGAATTATCCATGCAGTTTACCATCACTTATATTATTCATTAATAAAGTTTATTTTGAGAAAAAATGTGCACTCACTGAGTTTTGTTGGCTCTTTACTCACTCCCCTGAATTCATTTATAAAAGTCATTAGATCTTCTATCACTATATCCATCTGTTTGATTGTTTGACTGCTTTTTCTCAGTTCCTGAGTTGTTGATTTGGTAAAGTTGTTATGATTTTCTTCTCTGTCAGATTTCAGATGTTCCAAAGAGGGCAGAACAAGTTTGAGTGCCAGTTACCGATGGCACTTGGCAGGTAGTTAAGTACACCCAAGGTAACGGAAGCTTTATAGGATTTAAAATTTTGTGATGCTTTCTAGGTTGATGGTATCTAGGACTAATTTTATTCCATTGAAGACTTCTGTGCCTGGAGTTTTAAAAAAGAGCATAGATTCATAAAATTTTTTTTAATGAAAATATTATTTTTACCAAAATGAAACATCATTCGTGAAAATATCTAAAAGACTAAAGAGTTTGTTAAGGAGCACTGTTATCTTACTCTTAACTTGGTTATTCAGGGGAAGTTCTGCCCAATAAAAATTTCTATGTTGGAGGAAATGTCCTGTTACCTGTGCTTTCCATTATGATAGTCACTAGCCACATGAGGTTATTGAGCACTTGAAATCTGGCTAGTATGACTGAGGAACTGAATTTTCGACTTCAGTCTGAATAGGCACATAGGACAGTACAGTTCTCTGCAGATGTACTTTGTGTTGCCACAGTTCTGAAGTGTTACACTGAGTACCTCAGCTAGAGGTTCTGAAAGAGAATGAGCCCATTAAGATTTTTCTTGAAGCTGAAGATTTAAACACTGCTTGACATTACTCTTGATTTTTCCATTAAATACATAAGGACCATCTTCCATTACTCCCAATTTTTACATTGGGGAAATTCTGAAATGTTCTTTATTATCTATTCAGTAAAGCATTTATTGTAAACTTAGATGAGCATACAGTAGTCAGTGTATTGTGTTACAGCTGAAATTAGTTCTCTATCTCAGAGAGACAGCTCTAGTGACCTGAGAGTTTATTGCCTACTATCTCAAAACTACTGGACTTGGAAGTGGAAATAGCAGATTTTGCCTTTTCACAACAAATAATTCTTCACTGGGCTACTTCTCATACCTGTCACCTTTACCCTTATTACTTATTTTCTTTGAAAATTTTTTGCATGTAAGTATTCTTTCCTTTATAAAATTCCATATGTTGGTAAAATTGGGAGTAGTATTTCCCATTATAAAAGTATTCTTGTTTTCAAGGTAGTTTTTATAGGTTTCTCTAACAACTCTGAAGTTTGTCATCTACCTTAAGATACCCAAGTCTTCAATTGAAGGTCATTTGGAAGCAAAACTATGTTATCAGTGGCAAAATAGATTCTGTGTACAAAAAAATAATTTTTGATCATGTATTGGATAAAGTGAGGCATAATTGCCCCAAGAAACTAGTCAGGTAGCCACAAACTGGTGGCGAGCTATTTCCTCACACTTGCATTTACTTTTTGTCACTGTACATTAGTTTGTATACTGTAGATCATTACATAAATGGAATCATATGGCGTATAATCTTTTAGGGGACCACCTGCCTCCTTTCAAGCATACTTAGTGATTCATCCAGACTGTTGCCTGTATCAATAGTTTGTTCATTTCTGTTGCTAAGTAGAAATAGTATCGTATTATGTGGTTTATTCTGGTTGTTAAAAATAAAGCTGCTGAAAACATGTGCAGGTCTTTATATGAACACATATTTCATATATTTTTCTTTTGGTCAAATTCCTAGGACTATGATGTTTAGATTTAATGTGTTAAGAAATTGCCACACTTTTCCAGCAGCATCTGGGAGTTCCTCCATTTCCTCCCAATTCTTGTTATGGTCAATCTTTCTCAGTTTCATCCACTAATTGGCATATACTGCAGTGTATTTCATTTGGCTATAATTTGCATTTCTAATGGCATTGAACATCTTTTTGTATCTATAAAACTTAGTGTTGAAATATTTTTGTTCGTTTTTAAATTGTATTGTTTGTTTTTATTATTAATGAGTTATGAGAATTCTTTGTATATTCTGGACACAGGAATTTCTCCTGCTCTGTGGCTTGTCTTTTCATCCTCTTAACAGTGACTTTTGAAAGAGCAGAAGCTTTTAATTTTGATGAAGTTGAGTTTATCAGACTATAGATAGCAGTTGTGAATGATAGCCATAAGAAAACCTTTTTTTGATTAGAGGCTTTGTTTTTCTATTTCTTTCTTTGCCTAATAATCTCTGTTTGGATGCTAGATATTTTTATCTTTCTACAGATTTTTTTGAGCTTTGTTCTGGGATGTAGTTATTTGGAGTTGTGCTTTTATGATTTGTTTAACATATGGATTGAGAGTGGACAGTTTAGGCTTAATTGTTCTCCACTTACAGAGCAAGATCTTCTTGAATACTTTACCCATTGTCCCTGAATTATGAGTTTTCTCAGTCTGACCTTTGGGAACAGGCATTATTCCTCTAATCCTCTTTGATGATTCTTTCCCTGGGCGCAGATAGTTTTTTAAATATGCACATGGTTATTCTTTCCTATGAACTCTAGCTGCCATGGACTGACCAGACTCTCAGCTCATTTTGTTAGCTCAGGGCACCTGCCCAGCAGGACCAACTATACAGTTTGCAGGGCTCAGTGTAAAATGAAAATGTGGGACCTCTGTGGAAATTATTTTGAATTTCAAAATGGCAACTGCAGAACATTCGGCCCATTCTGAGCCGTAGCTGCACAGGTTGTGTGCCCCCAAAGCCAGTGCTGCTATAGGGTCTCCCCACACTTTCCCTTTCCTTTTCCAGGGCCTGCACACTCTCTTGAAAGCAACAACCTGAGACAGTCATAGGACTTGTCTCCTTTGTTTCCCGTGTCTCAGGGTTCACTGTACTTTCTTTTTTTTTTTTTTGCCAGATGTCCAGAGTACTGAACACTGTTGTCTCATTTTTTTCTGTTTTGTTTTGCTGTTGTCATTTTTTCAGGCAAGAAGATAAATTCAGTTCCTATTAGTCCATCTTAGCTGGAAGCAGTAATTTTTAGTGTAAAGATCTGATAGCTTCTTTTTTTGTTTAAGGACTTGGTAACTAGCTTCTTTTGTGTCAAATTAGGATTCCTCTATTTGTTCTACTGGTCTGGCACCTTGTTTAGATAGGGTTTGGGGTAAAATCTGTCTTTTGTTGATCTGTTTTCCACTCTTAATTCTTTGGCTAGAGGGTCTTGAATTGGCAACTATCAACTCATTTTCAGAATTTTACCCTTGATTTCAAGTAAGTGTTAGTTTCCTGCTTGAAATCACCCTGCCCTGATTCTTCTCCATGTTTCATTTAAACGCAGGCTGTAGATGAGTGAGGACAATTCATTTTTCCTCCCATCTCCTGCAGAATGCACCCTTTTGCAGTGCAGTTTGATTGGCATTTGTGCAGTAAGGTATTAACTGCTTTTCAGATATGCCCTGCCCTATTAGCAAGAATATACAGTGATACAGAAATGAATTTGTCACGAGTTTTATGGCTCCATGATCTATTGTACAATATTAATCCTGCTGCAGTATTATTAAGTCATTTTTCATCTCCCCTCAAGTTAATGTTGACGTTCTATTACTGCATTTGTTCTTGTCCCCAGATTAAAACATAAAGGAAAAAAGTCTTCCCTGCTACAATATTAGAATTAATTGTAGGGTAAGCAGTACCTTGCTTGGTGAAGTAGAATCCTCCTGGAAAAATTATAACATGAATTTATTTCTCTGCTTTCTACTTGTTCTTGTGCACAAAAAAGCACAACTGAAACATATTTCTAAGGGTACAGAGAATATATTGCAAGGGAGAGGGTAAAATTAAAGTATGTAAAATTTTCCAAAAAGAGATTTAAGAAAATCAGGGCCTGAGCCTGGGAGAACCACACCTATCTAAACTTCTAGCCTAAAGGTGGATAGAGATGCCGATGGTGTTAGATTTATGGGTAGAAGAATTTGGGCTGACTTATGATGTTTTATGTTATGCTCATGAGCATAAAATATTTTGTTTAGTCCAAGAAATTAGGTGCACTTAAAAATTATGTGGCAAGGTCAACATTTATAAAGCTGGGTGGCGTCATCATCAGGACTGAGGAATAAGTTTGTTCCAAAATTAAGCCTAATGATGCTTTTCTGTGAATGCTTTTTTAAAAAGTAAGTTATTTTCACCCATAGGGGAGCGAATATAAGTCTGTGAGCTCTGTCATGAAATCTCAGGGTATTTTGGTGATTTCTAGTAATGGTTACAAAGGTAATCTGGAATGCTAATTGTTACTGTGGAAGGCATTCTACAGTAATTCTACATTTAATTGTGTAAACCAAGACATAAATTTTAACTTAAAATTTTTATATTTTTGAATGAAAGAAGCAAGCTGAAATATAGTTATATTTTGTAAAATATAAAAAGTATAACTATAATTAAACTTTTTTTGTGGAAAATCGATATTATAATGAAAATTTTGCCAATTGTATACATTTTCATACTTTTAAATGATATAAACAGTGTAGCAACCTTCAAGAGGGTCAGTGTTGGGGGTAGGATGAGGAAAATTGATGTTGAGTCTCTGGTAGGCTGGAAAAATAATCACCATTTATCATGTGGGTACAGTGAATATACAAATTCTATTGTTACTTTTATGGATAATATACAGAAATAAGAGTAAAAGGATAGTGAGAAACCTTTAGGAATTTTAATTAGAATTTAAATGTGGCAAACGTCTTTGTATCAAGTAGATTTTGGTATGCAATATCCTAAAAGGTGAGAGAATACTGTCACATGTACTTTTAGCAGAGTGGGATGGTCTGTATTCTTACTGCAAAATTTAGTGTGACAGTGTCATTCCTGAAATTGACTAACTGATGAGAATACCATATTTTCTTTTTATTTCTAGAAATGTATTAGAGTTTAGAGTGCTGCTTTCTGTCTCTTTGCATTCATCTGATTGTCTAATAATTGTGAAACATCCTCCTCTGTTAATTTGCTTCTCTTTTCCATCACAGGCAGAAAATGAAGTTCTGATCTCGGCTATATTTTTTTTAAAAATATATTTTATGGTTTATGGTATTACAGTTGTTCCATTTTTTCCCCTCCCTTTTATTCTCCTCTGCCTTGCACCTTCTCCCACCAGCATTCCCCCCTCTTAGTTCATGTCCATGGGTTGCACTTATAAGTTCTTTGGCTTCTGCATTTCCCATACAATTCTTAACCTCCCCCTGTCTATTTTGTATCTTATGTACCATTTATGCTTCTTATTGTCTGTACCTTTCCCACCATTCTCCCGACTCCCCCTCCCCACTGATAACCCTCCATGTGATCTCGAGTTCTGTGATTCTGTTCCTGTTCTAGTTGTTTGCTCAGTTTGTTTTTTTTTTTAAGTTTCAGTTGATAGTTGTGAGTTTGTTGTCATTTTACTGTTCATATTTTTGCTCATCTTCTTTTTCTTAGATAAGTCCCTTTAACATTTCATATAATAAGACCTCGTGATGATGAACTCCTTGAACTTGACCTTCTCTGGGAAGCACTTTATTTGCCCTTTCACTCTAAGTGATAGCTTTGTTGGATAGAGTAATCTTGGATGGAGGTCCTTGCCTTTTTGAGTTCAAATACTTCTTTCCAGCCCCTTCTTGCCTTTAAGGTTTCTTTTGAGAAATCAGCTGATAGCCTTATGGGAACTCCTTTGCAGGTAACTCTTTCCTTTCCTCTTGCTGCTTTTAAGATTCTCTCTTTATCTTTAATCTTGCCTAACTTAATGATGATGTGCCTTGGTTTGTTCTTCTTTGTTTCCAATTTCTTTGGGACTCTCTGGGCTTCCTGGACTTCCTGGACTTCCTGGAAGTCTGTTTCCTTTGCCAGACTGGGGAAGTTTTCCTTCATTATTTGTTCAAATAAGTTTTCAATTTCTTGCTGTTGTTCTCCTTTTGGCACCCCTATAATTTGGATACTGGAACGTTTCAAGTTGTCCCAGAGGTTCAAAAGTCTCTCTTCATTTTTTTTTTTTGAATTCTTGCTTCTTCATCCTGTTCTGGTTGGATGTTTATTTCTTCCTTTTGTTCCAAATTGTTGCTTTGAATCCTGGTTTCCTTCCTGTCACTGTTGGTTCCCTGAATATTTTGCTTTATTTCACTTTGGGTATCTCTCATTTGTTCTTTCATTTCTCGCCCAAGCTGAATCAGTTCTGTGAGCATTTTGATTACCAGGGCTTTTAACTCTCCATCAGATAGGTTGGCTATCTCCTTATCGCTCAGCTGTCTTTCTGGAGTTTTGCTGTGTTCTTTCTTTTGGGCCATATTTCTTTGTCTCTGTGTACCTGTTAAGTTGTAAGGGGGTGGGGCCTTAGGTAGTCACCAGGGCAGGGCAACCCTCCTTGCCCTGTGGCGCTGCCTGTGAGGGAGGAGCCAGAGAGGGAACAATGCAGCTTGCCTGCTTAGCTCTAGTGCACTTTCCAGTGAATTTGAGTGAAACTGGGGGTTTCTCCCTCCGTGGCAAACCCTGCTGTAGTCCACAGTCAGTTCTGAGTCTCAGTTTCCCATTCAGTCAGCCCTATCTACGCAGTCTGCTGCCTTGCCTCGGGTTCTCTCTGTCTCCCTGTCTTACTGGTCTGGTTGGTCTGGTTAACTGTTTAATTCCTTGGTAGTTGGAGTTCCATGCAGTTTGATTTTCTGGCACTTTTGGTTGTTTATTGATTTTAGATTGGTTGTTATCCTCCTGTTGGTTGTTCGAGGAATCAAAGAGTTTTTACCTATACCTCCATCTTGGCTGGAACTCCTGTACATTTTCCTTTATTTCACTTTTCATAGCCTTCACTTCTTCCTCTATTTTGTGACCTTACTGAGCCATTTCTGTGAGCATCATGATTATCAGTGTTTTGAACTGTGCATCTGATAGATTGGCTGTCTCTTCATTGCTTAGTTCTGTTTTTGGATCTTTGATCTGTTCTTTCATTTGGGCCTTTTGTTTTTGGTCTTGGCGTGTGTAATGTATTAAGGGGCAAAGCCTTAGGTATTAGCCATGACAGGGCAACCATGTTGCTGCCTTGTGGTGCTGTCTTGGGGGAGGGATCGAGAGTGAACAGTGCTGCTTGCTTGGCTCCCCGCCAGCTTTCAGTCACTTCCTCCACTACCCACAAGCAAATTGGGCCCTTCTGGTGCTGATTCCCCAGGTGGGTGGGTTTGTGTATGTTCTAGGACCCTATGGGTCTGACAAACTCTCCTGTGAGGCTGGGAGTTTCTCCCAGTTCCACAACCCTCACAGGTTTTTGCAGTCAGAAGTTTTGAAGCTTTATTACAGTCTGGACCCTGGTTGCGTGGTCTGTCTCACTCCCCAGTTGTTTCTCTTGGTTTATCTGCACCCAAATGTGGGACCGCCCAGTCTGCCTGGTTTCCAGCCCTCCTACCAGTCTGGATGAATGTTTCTTCTTTAACTCTTTAGTTGTCGGATTTCCATACAATTAGGTTTTCTGGCAATTCTGGTTATTTTTTGTTTTTAAATTTGTTGTTGTCCTTCTTTTGGTTGTTTGAGGAGGCAAAGTGTATCTACCTATGCCTCCATATTGGCTGGAAGTCTGAATTCTCAGCTGTATTTATTGGAAACTAAAACCAGGCTACTGAGATGGTGTCTCCAGTCTTCTTTAATTCCTCCTTGAAAAAAAAAAAACAATGCAAATACTTGGAACAATGCAATGATAAAACTAAAAGTTATGATTTATTTCACTGTTTCATCATCCTTCAATGTGGGCAATTCCATACTTTTTCCTTTTTCTTATTATTGTAGTTTTTTTAAAAGTGTAGTTGGATGTAATTGATGAATGATTATCAGTAATGATAAAATAACTCCCAGGATGATGAAATGGCAAAATGTTTAAAGATATATAGGAAAAATAAGATCAGTAAGCTTCCATCATGAATCTTAGATTTATAAAATGGGTACAGTTCACCAAAATGGTAATAGCAAAATAGAACATGAGGTTTCTTTTAGTGACTCTAAGAAAGAATAAACATCAATTAATATCAATCTGTACAATTAGTTAGAACTGCAGAAAAGACCCTGGAAACTAAAATTGGGTCCAGTGAACTAAGGAGGGTTAAGAGCTTTTAAGGTAAAGCTGTCTAGGTCTTTCACTGTACATATAAGAAGCAGAAATAGATTATCAGTGGCAGAATCATGGGTTGTAATGGAGGATGAGACATACTGCGGTCTTAGCTTCCACATTCTGCAGTTGGTGTTTGAAAACTAACCAAAAGTGTGAACATTAGTCACTTCTTTATGGACTCTTCTTTACTTAATGGTTGGATATAGAAGTCTCACTTTCTGCAGTCTTTAAATTGTATCTGATAGATTATATAATTTGAACAAAGCAAAGTCATCCCTGATATGCTGCTTATGGTGAGTCAGCAGAAACTTTGAGTTCAAGTACAGAAGATTTGTTTAAAACTTCTTTAGAAACCCAGTGGACTGCCACAGCGCGGCATCCCGTGTGCAGAATGACTTTAATGTATGAAAGTGAGCTGCTTTTCTAGAGGTTAAGGCAAGTTTCAACTAAGCCTGTCTAAGACAGTGAGCAAGTTGTGGTTGCTATCAGTGTTATCTCCCTTTTCAGAATGTGAAAGCCTGGGACTTGGTCTGTTAATTTTCTGAGTAGCTATTGCTGTATGCTATGTGTTCATATGGCTGCAGCAGCAGTTAGTTGTAGTTTTTTAAAAAAACATATTCTTAACATGTCAAATATGAAAATGTCTGAAAAAGTTTGTGATTGTTCAATTGTGTAAGACTTCAATACTTTAGTTTTATTTCCCTTAGCTTCTTCTATCGTAGTAAATAAAGATCTATAAGCAAACAACGAGTATGTATTGAACACCAGGTATAGTTGAGGCACTGGAGGAATGTGATACTCAAGGGAATTTTGTAGAAAAATAAAAGAAAAAATTGTTTTTGTCATGACACTGGTGAGCTCTAACAAACAGTTAAAGAATTTAAGTGGAACCAGGAATAAAGAAGTCGTAGTTGGAAGATACATAAACATAATAATCCTGCCCCACCCCTAATCTTAGATTTTATTTAATGCTTATTCCAACACTTTAATTTTCAATGTAAAAAAGGTCATCAGTAAAGTTTAGGTTGGTGTTACCACGTATGTTAGTGCCACTACCTGAGCAATGCATAAGAAATTGCTCGGAGTGGGGGAGGACAAGGAAGAGTTTAAAAAAAAAGATAATAGGAGAAAAGTTGAACAGGACAGGAGAGGCAGATCTCTGTGAAGTTGTGAAGCTATGTGAAATTCTTTTTATATTCTTCTCATCTCTCTTAATACCTGAATTATTTTGTAATCTCATATGTATCTATTCATCTAACAAGTCTTTATTGAGTCCCTACTCTGCTAAAAGCATTATGCTGATATCTCTAGGCTGAGTTGAAAACCAACTATTCCAAGGGCATTTGCATTATGACAGGAAACACAAAAAGTAGAGATTGCCTGAAGATGGTCTTGATTTGGTCTGCAGTGTTTTAAAAAGTGGGGAAATTTCACAAAAATTTTGAGTGTTTGGCTTCTCTTTACAAAATGTAGTATTTTTCTTTTCTCTTTTAATTTCTGTGTGCTGGGGTTCTAGTAAAGATGTTGGTGTCAGTAAAGGCGGTACTCAGAACCTCCCACAACCACATCAGAATTACAGCTAATTACAGAACAACCATCATTCATCACCGTTTGAAAGTGAGCTGTATAGAAGCCTTACAACTAGGGATATATAGTAGAAGTCACATCAAGACTGGTAGGAGGATCAGAGATGTAGACTGGGTTGGTCCTACACTTATGTGTGGTGGTTAAAAATCAAGGGGGATATCTCAGCTGCAGAGATCCTGCTAGGAGCAAGAGGTCCCAGTTCTACCTCAGAACCCCCAGCCCAAGTTTACAGTGCTGGCAAGAGATGTCCTCATGACTTGTGGCTGTAAAAACCAGTGGGGATTGAGGCTGAGTGAGACAGAGTGCTCTGTAGTCTTAGGCATTCCTCTCAAAGGGCCCATGCATGGACTTACTCAACTTAACTTGCACTGAGCTCCAGCACTGGGGCAGCTAGATGCTCAAAAGGTTCCAGGGACATAAAGAGAGGAACTGAATTGTTTGGCTTCAAGGCAAGGGCTGGAAGGGTAGCTTTCTCCCAGACAGAAGTGCTGTTCCTTTGCTGAGCCTTTTCCCTACAGAGCCAGCAGGCAGGCTTGATATGTGTCTCCATTAACCTGGCTAACACTGTTAACCTACCCTGGTGATTCCCTGAGACCTTGCCCTACCCAACTTGCAGGTCCATGCTTTCCAGTGGCTTTTCCATATGAATCACCTTTCTTGGTTCATGCAAGACCCATATCTCTTGCTAAGTGGCTCCAGGCCTGGCAGTAGCATCAACTGGCCTTGGTTTGCAGCTCGGCCTCTCCTGGGCACCTCCAAGCCCAGCATAAATAGCAGCCATCTGCAAATTGCTTTGTAGCTTGTACCAGGTGGCACAGGTCATGGCTGATCTTATGTGGCCCCGGAGGCCCCAGTGGATGGCTTCAGATCATGCCAGATTACAACCCTACTACCTCCTTGAATGACATTCTCAAGGGACAGACTTGGCAGGCACCAAAGCCCTACTAAAACAAATCCTGCTCCTTAAGGTTGACCCCTACATAGCAGATCCTTTGGTGTAGTTGTAGCTGGTCCTCACAGCCAGTTGGCCTTGTGAGAGCCAATCCCTCCCAGTGATGTGCTAACAGCAATCAAGACTCAACTGCAATAGGACAGTGCACACAACCCCCACAGGGGGCACATCTGGAGTGTTCAGCTCAGGTGACTGGGGAGGCTGCATCACTGGCCCTTACAGGAAACCTACTACATAAGGCCACTGTACTAAGACTGGGAGATGAAGCAGCTCTATGTAACACATGGAAACAAACAGGGAGGTAACCCAAATGAAGAGAAAAAGAAACAGATTCCAAATGGAAGATCTGAAGAAATCTCTAGTAAAAAAACTAAATGAAATGGAGGCAAGGAAACTGCCAGATACAGAGTTCAAAACAATGGTTATATAAATGCTCATGAAGCTTAGAACTTCAGCATAAAAAAGGACATGGAAACCATAAAAAGGAACCAGTCAGAAATGAAAAGTGCACCAACTTAAGTGAAGAATAAATTACAACAAATCAATAGTAGAGGAGATGAAGCTGAGGATCAAGTCAGTGATTTGGAATATAAGGAAGCAAAAAATACCCAATCAGAACAGCAAGAACAAAAAAGAATTTTAAAAAATGAGGGTAATATAAGGAGCCTCTGGGACAGCTTCAGACATAATAACATTCACATCATAGAGGTACCGGAAATAGCAGAGACAGAGCAAGGAATTGAAAACCTGTTCGAAAAAATAATGATTGAAAAGTTCCCTAACTTGGTTAAGGAAATAGGCATACAAGTCCAAGAAATGCAAAGCGTCCCAAACATGATGAATTTAAAGAGACCCACACTAAGATGTCATAATTAAAATATCAAAGGTTAAAAATAAAGGGAATATTAAAAGCAGCAAGAGAAAAGCAGTTAGTTACCTAACAAGGAAGCTCCCATAAGACTGTCAGCTGATTTCTTAACAGAAACTTTGCAGGCCAAAAGGGATTGGCAAGACATACTCAAAGTGATGAAGAGCGAGAACCTGGAACCAAGATTAGCATTCAAAGCTATCATTCAGAATTGCAAGGCAGGTAAAGAGGCTCCCAGACAAGAAAAAGCTAAAGGAGTTTATCCCTACTCCAGCATTACAAGAAATGTTAAAGTGTCTTCTTTAAGAAGAAGAAGAAGGAAAAGAGATAAAAGTGAATAATAACCAGCCATAAAAAAAGAGCAAAATTTTTAGCCCCTGGAAGCATGCACTGTACTTCTTCCAGGTACTGTGAGTAATGAACTTTATTTTGGTTTAAAAAAATCTTAACCATTTGTGACAACATGAATGGGTGTCAGCAAGGGTGTCAAACTCATTTTCACTGGGGTTGCCTTCAAAGGGCTGAATGTTTTAGGACTGTATAAATGTAACTACTCTTTAACTAGAGGCAAGGAGCTTGGCACTGCTGCTGGGTAGAAACAAGGTGCTGGGCCAGGTACAACAAGGTGGAGGGCTGGATTCGGCCTGTGGGCCTTGTGTTTGCCACCTGTGACTTAGAGCGTACTATGCTAAGTGAAATAAATCAGAGAAAGACAAATACCATTTGTCTTCTCTTACATGTTAAATGATTTTCCTTATATGTGAAATCTAAAGGACAATATAAATGAACAAACAAAACAGACTCAGAGATACATAGAACAGACTGATGGTTGGCAAAGGGGAGGAGGCTGAGTGAAAAGGTGAAGGGATTACGAAACACAGATGGGTAGGTACAAAGTAGTTCTGGGAATATAAAGTACAACATAGGGAATGTAGTCAATGATACTGTATGTATGGGTACTAGTTGGGTACTGTAATTATTTCAGGGAACACTTTGTAAAGTGTATGATTGTCTGGCCACTGTGCTGTACATGTGAAACTAATACAAAATAATATTGACTGTAAACTGTAATTGAAAAATAATTTCTGTGTGGCTCCAGTTGACTAGATGTTGCCCCTTTAGAGTGGCAGGCATTCTTGTGTTTGCCACAGAGTCCCTCTTCTCACCTTGTTGTTCTGAACCTAGCTCAGTTATGTTACCTGCTTAGTTTCTGTAGATGTTGGTGTTTATACCTCATGCCCTTAAGTGACTGAGGTCTGATGATATTCTACTACCTGAGAGAGGATTCAAACAGATTTGGAAGTGGTGACAGTGGTTTACTGTCATAGGCACCAAAAATTATGCTTAGTAGGCTGCTTCCACCTGCACATAAGAAATACCTTCCTTGGGGAGTGAAGAAATAACTCCACTAATATCCGTAAGTATCTTATATTAGATAGCTCCCAATTTTAAGTTTCTTATTCTTAGTTTAGTGGCTAAAATTAAGGTTTTTAATTAGTAAAAAACATTGATCCAACTTTTTTTTAAAGCATTTTGGCAAATCAGTTACATTTATCTTTCCATCCAAGAAAGCTTAATCATTAAAGAGGGAGATGAATCTCTGAAGAAAGCAGTAATACTATGTTATTTAATAATCCATACTTAAACAGAAAGGAGGATAGTTTTTCCTTATTTATTCCTTTATTATATGGTTAAAGACAAACTTTGTTCCATGCTCAACATGCTATTAAGAAGTCTAAGTCATAACTATGTCCATGAAAAAAATTTTTTTAGAAAGTTTACTAAATGTTAAAGGCATGGGGAATACAAAGATGATAAACATGTGATCTCCTTTAGATAGGCTGTGATTGATCAGTTTTAAAACTTACTTCTGAATGTGGGTCAGTGATTTACCTCACACCTAGTATTCAAGAATATTTAGATTGGAGTGTGGTTTTACTTTGAATCAGATTATGGTACCCACTGATATAGTTTGAAATTTAACTCTAGTTCTAGGAGATATTGAGAACAAAGGAGGGGAGTTGGAGTGAGTGGTCAGCAGATCTCCAAAGCACGAGAGGAATTCATTCCTGTAATATGAGGAGTCAGAGGTTACAGGTGATGATGTTCAGAGGCATTAGTTTATAGATTTTGAAAAAAAACGATTCAGAGTTTTGAATTTGCCCTCAGAATCCGCCCAGGACAATATCTCACGTTCCTTTCATTGGTAACTTTATTGCCAAAAAGTTCACATTCAAGTGGAGTTAGTAGAAAAAACGTAATTCACTTTTACAGAGATTTGAAATACAGTCCTGGTCTATATTCTTCTGTGAAAAATAAGGATGGCTGTTATTCATGTGTGGTATTGGTACTATATACCTAACCTTAAAAAATCTTAAACATTCACAATGCAGTAATTGTCTGCTTTCAAACAGTAGTTCAAAATTATCTGCAGAATTTTTGTAAACTCTAACCCCTGCCGTGTAAACACTGCTGTACTGGTGCAGTACTTGCTTGCCCTTTGTTGAATCAAGATTAAGAAGGGAGAGAAGCAAGAGCCAGACAGGTGACATTCTGACTCCTCCTTGGAAACTGGCATGGACCTAACAACTCTAGGTTATGACTTGCTTGGTTCTCAACTGCTCCTTCTTAAAAAGGGAGTAAGCACTACAAGATTTTTCTGCTACCCAAAGTAGAGCATTCCTATGAAACTTTTTGTAAGTCAAAATGATGTAAAAACAAAGAAGCAATTACAATGAATTTATATGGAAAAACTTTGGAGCATTCCCAGATGTAAAAAATTACCTACCAAATCATGCCAAGTGATACATAAAGCCCAAAACAACACTAAATATAGTAAAAGCAGGAATAATACGGTAAATACACAGCCTGTATAAAGTAGTAAAAATGTATATATAGTGTTGTTTCATTTATTAAAAAGACTGACTGATTTACCCAGAAGTTTAAGGTACCAGAACACCGTGATTTGTACACCCATCAGTCCACTCCAGCAATAGATTTTTCTGTTTTATCCATTACTGGATGCTGACTAGAAGACACCACTTTGCTACTAACAGAACCAGAATTAACTTTCGGAGCTTTTAAGTTTCTCTCAATGTAAACAGTATGAATGGTGGGCACAGGCAAGTTCAGTGTATGGACAATGCCTTTATTTTGTTCACCATGAAGGATGCCTGTATTACTGTTGGATATGCCTTCAAAATGAAAAATCCTCTTTAAAATAATGTCTTTAATAGATTTAGTATTGTTCCTGAGAAGAAATTTGGAGTTTCTCAGGCAAGTCTAGAACTGTTTTAACTACTTGGATATCCCTTTCCTTATAGAAAACATGTTTTGAAAACTCCTTGTTGTTAAAGTTATTGTAGTTGGGAGGAAACACTATACGTTAGATTTTTTTGTAAAAGTTTTTAATGCTACATTAGAAGTACAATATTAATTTTGTCAGTAAGTTGGAAAAATGAAGCAAAGTTTCCATAGTAACATTATCTTTGCCCTCACATGGCTGCATTATTACCCCATTGGACTGTGTAATTAATGCTTTTTCCTGATAACCATAGAATCACAGAGGATTCTTTCTGTACCACTAGGTATGAACTTTAATGCTGCTTTCCTGGTAAGCTGTGTAAATATGTGGTCTCAATGTGTATCTCCACTTTGACCTTTATACTTTCTGTTCCTGCCAAACTTTGTCCTTGTTGTGGTATCTTGCTGCATCTGTTGCAAGCACTTTTCCATCCCCTCACTCCCTGCCAGAAATGTAACTGTTACGAAATTTATTTTGTTTCCACATTCCTGACTTTCTGCATTGTGTCCCGCCCCAGACCCTTCCCTGTCCCTGTCCGCTGAGGCGTGTCCCCCCCCCCCCGCGCCCCGTAATTCAGGCTGTTCACATTATCTCAATATAGTTTCTAACAATATGCTTACTACCTTTTGTTTTGCAGAATTAAAATATACTACTTCCTAAATGCTTTTCTTAACTCCGTGTGTTCTTTTCTTACTCTGAGATAAAATAAATAATTGATTTGTTTTCATATTTCTTCTAACAACTCTTGTTCTTCTTGCTCACTTAAAAATGTGGCCTTAACTTAGATTAGTAGCTCTTTCCCTCTCTCCTTTTCTCCAACATTTACTGAATATGCTTTATGTCAGAGACTTTTAGGCTCCAGAAATAAGAGCAATGGGAGGCTTGCCTACTTTTCCAGTGTCTAGTTTTTATTCATTCCACAAATATTTAATTCAATATCTAATGTACACTTGGCACTATTTTACCACTATTAGCACTCGGAATATAGCAGAAAATGAAACTGGCAGTCTACCTTATATTCTTGTAGGAGGAGAGATAAATATATTGATATAAATATGTTGTATGTCATTTGGTGATAAGTGCTATGGAATAAAAAGAATAATTAAGGGGAGAGAGGGCTTCTAGGGGAGAGCTGTGTAAATATGCAGGCTTCCTATTTTATGTAGGGGAAGTCGGTCATTGGGTAAAGACCAAGTCATGAGGTTATCTGGGAGAAACAGTGTCCAGGCAAAGGTGACAAGTTCAAAGGCCCTGAGGCTGGAGAGTATTCGAGATGTATACCAGAAACAGCAAAGGCACCACTTTTAGCTGGTGCAAAGTAGAAGACTAATAGACTGGTAAAAGATGGAATCAGTAGTAATAGGAGGTTTATTTAGCCACATCTGGACAATATTAACCATTTTAGATGGTGTCAGTCTAACTACTGCTCCTCTTCACCCTACCTTCTTGGACACCTCCATTATGCCTAGCCTTGCTTCAGGTACTGATTCTTGGTCTAATTTATTATAGACATGCAAGTGAAGCTTGTTTCACTTGATGCAGAAATAATGACCTTGGGCAGGGCACATGTCCTTGAGCTGGATATAGACCTACCTTTCTTTTAAGAGATGAGTGAGAAATGAGAATTTCTATTCCTCAGAGTCAGTTTCCACCCAGGATATTGTGCCACATTGGAACCTAATATCCTCTGAAAGATCTCCTGTAAATTCTGTAGGTTTAGTATTTGTCATTGGAAAAGTGGATCTGGAAGAGGTAGGGAATAGCCCTGATTCTTAAAAGCTAATGTATTACTGGTTTCTAGAACTTAGCCTCCTGACTCATGAGAGAGGTATTTTCCTTCTTTGTGGAGAGTCTCTTGTGGAAGAGGATCCCCTTAGGACTTGTGATTAGTTTTTGATAAATATACTCTTCAAACAGGCACAGTACCAAGGTGTTGGCTAGGATTTTGCTAGGGTATACTATGTATATCGATTATTGTGGCCTTAATTAGGGAAAATTTTCCTTCACATGCCCCTATTTTGCTAAACAAGCATATATTAAAGGCAGGCAGTGTACGTTTGTATTCTGTAAGTATTAATTTAGCAAATATTTCAGTACCCACTATATACATGGTACAGTTTTTAAAAATTCTTTATAGATTCTCTTTGGAGTTTCATATTTTTCAAAGTTTGTTGTCAATCGTTTGGCTTTTACATATTGTAAGCAACATAATGAAATCCTAATAGAAAAAAGATTTTTGTGCTTATTAAACTTTTTATATTCGTTCAGCATTCTTTCACACTTAACCCATTTGAAGGTAAACAAATGCAATGTTAAGATTTTCTTGCCCATGGGTAATAAATCATGTTTGATAAAGCATTTAAATTTATAAATGGGCAGTGTGATTTGCATTTTTTGAAAATATTTTGCTACTATTGCTTACTGGCTTTCTTTAAATTGATTGGGGCTTTTATTTTAACTTATGTAATAAAGTTTGGGAACTGTGTTGTTTCTTAAACTATGCTTTTAAATTCACTCACCCTTGAAGGGCTTTCTTTTGATTTTGTTTCTCTAGGTAGCACTTCCGGTGCTTAGAAAAAGAAAGAATTTTATGTCTGTGCCCCCCATCATTCATCAGTATTTACCATCTTTTGCTGCTGAGAGAAATGGAATGATGATTTGGGTGTTTTTTGGGAGGAGAGATAAAAGTAAAACACAGAACTGCAAGTGCATGAAAAAATTTGGGCCCTCTCACCCGTTCTTCCTCTCCTCAAACTTTATAGTTTAAAAATGTTCAAACCTACAGAAAATTTAAAAGACGAGAACACAAGATCTGTATATTCTTCACTTAGCCTGACCAATTAGTTATTTTGTAATATTTGCTTTCCCTTTCTAATTTTTCTCCCACTGTTTCTTTGCTGCCTGCTGTATACAGGTTGCAGACATCCTTGACACTTGAACCCTAAATCCTTCAGCATGCCCTAACCAAGAATAAGGATGTTCTTTTACATTTCTACAATACAATTTCATAACTAAGAAAAGTACCAACAATTTTATAACATTGAATACTCAGTCCCTATTCAGATTTCCCTGATTGTCCCCAAAATGATTTTTATGGGAGCTTACAAAATTTTGTTTTAAATCCAGGATTCAATGAAGGTTCAAGCATTTGAGTATGCTTATTTTACTCTGTAGTGGTTTCTCTGCCATTTTTTGGTTTGTTTCTTGTTTTTCTTGACTTTTTTTTGAAAAATCTAAGCCTTGGTCAAAGTCTATTTTATACATTCAATATTTATCTGATTGGTTTCCTCAAGATTAAATTTAGCTTAAACTTTTTTTTTTTTTTTTGCCAGAATGCTTTATAGCTGACATATGACGGTACTTCTTATTGCATCCTATTGGGGGTTTCACAGAGTCAGGTTGTATTATGCTTGGTACGAGTAGGTAATTTCAATTACTTAGTTAAATTAGTGAACACCAGATTACTTTTCATATTTTCCCATCTGTAGGATCTAGACTCACTTTTGGATTAAATTTTATATAGGCAAACATTATCTTTTCAATCTAGAAAACCTGGGAATGTTAGCCTAAGACACATTGAATAATGAAACCATGAAGCTACAAATACAATTTTTGCTCATTTCTGTTAACCTTAAAGTGAGGGTTTTTTTTTTTTTAAAAAAAGGGCTCTTTCTGTGTCCTTATTGGTAACATGAGCTGTTTATTATTTTAAACAATAAAATATTGGCACAGACTTATCAATTTCCTTTCAGAGCTCAGGAATTTAACTTCGAAGTAAAAAAGTTTTCTGAACTATTTAATAGCTTGTTTTCAACCTAATCAAATTGAAATTGTCACACAGTAGTGATTGGTTTAAATGTATTTACATTACAGAACACAATATAGTAGTATTTTGTTTTTTTGTTTATTTAGTATGGGATTCTGAACTCTTTTGAGGGTGATTATGATATTTTAATTTTTTTGGCAAAGTTACAGAAATCCTCCTTTAAAGAATGAATGTCACCAGTAAAGAATAAATCATTGATCTGCTTAAACAGGGTATGTCATAAAATCAATGAGAGAATTTAGTTCCTAACTTTTTGCATTTTTGAATTTATTTACTACAATTATGTGTTTGGTTTAGAGAACAAGTTGATGGTGTGTGTGCTTATGTGTGTCTGTGTTGGCTTCTGTTAGAAAAAAATAATTACATAATGATTGTAATGTTTTGATCTCAGAGTTGGAACAAAGAGGTTAAAGTCATTGGACAGTAAATCTGAAAGTGTCTTTGGAGGACAGGTAACTTCCCGTATTGGACCAGGGAAATGGGAAAACATACATTCTTTCTTTGATTTTATTTTTCTTACATTGCCTTCTATTCAGAATCAGTTAGATTACGTAGACCACCTGATGTCTGTCTCTAAGTGGATGAGAATATTTATGAGGAGGCTGAAGCAGTTATTAAGTGTCCACTTCTTTGATACAGAGAGACTATGTGTTCCAAGCTCAGACATTATTTTTCCCACAGAAATTGCCTGCCATCACTTCCCTAGCAGTAGAATGACTAATTATGAGCTCGAGTCTTCACATTTTTCATTGTTTTGACATTGTGTGCTTGGCAGGGTATAGAGTACTTTACTTCTTTAGGGTGTCTATATTTATCATATATAGTGTAGATGCCTTTATAATATTAAATATGTGATTTGTAACTCTTACCTTCCAATTTCCATCAATAAAGCACAGCTGCTTAGTTACAAATCAGCCTGGATTAAGCAGTTTGTTACATTTTGTGGCTCACTAGAGTTACTTGAAACAAGGAAGATTTACCAAGAGTATAGGGCCAGATTTTTGCAGCTACTTATTTCTGTGCCTTGGTAGCATTCATCTGTAATGGTATGTTCCCCAAGTGGACTGGTTCCCCAAGTAGTGGCCAGCCCTGAAATTTCTTATTTCAGATAAGAGGGATGATCCAAATGATTGTGTTATAGAATGTTGTCTCTAGGTGATCCAGTGGTTCTAACTGCCTTTGTTGCTGGCTCTGGTGTAGTGGTTGAAGAGCTCCTTTGTCACAGTAAATGAGTGAGAGAATAAAAGGCAAGGGTATTAACAGGAAGGTGACATACTGCTGGAGATACCTGTGTGAAGACATTAGTTCTCTTGATGCAGTGTGCTGTGTCCAGGGCATATAGACAGCTATTGACTTCTGGCAGATCCTATTAACCAGATTTTTTTCTCATTTTTTAGGTGATTTATTTTGTAAAATTTATTTCTCTCAGCTTTTTTAAGGAAAGGGAAATTTCTATCTGTGTCAGTCTCATCTGCAATTGTAGGGGCAAGTTTTTAGGTGAACTTACTGTCTTCAAGCATTAAATTCTCAACTTTAGTTGCCTTTAGCAACCCCAGATATGCATTAAGGAAATAAATTCTAGCTGGTGCCATTCTTTTGGTTTCTTGTGTACATTGTTTCTGGGTTTCTATTAATGACAAGTTCTAGAATAAAATAGAAATTCTTTTTTGGAAAAATCCATTAGGAATGTGCAGTGGTAACTGTTCCTTAGCCAGATTGTTGCATAATTTAATTCTGTAGTGGGAATAAAAAATGTTTAAAGAATTCCATTGATGAATATTCATTGTTAACTATATATGTTGTGTATGTTGCCTGATGCTGGGGAAATATAAAGATAAGTAAAGCAGAATCTCTTCCTTGAATGAAATTTTATGTTTTTAAAAGCCTTTTAATAATTACAAAAAAGTAAAACAAGTAAAATGAGTAAAAATGTGTTTGAAATATAAAAAAGTCAGTGGGTAATAATTTTTTTTATAGGATACTAACATATTAATCTAAGTACAAAATTTTAAACAGTGGAACTCTTATCTTACAGAAAAAAAATTTAAGATCAGGTTTTCAAAAGTTGTAGTCTTGCCAACACTATATAAATAACACAAAATATGTTCTGCTTTAAGATTATATTGATAGTCTTTATAGTATTTCTTTCCAACACTATTATCTGATCAACACATACATGAATGGAATGATCACTTATATTTATCATACACTTGTTATACACTTTTTCTTTTATCATCACAAAACTTTAAGAATAAATTTTATAGGGAACTCTTAAAGATTAGTAACTATCTCACGTTACAGATCTAATAACGGGCAGACCCTAGATTGAGACCAGGTGGTAAGCTCCTTTTTAGCTGCTTTTATTTCTTGGGCTCAGTTATCTTCACCCACTCCCTGCAGGTTTTGGGGTTTTGTTTCTTTTTCTGTTCAATGTGATTTGGAAGAACCTACAAAACTCAATCTAAAGTAAAGAAATACACCTTTCACCCCTTCAAACTTGTATTATAACAGAGAAATCTTAAGGAAAAATGTGCTGATTTCATTGTCTAAATCATTTTCAATATTTCTTTTCAATTCTGCATATATACATACTTTTGTAACATCTAAATGTATTTGTAATCTTACATTCTACTATTTCTCTGTCATTGAATTAGGCATTTCACATTTTTAAAAAAAGTTTATTTATTTATTTTTAGAGAGGGGAAGTGTGGAGGGCTCCACCCGCAGGGGGCCCCTCCCCCCACTTGCTGCCTCGGGTGAGAATAAGTCTACCAAGACCTGATCTGCTTGGGGAGGAAAGGTGGCCGATCTCTCAAAGGAGAAGGTCCAAGAGCCTTTTCCTCAGTGGGCTTTTATTGGGTTCAGTTTGCACAGGAATACAGGTAAAGCTCATCAATCATTGTCAGGCAGTAAGGTTCAAACAATAGATAACATACAGAGAGCTATGAGGACTTACTCTGAGTCAGGGTCTGTTAGCTAAGGGGCTATAAAACTTTGGGAAACAAACTCATTTCCTGCTCGGACCCTTATCATTTAATTGAGAGCATTCTTAGCAAAGCAGGTTTCACAGGATTTTATGAATTCTTTCTTAGGCCTGATTGCCCCAGGGAACCCACCCTTTCCAGCACAGGGCTGCACCGCCCTCTGTCATTGTTTCAGGCTTAAGTCAGGCAGGGGAAGTAAGGCACCCAAGAGATTAGGAGACTTCTCACAGACAGAATGAGGACTCAGGTTATGTCAAAGTGAAGGGGCGAGGGTCCATGGCTCCTTTTTGCTGTAACCCCCCAAGTCCTTCCCTGGGGGCCCCGTGATTGTGCCTGTCTTATGTTGTCCCTCCCTTGAGGAATCTAAACTGTCTTTGGCTAACCAATCATGCATTGGGGGCCAGGCAGCATGAAGTAAAGGGGCAGAGGTGGCACCCCTGCCAGGGAGATAAGCTTTGTCTCCTTAGTGGCTTATGGTCCCAAGGTTGCTCACTCAGCCTTAGCCATGGAGGAGTTATAGCTTCTGATACCAGGCCAGGGCAGTTCCCCACAGGGAAGGGAGGTAGAAGGAGAGGGAGAGAAACAATAATGTGTGTTTGCCTCTTGTTCCACCCCCCACGGGGTCTTCAGCCCTGGTCTGCAACCCAGGCATGTGCCCTGACTGGGAATCAAACCAGTGACCCTTTGGTTCACAGGCTGGCACTCAATCCACTGAGCCACACCAGCCAGGGCAGCATTTCACATTTTTTTTAATTCAGATTATTTTTAACTGTTGCATATTATGCCATTGACCTAATTTATCCACGTTCATTTATCCATTTCCCTACTTTGGGACTGTATTCTGGTTTTCGGTTTCTCATTATTATGCATAAAATAGTAATGCACATTTTTCTGAATAGAAAATTTTTCTTTTGAATTATTTTTATAGGATAAATTTCCAGAAGTGGGTCAGATCTGCTGTTGAACCTCGCATGTTAGATTGTGTCTAGTAATACCTTTATGTTAATTAAGTAGGGAGAAAATTTGCAGAATAAAATGTGTTATATCCCCTATGAAGTTATTTGCATTATCTAGTCATTTTTACATATAAACAATAGAGGTTGAGTTATTTATACTATTTTTTATAGGTATTACTGTACTTTATTATTTTTTTTATTTCTTTAGTTTTAGAGATAGGGGAAGGGTGGGAGAAAGAGAGAGAGAGAGAAACATTGATGTGCAAGAGATATATTAGTCGGTTGCCTCTTGTATGCCCACCATTGGGGACCTGGCCCACAACCCAGGCATGTGCCCTTACTGGGAATTTAACTGGTGACCTCTTGGTTCGTAGGCTGGCACTCAATCCACTGAGCCACACCAGCCAGGGCTATATTTCTTATTTACATGGGAAAAATAAGAATTGTAGAAATACAGAGAGTATTAAATTAGAAGTGCTGTAGCATTTCAGTTTTATCCTGTGGCATGTTCTTTTAGTTTCCATATTTTTAGGAATATAACTGGTATATGATTCTAAGCTCTGTAAGAAATAGGAATGAAGGTAAGAATAAGGTTTAAGAATGATAGAATAGAATAAGGTTTAAGAATGCTTATTGACTGGGTTGGCAGTGGATTTATGTCATACCTGTAAGAAAGGAGTTTAGCTAGAGCAGACACATAGTAGTAGGAGGAGAGAAAGGGCTCAAATAAATAAATACACAGTTCATATCCCTAAGGAGTACCAAGCTATCTCCTACTTAAGGTTAAGATAGCCACTACTGGGAGAGAAAGCTGTTGGGTCAAGCTTGGGTGCACTGTGCTTTGTGTTTCACAAGAAGTGTTTTACTTCCCTCATTGGAGGCCAAGATTACTGTTTCATTCACCCTTTGAATTCTAGTACAGTGCCTGGCACATAGTAGGCCCTTCATAAATGCTTATTTAGTTGTTAAATTTATGGGTGAGCTTTGAAAAGAGTGGCTAGCATATATGCAGTAAAAATTAAATAACTTGAGGCTTCTTGGACAGATGTACAGAACTTGGTAAGAAGAGATTTCGGTGGCTTCACTGGCAGCTAACAGAATTGGAAGATTGCTCAGGAAGAAGAGATGATGTTAACTGCTATATTGAAACCTCATTTGAGAACTTAAAACCACACAAAAATCTGCACAGAATGTTTTTGTAGTAACTTTACTGTGGTCTTCAAAAAACCCTAGAAGCAACCAAGATGTCCTTTAATAGGTGAATGAACAAACAGACTGGTACATCCACATAATGGAATACTGTTTGGCAATAAAAAGAATTATGAACTATCAAACCCCAAGAAAACATGAATGGATTTTAAATGCATGCTGCTGATTGAAGAAAGCTGGTCTGAAAAGGCTACATTTCATATGATTTGTTATATGAAACTAAAGTGATGGTATGAAGATCGGTGGTTGCCAGGGGTTTGGGAGGAGAAAGGGAGGGTTGAATTAGGTGTGTAGGGAAAGTTTTAGGGCAATGAAACTATCCTATATGATACTAGAATGGTGGGTACATAACACTGGTTTGTCAAAACACATAGAGTTTTACAGCACAAAGGGTGAACCTTAATGTATGCTATTTAAATCATTTAGGAGATTGTGAGATCCCAGGATAGAAGACAGAATGTGACAAGAAAATTATGTTGTATAAAAACAGCCTCACTGAAGGGAGGGTAGGAGGAAAAGACACTGACCTAAGTAACTTTGGAAACAAGACCAAAGGCAAAAGACCTGCACATAAGGACTGTACTTTACTTGATAAAGTTGTTTCCCAAGAGGAGGTATACAGATTAACAGTTTTGATATTGCTATACATGTATGCTGGAATTGAACAGTTAAGTAAATGGATGGTGGCTGGTTGAAGTCAGGTTTCTTTCCAGTATTTGAGTGGGAGTTTACAGATAAGGAAGGGATGTAGATTAGAATGATCTATATAGCAGTGCAGGGGTGTCAAACTCATTTTCACAGGGGGCCACATCAGCCTCGAAGTTGACTTCAAAGGGCCAAGATAATTTTAGGACTGTATAAATGTAACTACTCCTTTATTGTTAAGGAGTTGAAATTACATTTGGCCCTTTGAAAGCAACCATGAGGCTGATGTGGTCCCTGGTGAAAATGAGTTTCGCACCCCTGTGGTAATGGGTTATAGTTGGAGATACCAATAAGAACTCATTACAGATACAGATTATTACAGATACAAGTGGTTATATACAGGAATACTTATAGGTATGTATACACATAGGTTGGTACACACACAGATATTTCCTTAGTCAGTGGAGGGGCCCTACAAGCAGCAACAGCCCAGTAGCCTCGAGTATTCTCCAATACAAAGAACCAGGGTTCCTGGAGAAATAGCAAGTTCTAGGACTGAGAAAGGAAATACACAAGTATAAGATGAACATGGAGCATATTGTAACGACAGAAAGTAAAAGAAGTGATTTAAGAAAAAGAGATGGAAATGCCAAAGGGACATAAAAGCCAACTAAAAAGAACTCAATAGCTGAAGCTGGAACAGTTTGAGCAACAAAGTAAGTAGTAATGGATTATAACCCAAAGTATAAAGCACCTGTGAGTCCATACTAATATAATTAGTACTTGATTAAATACATAAAAATGGGAGGAGAGATGAATTTGTTGTGTAGAAGAATTCCAAATTTTTTATGGAGATATTCCTCTCTCAGGGAAGGGGAACCGAGGCCTCCACCCCTTAAGTGTAGGCTGTGAGCAGTGACTTCCTTCCAAAGAGTAATATGGAAAGCTGGGGGAGATACTTGATAAGCACTCCCCCAGCCCAGGTAATCAACATCAGTAGTGATTATTCATGTTGATAGCATGTACCCTTATATGATGTGATGAGAATGGCACTCTATGGTCTTTATCCCCTAAGCCCGTAAACCCAGTGTAAATATGAGTAAAACATCAGACAAACCCAAATTGATGGCTCTTCTACAAAATACCTGACCAGTACTCTTCATAACTGTCAAAGTCAGGAAAAAACAGGGAAACTATGAGAAACTGTCAGAGCTAAGAGAACCAAGGAGACTTGATGATGAAATGTAATGTGTTTTCCTGAGTGGATTCTGGAACAGAACAAGGAATTAGTAAAAACTAAGGAAATAGGAATGAAGGATGAACTGAACATTAATAGCGGTATCAGTATTGGTTCATTAATTTTAACAAATGTACCATACTAATGTAAGATATTAATGATAGGGGTATTGGCTTCCGGGTATATAGGAAAACTTGATACAATCTCAGTACCTTTTCTGTAAATCTAAAACTGTAAAAATAAAACTTACTTTTAAAAAGAAAATACTACTTAGTGGCACACAGCTAGAATTGCTTGTACTTATCTCCTGATGAAATTTAAAGAATTTTTTTTAATAAAAGCAAATTCAGATAAACCAGAAAGCTTCCTGTGTTGATCCTAGATGTTCCACTGTGAGAACTGGCTTGAATCTTATACTTACCACTTTAAGAGCCCAGCAGCTTCTGTTAATTAATTATAAATTCTTTTTCATCTAATTATGAAATTGAGTAGTAGAAACTGGTGTTTCTGTACCCTCCAGAAATGTTTATGAAAAAGTGAAATGTCCACAAATCCTGACTTTGGGTCGTGCTTTCCTTCTACTTTGTGTAATAATTTTTTGTATATTTATATTAGTAGAAGTAGTCATAAATTAAAAAATTATATACACTGAATCTTCTTCTGATGCACCAGATAAAGCTCAAAGTTTGCTCTAATTACACTCAGGAGAACATGTTGAAGATGTAGGGTATTTTAGAAATGCAAGAATACCTGTGTAATCTCCAAAATAAACTGGGAAGAATTCTAACTCATCTGTAGTCAATGCTGCTTAAATAAATCGTACTCTCTTGACTTGGAGAGGTTAGTACCAACTTCGAAGTTGAATAATATCCTTAATCCCCTAGAAACAATTCAGTTATTTCTGAAACTAGTTCACTCTTCCCTTCATCATGAGTCCATTTCTGCTAGCGTCTGCCCTTCTTGAATGTATACAGAGTGCCCCTGAAACTATAGTTAGGTCCGAGAACTAAAGGGCTGATGCAACTGTATCTTGTGAGACAGTCTGTGTTCTGTTATAAATGGTCTTCATCCTGTTGTCCTTTCCTGCTCAATTTATTTCGTGTTTCTCTGATCTTTCCACAAAGCAGAGCAACATAAACTATATTAGAATCTTATCTTTTAGTGGGCTTTTGGCCAGAGGTTCAGCGCTCCAGATTTTGGAGAGTATAGTATAGCATTGCTTTTTGTGCCATAAAATTATAAGCTTGATATTTGCACCTTTTCTTTTTTAACTATTAATTTATCCCTTGGTCATAAGTACATATCCTAAATTTGTATGATGTAATTGGTGTAGTGAGATATCTGATATATCTAGTTTTGGAAAACTTTTTTACATGAATAAACATATATTTATACATTCCAGTAGCTCCCAATAAGCTCTGTAGAGAAAGTCAAAGGAATAAAAGTAAATGTAATATCTTTGTCCCTGGGAATAAAAACTAGTTGCACACAAGAGAAATGAGCTTTGGTTGTTGGCCTGAGTTGTTATCAATCTTTTTCCTTTAATCTAAATATTGATACGTTAAGTGAATACAAAGTTTAACAATTATGTGCTACCTTTATGCTTGATTCTGTGGTTATTGTTTATATTTTAGTTTTCTCATTATTTGAAATGTAGATGAGAATAGTTCCCAAACTTACTGATATTTTAGGGCTCAAGATCTATCAGCTTTGAATCTTCAGTTTAGATTTTAATTAAAGTGGCTAAAATTGTACTGGGCTTCCACTATTTCTCCATTGAAATCATTGACATATACTAAAGTGAAAACAAAACTAATTCAGAGACCAAATTGTTCAGTGATCAAAAGGAAGTAGTTTGATTACACTTGATTAATTAACTTTATTTTATTTTTAATACTATATTTATTTATTTTGAAAGAGGGAGAGAAGCATTGATGTGCAAGACATACATTGATCAGTTGCCTTTTGTACGCCCCCAACCGGGGACCAGCCCACAACCCAGGCATGT
Organism: Trachops cirrhosus; assembly: GCA_028533065.1. Lineage (NCBI taxonomy): Eukaryota > Metazoa > Chordata > Mammalia > Chiroptera > Phyllostomidae > Trachops > Trachops cirrhosus. The sequence continues at coordinate 99,114,347 of CM052541.1, forward strand.
GCCCTGACTGGGTATCAAACTGGAGACTTTTCAGTCCACAGGCCGGTGCTCAGTCCTCTGAGTCACACCAGCCAGAGCTAATTAACTTGATTTTAGTATCCTTGAAGGTGAGATGCTGGAATATTTGAGCCAGTGGCTAGCAGGTAATAGACAGCAGTTGTTCACTAAAAAGTACCCATCTTTTATGACCAGCATCTTTGGCCTGCAGTTGTCAAATAAGGACAGACTGAGCCAATTTATTATCTTACTAGAAGGATATATGTTTTCACGAGTGAAAATACATCAAATGTGAACATTTTAAATAAAGGAAGCCCCAGAAGTTTTGTCCAATTAATAAAAAGCATGAGTTACAGAATATTCAAAAAAAGGGATGTGATTTTCTTTTAAAGAACAAAATATAGTACTATAAGAACCTATGTGTTATATAAGCCAGTGTAAACATGAACTAGGTTTGGTTCAACAATAAACACTTTTTGAGCTCTATAAAGACATGAGTACAAAGATAATGTCCTCAGGAAGTTTAGAGTCTGATTCTCAATTACACAGTTGTATTTGAACTTAATTTATAATTACTAAATCATCTTTTGTATTGTGTTTGTTTATGAATGGGAATTAATGAAATTTGAGTAAATGAATTTGTACTGTTGAAAGCTGGGCAGACAGAATCTTAAGGCTCCTGTTTATATCTCTCTACCTTCTTCCCTCAGGGTATACTCTATTACTTTGGTTCCTTACCCCAGCCATCATTTTCTGTATTCTGAATGAAAACATTCTAATTTATATTTTCTTTAAGGCCCTACTGTTGAATGGCAACTTACTTTTTCTTCCCCTTAGCTTTATTCATTAATTTTTTAATATTTAATATCAGACCAAAGGATAACCCAGGCTCATCATTCAGCTTTCTGGGATCAGCATTCTAAGCTTTACCGTGGTCCCTTAGAGGAATGTTCTAGTACTGTATTTAAAAGTTTGGTAACCGGATTTGGGTGTGTAGCAGATGGGGAGAGGCTACTATGGCGGGGGCTTCAAATTAATGTCCTCAAACTTGGGTATATACAATTTGGGATCTTGTGGCTGTAGAAAACTTTTGTGTATTATGAAGTTGATGTCTGATAGTAGATATTTGGTAGAATCTTAGCAAAGGGGATAGCAAAGGGGGTAACGTGATTTCCAACACCTTAGCTCTTAGTATTGTATTGCCTGCCTTGTAGATGTGATCAGTATTCTTTCTGTGTTGGATTCCTTTCCTTCTTTTCTCTTTCCCTCTCATCTTCGCCCCTCCCATCTTTTGCATTTGTTGGGGTTGTGCTGTGACAACAATATCCTGATTAAGGCAACTAACTATTATTATAAATGCAAAAACTTTGTTTTTGACAAGAATACTTTTGTTCATATGAAAGCGAACGATATTAAATGTAACAAATTTTTCATTTGTTCTTTCGGTGCTATAATTCTAAATTTTGAATATTTGAATGTGCAACATATAAATATATAACCTTCAAACTTGAGTGTTTAGCCCAATACACAACATTATTGTAGAATAGGAATGGGTTGGGAAAAATGAGATCCCAGAGATAATTTCAACCTTTATCTTTAACCATTTAAAGTTAAAATGCTCATCTCTTCCATTAAATGTCCAGCTATATAACAGATGTGGTAAAGATAAGCCAGACTGGAAAAAACAGAGTGGCAGTTCTTTTGTGGGGGCTCAGGCAATAATCAGCCTGGGCTTACACAAAGTCTGTAAAATACAGATATTGAACTAGAAAATCATTATCATCCCTTCTAACTATGAAAGCTGGTGATTTTCTTGGCATTAGAAATTAGTGGAAGTGTATGTGAATTGTGAAATGCTAAGCCTGTAACAAAAGGAGATAGTTGGTCTTCAATGAGATAATCAGCTTCTGAAAGAGCAGTGGCTTTGAAGTTTTTATATGAGGAAGATGGAAAATGAGAGTCTGCCCAGCAGATTTGCGGAGAATCTTTGATAAATTTCTTTAGTGCCATTTCAAACCCCAGGAGCTCCACATAAGATAGCTTTATTTTGGGCTCTCTTATGGACATATTATATATATCTACTCTCACTGGATAGATCTGTCTAAGCATTTTTTTGAAAAAGACTGCTGAACTCTCAAAGATAGGGTTTAATATCTTTACCAATAGATGGCAGACATTGACAGATGGTTTCTAAGCATAATTCCTTGCAATCAAACCTTAATTTCTTTATAGTGTCAGTATATAAAATGAGTATAGGTATATATTATTACATTTTTCAATAAGAACTAACAGTTGATTGCCAAAAATACACTTTTAATAGCACCCAACTTTTCTAGATCAGAATCACATAGTGTAGTAGAAGAAGCTCTGAAACAAGATTTACAAGTCTTCAGCCTTCTCAGTTTTGGGCTCTTGGGCAAGTAATTTAACCACTCTGAAAGACAGTTACTTTTTTGTAGAATGATGATAATACTACCTATTCTATTCATATCATATAATTCTTGTGAGAATAAAATATGTATATTAAAGTATTTTGAAAATATACTTAAATAATTTGTGGCCATGGTACTGTCACAAGCCCATTGTTTGGGAAGGGGGAAGAATCAGTAGTTTAAAATTGTTTATGAAACTAGTTTCTACTCTCTTTTATTTGAGAATTAATGAAACTGAAATCTGTCTCACATAGCCAGTCAGTTGCAGATACAGGTCAGTGACTTACCGCTCTGACCTGTACAGTCCAGTTACTCTTTTCTTACTCATTACATTGATCTTTTTTCCCTTTAGATTCAAAATTAGTCATGGCACTTCTCATGGTCTTTGGTGGGGGGCAGGAAGGAGAGGAAAGGAAGGGATAAACCAGGTTTTGTAACTTTGTATCCTTTTTAGACAAAAGTATTTAACATAGATTTCTGAAAGGGTAATTATAATTATGTCACTGAAGTCAAAGATGTAGTCTAGGTTGTAATAGGCAAGTACCAGTCTTACTAAGTCTGACCCTCTTTGTACTGTGTGATGGTGAGAGTTTAAGTCTGCAGCCATTTAGGGTTTTGTGCAGCATCCAGTAAGAACTGTGTACTTTTTTATTTGATTCTAAATAAGTCATGATCATGTGTATTTTCACAGATGTGATAGAATTATTTATTGTAAGAAGTAGAAAACAGTGTTGACAGAGCTATCTTTCTCTAAGCACCGTTGAAATCAGAGTAATTTTTCTTCCTTTGCCAGTTATGACAAATAACTTTCCATTTATACAGTGTTATACAAGAATATGAATACATTAAGTCAAATAATCACTTTTCTTATAATGATGGATTTTTAAAAAATCTTTTTAATTATTATACAGTTATTATATTCTGCATAGTTAATAATGTGTGACTTACCAAGAGGAGGATATTACAGCTGAAAAGTCTTAATTTAATCAGGTCTCTAGAACAAGATAGGTTTCAAAATATTACTGTGGTTTTACAGTTTTTTGCTATGTATGAGGTAAAGTTGACTACTTGGCTGTTACCAGTCTGCACTAAACTGAATGTACAGTTCAGGGCACATGAGCACATACACGCATTTGGCAGATTTATTAAACCATAATTCTGGTCCTTTGAAAGCCCTTTAAAAAGTTATTAGTAAGGCAATCACAGATTATTGAACCAGAAGAGTCATCTCATGGTGTACTAAATGAACTCAGATGAAGGTAGAGCCAGCTAGCTTCAGCAACTGTCCCCTACGTAATGTAGCACTGAGGCTCACACTGAAGATGTATAATGTGGGTTACTTTTAATTTGTTTTTCTGTAGTGACAGCTTCAACGTGCATTATGCCTCAGAGAAAGGTCATCATCTTCCCATTATGACACATGGTATACCATTTATATATATCGTCTTTTGTGGGCAAAGGAATTGGAGAAAGTGGGTTTAATGGACCTGAGGTAATGTTTGATAACAGAAGATATAAGTTAAATTGACCAGCTCTTGTGTGTCTCTACATTTAATGCAATAGAGTGTGAGGTGGTGAAAATTTTCACACTAATTTTATTTCACATTTAACAATTCTAATTTTTTAAATATAGAACATGTGAAGTTCGCTTAATTAAGAGGCTGTCCTTTTAAAGTTACCTATAAATTAGGCCTTCTTTAAGAACTCTGCTGTTAGTGCTTTGTCTGCATTCAGTGCTATTAATGCAAAACAAGCTGCTAGCACCTGGCTGAAACACATCTTCTTTCTGTTATGAATAACACAGGGTGCAAAACTCACCCATATACTTTGCGCAGAAAAACAAAACTTATGCATAACACTGACGTGTACTCAGTCTACAGAGCAGAGGATGAGATTTTTTTTGACTGATGGTTTTGTCAGCTCTGGATTGTTCAGAGAGGAGGGAGGAATGAGAGGTGTAGATTTCTTCAAATAAAAGGCTGCCAGAGTTCCAAGGACCTGAGGAATTGTCTCATGTAGTGTGCTTAAATATTTTAACACGCCCCCCCCCCCTTCCCCCCCCGAAATCCAGAATCACCTGAGAATGTCAGCACACTTCCCTTAGTAAATAATGTCACAACCTGGCGGTTGGAGGGGAGGACTTTAAAGTGCCAGAAAGGATTCTCATTGTTCCTGCACTTATACCTAACCTACACCTACTCCCTCTATTGAGAGTCCAGCATCCCCTGATCCCAGAGAAGGGAGAGGTATGGAGGAGTTATTTGAATTAGGTGGTTCTCAGAATTTGGGTCACATCAAGTTGTTTAAAAAAATTTAAAAAAGTGAAGGGAAAGTGACTGACATGGGTGTGCCAGCTTTTATTCAGTTGGACATTTAAAGAGAAAGTCATCAAGATAGAGTTACAAATAAAGTAAATTATAACAAACATAAATGTAACAATGGTAGAATATGTTTACCTTTATGAAAAACTGGTATCATTCTTACTCTACTTATTTAACTGAAAAATTTTTATTGCCTGGTTCAGGATTGGGCTAGGATTTAGGAGTTACTAATCAAGTGATATAATTAACTTGAACGATACTATGACAGTTTAAAATTAAAAATTATGATGTTAGCCTATTGCAGCTCAAAGTTAATTCTTGCCTGATGGTAAGCACTGCTGCAGAATAATTTTAATTAATTTTAGGTTCAACAACTAGAGAGGCTTATAGAAAATTTGAACACAACTGAGAAAGCAACCCAAATCAGTTTCGGTAGGTGCTCCTGAAGGTGGGTGGTGTACATTGCCATATTGAATTACTGTATTCACAAATAATAGTTTTCTTGGGATTGTGGGATATATACGCCGAAAACTTGAAGAATTATTTAGGGTCTTGCTATTCCACCCATAATCTAGGGGCTAGCTATGTGAGTACTTGGGAGCTGCTGGAAATGAAGAATCTCAGGCCCCACCCCAGACCTGCTGAATCAAAACCTGCATTTTAACAAGATCGCTAGGTGATTGACATGTGTAACAAACTTGGATACTGCTTTCTGGGCCTTTCTGAAAGCTACGATTTCAATTAAGTAATTTCCACATAGCCTTTCCTTTGTCTTATCTAATTAACTAGTGTTATAAGTGAGGATTATTAGAGAAAATAGGTTGTTAAAAATAGCAACTAAGTCTAGCCCAAAAGTGTAGTACAGAGGGATTTTAAGACCAATATTGATGATAATATGACATAATTAGCTTATCATTTAGATTTAAATTGGTATATCTAAAGGAATCGGAAGTTGTTTTTAAGGCTTATCTTTTCAGGACTATTTTTTTTAAGTCAGTTTTTTATAATTGGTTCTACAGGGAGTGGAAGGGAGGGAGAAAGAGAGGGAGGGAAACATCAATCAGTTCCCTCTTACATGCTCCCCAACTGGGGACCGAACCCACAACCCAGGCATGTGCCCTGACCAGGAATCAAACTGACGAAACTTTGGGTTTGTGGGAGGATGCCCACCCAACTGAGCCACACTGGCCAGTGTTTCAGGGTTAGTTTTATTTTTAATAAAACCCAGGTAAAATTGCAAATAGAGGAACATTTTTAAACAGGAAGAAATTTGCATTACAGTTTTTGGAATACACAGTAACAAGCAGCGGAATTTTTTAATGTTTGAAGTTATTTGTTCCACCCTTCACCCCTCCTCCAGCCCAGCCAGCTTCAAAGCTCTGTTAACAGTGAATATTTTGAACGTGAGCATTCTGTTCTATTTGGATATGTCTAGCAATGGGGAGATCCTCACTCCCTCCCTGTTTGTCCCTTTTCCCATCTCCCCAACCCCTCACACTAGGTTTTTTTTTTTTTTTTGCCCTTTTCTACAGATAGTTTCACTGTTAGTGTAAATTTAAATTTCTTGGTGATAGTACTAAGATTCTTGAGAACTTGTCCAGTACTTACACAAAGACAATTGTTCACTTTTAAAGGCACTTTGAAGGGCATAGGTTTAAATCTGCTGAGTGGAATTATGATCTATAAGAATTACAATGGGCCCTGGCTGGTGTGGCTCAGTGGATTGAGAGCCAGCCTGAGAAGCAAGGGGTCCCTGGTTGGATTCCCAGTCAGGGCACATGCCTGGGTTGCAGGCCAGGTCCACAGTAGAGGGTGTGCGAGAGGCAACCACACATTGATGTTTCTCTCCCTCTCTTTCTCCCTTCCCCTCTAAAAACAAATAAAATCTTTAAAAAAATACCAAAAATGGAATTTCTAGTAATAGATATTTAAATATATAATCATTCCTTTATGTTTGTATACAGGGTTCAGAGTCTTTAGTGCCCTGTAATTAAGAATTCCCTTAAGGATGCTTATCTGCAAGCATATTGTTCAAAACTGACTCTCTTACTCCTGTACTAGAGTTATTTCCCTTATACTGGTTGTGAGTAAGCACTAAGTACCTGAATTGCCTTCTGTGGAAGAACTAAATGATTGGAGGATCTGAGCATTAGGGAGTCTTCACTGTGTACTTTTTTATGCCTTTTGAATTTTGAGCCCTGTGAATGTGTTGCTAATCCAGTAAATAAGTAAGTGTGTGATTTGTGATGCCAGCACTTCCAAGTGAAAGGGAAGAAAATAGGAGGTTTGGATGACATCTTGACAAAAGATAAATGCTTTTGGACATCCTTGGTAATGGAGTTCTTCTCTTTCTCCCTCTGGAGCAAGTAACTTCTAAGACACTGCTGGGTATCAGGTTAGAAAAGAGCCTGTTGTTCATCTCCTACCTTGTGGTCTTCTTTTAAATATCCATCTGAAAATGATTATATCTGGAGAGATAAAACCATCTTCCAAATCTCACTCACATCTGTTAGTCTGCAAGAGCCTGCCAAAACTGTATCCTGCACTTTTATAGGACCCTGCCACAATCCTGCCACATGGAACCATCATCCAGATTTTGTGTTGGAAGTGGGTTTGGTTTAGCTACTTTTGGAGGGGGTTTCCAAAGAAATTCCTGGAGCAAATTAGGTTTCCACCTTCCAACTATATTCACATACCAGCAGAGAGACCTATCTTTGTTTTAATCTGCACATATTTTAAGGGAGCAGGTGTTATGACTAGTAGTTATCAAAATGTCTTTAAAGTTACAAACTGTGTGTAATCAGTCTCTAGAGCAGGGGTGACAAACTCATGTTCACCGGGGGCCACATCAACCTCGCAGTTGCCTTCAAAGGGCTGAATGTAATTTTAGGACTGTATAAATGTAACTACTCCTTAACAGTTAAGCATGAGTTTGGTGCTGCCACTGGGTAGAGACAAGGTGCCCGGCCTGATAAAACAAGGTGGAAGGCCGGATTCAGCCTGTGGGCCTTGTGTTTGCCACCTAGAGTGTGCTCTAGAGTAACCATAGTAGTTATATACCATCTCTGAAATATAAAATTCTCATCTTATCATTTGTTTAGGCCTTTCTGGTGAAATGAGAATACTGAGGGGGAGGATGGTGTGGAGGAAAAGTGTTACTTTGTTTAATTTCTGCCAGGTAACTGGCCATAATGGTATAGGCTCCTTCTGAACTCAAAGTTTCAGTATATGACTATAACTGGATTTTGAAAATTTCTATATAATAGAACTTATTTTGATTGGATTAATTCAGGTTCAGTGGTGTGCCTTTACTTTTTTTTCTTTTTTAAATGTTATTTTTAAATTTATTATTTAATCTTTACTGTATTTTTCCATTACCATTTAGTTCCCTTACAACCCTCTCCCTCCAGCAATCACCACATTCTTGTCCCTGTCTGTGAGTCCTTTTTCCTTTTGCTCAGTCCCTTCACCCTCTCTAACAGCTGTTATCTTGCTCTCCATCTGTGAGTCTGTCCCCATTTTCCTTGTTAGTTGAGTTTGTTCATTAGATTCCACATATAAGTGAAATCATATGGTATTTGTCTTTCTCTGACTGGCTTATTTCACTCGGCATAATGTTTTCCAGGTCCATCCATACTGTTGCAAAGGTTAAAGTTTTCTTCTTTTTTATGGCCAAGTAGTATTCCATTGTGTAAATGTCCCATACTTGTTTTACTCCCTCATTTACTGATAGATACTTGGGCTGCTTCCATATCTTGGTGATTGTAAATAATGCTGCAGTGAACATAGGGGTGCTTACGTTCTTTCGAATTAGTGCTTTGGGTTCCTTCAGATATATTCCCAGAAGTGGGATCACTGGTTCAAAAGGCAGATCCATTTTTAATTTTTTGATGTATCTCCATGCTGCTTTCCACAGTGGCTGCACTAGTCTGCATTCCCACCAACAGGGCAAAAGGGTTCCCCTTTCTCCACATCCTCACCAACACGTGTTGTTTGTTGATTTATTGATGATACCCATTCTGACAGATATGAAGTAATATCTCATTGTGGTTTTAATGTGCATTTCTCTGATGACTAGTGACATTGTGCATCTTTTCATATGTCTATTGTCCATCCGTATGTCCTCTTTGGAGAAGTGTCTATTTAGGTTTTTTGTCCAGTTTTTAATTGGGTTGTTTGTTTTTTTGGTGTTGAGTTTTGTAAGTTCATTATAAATTATGGATATTAACCCCTTATCAGATCAGATGTATCAGCAAATATGTTCTCCCATTCTGTGGGTTGGTTGTCTTTTTATTTTGTTGATGATTTCCTTAGCTCTGCAAAACTTTGTAGTTTGATGTAGTCCCATTTGTTATTTTTCTTTTGTTTCCTTTTCTTGGGGAGATACATCCAGTAAAATATTGCTATAAGCAATGTGCAAGATTTTGTTGTGTATGTTTTCTTCCAGGATTTTTATAATTTGGGGTCTAACATTTAAGTCTTTAATCTGTTTTGAATTTATTATTGTGTGTGTTGTAAGAAGGTGGTCTAATTTCATTATTGTGCATGTATCATTCCAATTTTCCAAACACCATTTATTGAATAAATTATCATTAGACCATTGTATGTCCTTGCTTTCTCTCTGTCAAATGTTAATTGACTATAAAGGTGTGGCTTTACTTCTGGGCTTTCTGTTCTGCTCCATTGATCTTTGTGTCTGTTTTTATGCCAGTACCGTGCTGTTTTGATTACTATCGCCTTATAATATAGTTTGATATTAGGTAGTGTGATTTCTCCAACTTTATTCTTCTTTCTCAGGATTGCTATTGCTCTGTGGGGCCTTTAGTGGTTCCATATACATTTTTGATATATTTGTTCTACTTCTGTGAAATACGTCATTGGAATCTTGACAGGAATTGCATTGAATGTATAGATTGCTTTGGGTAGTGTGGACATTTTAATCATGTTAATTCTTCCACGAACATGGTATGTGTTTCCATTTATTTGTATCTTCTATTTCTTTTTTTCAGTGTCTTTAAATTTTCTGAGTATAGGTCTCTCACATTCTTGGTTAGATTTATTCCTAGGTATTTTATTCTTTTTAAAGCAATTGTGAATGGAATTTTTTTCTTAATTTCCCTTTCTGTTCATTATTGGCAGCATGTGAAAATGCAGATGATTACTGGATATTAATTTTGTATACTGCTACTTTGCTGAAGTCATCTGTGAATTCTAGTAGTTTCTTGGTGGAATCTTTGGGTTTCTCTATGTATAGGTTCATGTTATCTGCAAATAAAGATATTTTTCCTTCTTTCTTTCCAATTTGGATGCCTTTTATATTTTCTTCTTGTCTGATTGCTATGGCTAGGACTTCCAGTAATATGTTGAATAAGGGAGATGAAAGCAGACTGAACTATCTTGTCCCCAGTCTTAAGGAGAATGCTTGTAGTTTTTGCCCATTGAGTATGATGCTGGCAGTGGGTTTGTTATATATGGCCTTTGTTATGTTTAGGTATGGTCCCTCTAATCCCACTTTACTGAGAGTTTTTATCTTAAATGGTTAATGGATTTTATCAAATGCTTGTTCTGTATCTATTGATATGATTATGTGGTTTTTGTTCTTCATTTTATTCATGGGGTGAATCACATTTATTGCAAATATTGTACCATCCTTGCATTCCTGGAATAAATCCCACTTGATCGTGGTGTATGATCTTTTTTATGCATTGCTGTATTTGGTTTGCTAATATTTTGTTGAGGATTTTATTTTAGCATCTCTGTTCATCAGGGATATTGGCCTATAATTTTTTCTTTGTAGTGTCTTTCTCTGGTTTTGAATTTAGGAAAATGCTGACTTCATAAAATGAGTTTGGGAGCCTTCCCTCCTGTTGTATTTTATGAAATACTTGAGAAGGAGAGGGATTAGTTCTTGGAAGGTTTAATATAATTCATCTGTGAAGCCATCTGGTCCAGGGCTCTCGTTTGTTGGGAGTTTTTTGCTTACTGCTTCAGTTTTACTAGGTGTAATCTGTCTATTCAGATTCTCTGCTTCTTTCTGATTTATTTTTGGAAGAGTGTATGTTTCTAGGCATTTATCCATTTTTTCCAGGTTGTCCAGTTTGTTTGCATATAGTTCCCTTGTATTTTTTTGGTGTCAGTTGTTATTTCTCCTCTTTCATTCTGATTTTATTTATTTGGGTCCTTTCTCTTTTTTTCTTTATGAGACTGGTTAAAGGTTTGTCAGTCATGTTTATCTTTTCAAAGAACCAGCTCTTGAATTTATTGATCTTTTGTAGCTTTTTTTTTAGATTCTTAACTTGTTTATTTCTGCTCTGATCTTTATTATTTCCTTCCTTCTACTCACTTCAGGCTTTGTTTGTTCTTATTCACATTCCTTTAAGTGTGAAGTTAGATTGTTTATTTGAACTTTTTCTTGTTTTTTTTTTGAGATAGGCCTGTAATGCTATGAATTTCACTTTTAAGATTGCTTTCTCTGTGTCCCACAGGTTTTGGATTGTTGTGTTCTCATTTGCATTTGTTTCAAGGTATCTTTTGATTTCTTCCTAGATCACCTTGTTAACCCATTCATTGTTTAATACCATGTTATTTAGCATCCATGTCTTTGTGTTTTTCAGGGTTCTTTTGATTGATTTCTAGTTTCATAGCATTGTGGTCAGAGAAGATGCTTGATATGATTTCAGTCTTCTTGTTTTGTGTCCTAACACATGGTCTGTCTTAGAAAATGTTCCATGTGCACTTAAAAGGTATGTATATTCTATTGCTTTGGGTTGAAATGCTCTGAAAGGATCAATTAAATCCGTTTGATCTAGTGTGTAGTTTAAGGCTGCTGTCTCCTTGTTGATTTTCTGTCTGGAAGATCTATCCATTGATGTCAGTGGTGTGTTAAAATCCCCAACCTGACTCTATTTCTGTTGATCTCTCCTCTTTATGTCCATCAAGATTTGTCACAGATATTTAGGTGCTCACATGGGTGGGTAAATGTTTACTTGGGTTATATACTCTTGTTGGATTATTCCCTTTACTTTGTCTCTTACTATATAGCCTTGGTTTTAAAGTATAATTTGTTATATATAACTATAGTGCCCTAGCTTTTTTTCCTTTCCATTTGAATGAAATATCTTTTCTATCCCTTTACTTTTAGTCTGTGTGTATGTTTTGATCTGAGATGGGTCTCTGAGAGGCAGCATATGTATGGGTCTTGATTTCTTATCCATCAGACCCTGTGTCTTTTGGTTGGAGCATTTAAGTCATTTACATTTAAGGTGGTTATTGATAAAATGTATTTATTGTCATTTTACTGTTAGACTATTTTCTTCTGTTTTTTCCCTTTCACTCCCCCCTCTCTTCCTCTCCCTTCCTTCTCATCTTCCTTCCCCTCCACCTCCCTGTTAAGATTTGTTGCAGTACGTGTTTTGTGTTAACAAACTCCTGTAGCTTTTTCTTGTCTTGGAAGCTTCTTATTTCTCTTTCAATTTTAAGTGATAACCTTGCTGGGTGAAGTAGCCTTAACCGTAAGCCCTTGCTTTTCATCACCTGGAATATTTCACGCCACTCACTTCTGGCCAGAAATGTGTCTGTTGAGCAACCAGGTAACAGTCTAGTTGGTGCTCCCTTGTGTGTAACTGCCTGCTTTTCTCTTGTGTCTTTTAGGATTCTGTCCTTGTCTTTAAGCCTTATCATTTTAATTATGGTTTGTCTTGGTGGAGGCCTCTTTGGGACCAAGTTGTTTGGGACTCTCTGAATTCCTTGAGTTGTGTGGTTTTTTTCTTTTCTTCACTAGACTAGGGAAGTTTTTGGTCATTATTTCTTCAAACAGGTGCTGGATCCCTCGCTCACTGTCTTCTCCTTCTGGTGTTCCCATGATGTGGATATTGTTACGTTTCATGTCCAAAATATTTATTAAGGTCTCCTCAATTTTTAAAATTCTTTTTTCATTTTGCTGCTCTGCCTGGGTGGTTTTTTTCCTGCCTTGTCTTCCAAATGACTGATTCAGTCCTCTGCTTCATCTAACTTACTGTTTATTCCTTCCAATGTATTTATTTCTGACTGGTCCTTTTTTATGTCTTTTTTCATGCTGTTGAGTATCCTTATAATCATTACTCTAAACTCTCTACCTGATAACTTGCTTGCCTCCATTTCATGTAGTTCTTCTGGAGAATCCTCTTGTTCTTTCATTTGTGGCCTGTTTCTTTGTCTTCTCATTTTTGCTGCTGCTTTGTATTTTCCGCCTTAGTTGTTAAACTGATCAGTCACAAAGCCTCCAGCTGAAATCAGCAGCCTGGCTTAAATGCCACAGGGTTGGGCAGAGTAATTCCTACAAGCCTGGCTATTGCTTCCCCTCAGGCTGAAGCCCCTCAGTCTGATCCCTCTGCTTGAGACAGATGGCTTCTGCAGTATGGGGAATGACTCAGCACAGGGTGCCCGTTCTTTAGTTCTCTGCCCAAAGCTACCAACCCCAGATTCTCCTCAAGTGTCTCTAGTCCACTTTGCCCTCCTTCTGTTGGAGCCAGGGCCTGTGGCTGCAAATGAAATTTTGTGATTTGACCCTTTAAGAGGCTCCCTGAGTTTCCAGGTGTCTGTCCCTGGCAGATAGAAATGCTGCTGCTTTTCACAGCTGGTTTTTATCTGGGTTTCTTCCTGGCTCTCCTGCTGTAGGGTCTAAATCCCACAGGGAGCCCAGTGTGGGATTTAGACCCCTCTTCAGGGGTAACCCGCAGAGGTAATATCCCTCTGGAATTTCAGCTGCCACCCATGGGAGCCCAGCCAGTACTCTTGCACTTCCTCCACACTCCCGAATCAGTCTTGTTGTGGTGAAGTGATTTCTTTTATCTGTATTTGGTTATAAGGTTTCTCTCCAGCTATGTTCAGTTAGTTACTCAGGATGATTTCTCTACAGTTTACTGGTAATTCCCAGTTGGTCTGGGGAGGAGGTTAGTGTAGCTTCCCCTTACTCCTCCCCCATCTTGGATCTCACATGAGAATGTCTTTACTTTCATCTGAATCTCTTAGTCTTTTTCATGCTTTTGTTAGAGCCTCAGTGGGAATGTAGTAATGACAGACTGTGAAAAGCTCTAACTTTTCTGTTTTAGTTTGTTAATTTAGCTGAACTTTCTCTAAATACTTTGCAGAATATGAAAGATAACTGGTGAATGCTTAATTACAAGTTTGAATTTGAAAATAAATGTTTCCGTAGGGCTGTGCTTTACATATCTAATATTTAATTTGTAATTGTTTCAGAACCCTGAAAAGAATATGAACTTACAATTTATTCACTCTGGTAAAATCTGCAACTTAATAGTGAAGCTTTCTTTTACCAATTGAATTGAGTGTAAGTCATAACACTGGTATACTTGGTGTACCTATGATCATATTTGGCTACTTTATAGTTATTTCAGGGTACATTGAAAAAGCATTTTCTATATGTATAAAGAATTTTTATATATATATACAGGATTTAAAAACTTTATACATATGTAAAGAATTTTGTACATATATATGTGATTACATTTTTATAAGAAATAATTACACCCTTTGTGAAATTCTAAGAAAGGTGATATGTGTAAAATCAGCACTGGATGAGAAATCTTTGTAGTCTTAACTGCATTTTTGCTGATAACCTTGGCAAGTCACTTGCTGTGCATCCTCTGTAAAAATAGGAAAGTAGGCAATGTGTTATTGAAGGGCTCATAATACTCTGTAATTATTTATCTAGTTTCATGTAGTTCAGGGCAGTTTCATAGAAGAAGTAAGTTAGCTAAAATAACTTTAGTAGGTGGCTGAAAAAATTGTGAAACTGGAGAGGGGGAAGGAAAAAAACATCAATGTTAATAGTTTGAAGAAAAGCAACAAATTTATATTTAGGATAGATGTTCAGAACCAGACTTGGAGGACCTTTAGGCATTCTTTCAGCATTTCTTCCTGAGCTTACTGTCCTAACCCTGAGCCAATGTATGTATGTTCTCTTCTTTCTTCCCCTCCACCTTCCTCCCCCAGTGGTCACCTCTGACACCTGTCTTTTTTTCAGTCATTAACCAGTGCCTTCAAGCTGCATTAAAGCTTTTCTGGTTCCAGTGTTGAGTTCTAAACTAACATGATAAACTATGTTGACTTTTTAAAAAATAGCTTTATTGAGCTTTAATTTACATTCCATAATATTTATCCATTTAAAGTTTACAATTTAGTAATTTTTTAGTATATTCACAAGAGATGTGCATCCATCACATCACCACAGTCTAATTTTAAAACATTTTCCTTTCCCCCAAAAGAAATTCTGTACCGATAAATGGTATTGATTTTATCATGCTTAATGTAGATCATTAACCACATATTTTGTACAGTAGCTGCAGACCTCTCGAACATTATTTAATAACTCAGAAAAGTGACTCTAGTGGCAGAGGTTTTAGACATTGAGATAAGGGTATGAGAAACAGGTCATTTTGGTGTCGCATGTTGTGCCCTACAGATGGAATGAATGGATAACTTCTTTCCTCTTTAATGAAGATTTAGGACACATAGTCTTGGGGAAAGCTGGACTTATTTCTTAGGGTTCCATGGCTAGCCAGTAAGACAGGAGGGAACAGCGATAAGGAGACATGTTCCCGACTTAGTACATTTAAAGTCAGCAATGGAGACTGAATGCTTATCTACATTGTGAATAGTGAAATCATTACCACTTGTGCATGTACATATCTTACATATGTAGATCTTTACATGTAGGAACATATAAACATTCATTATGGGTCCTTTAAAGGAGAAAAATTATATGCCTATATGTATTGCCTTCCTTTTGACTATTTGCATTCTTTGATTTATTAGGCTGTCATTAACCATTACAATCAGTTTATTTTGTAGGTTTTTAATGAAATTTTAAATTAGCTTTTTTGGAGTTGTAATTTATTTAACATTTATTGATTTTAAGAGTGTACTTTGATGCATTTTGACATATGTATACAGTTGTATAATCAGCACTATAATCATTATGTATAAATCATTTCCATCATCCTGAAAGGTTTCCTTAAAACTCTTTGTAGTCATCCTCTTCTTTACGTCTGGTCCCTGACAGTCACTGACCTATTTTCTGTCACTATCATTTTGCTTTTTCTAAAAATTCATATGAGTGGAAGTGCATACAGTATTTAGTCTTGTGTCTGGTTCCTTTCACTTAGCATAATATCTTGGGAACTGATTTATGTTGTTGCATTTTTTAGTAGTTTGTTCCTTTTCATTGTTTTCCATTGTGTGGATTTACCACAGTTTGTTGAGTTGATGGACATTTCGGTTGCTTTCAGTTTTGCACTATTTTGAGTTAAGCTACTGTGAATATTTGAGTATAGGTTATTGTATTGACATATGTTTCTTTAATTTTTCTTGCATAAATACATGAGAGGCATTTCTGTATTGTATGTAGGATAAAGTTTGGCAAGTGTATGTGTAACTGTCTAAGAAACTACCAGACTGTTACGTGGCTGGATACCATTTTACATTCCCACCAGTAATGTATGAGAGTTCAAGTTGCTCCACATCCCTGTCAACACTTGGTATTGACAGTCTTTTCAAATGGTAGCCATTCAAGTGAAGGTGTGGTAATATCCCGTTATGGTTTTAATTTGCATTTTCTTAAGGTTTATTTTTAATGGATGTGGATGTATACTTTGTGGCACTTGTGTTAAAAGCACCAAATATGGTGAAGTCTTGTGGATTTTTTTTTCAGGTTTTGTTACCATTTTGTTTTGTAACCCTTATGTTCTAAGAACATAATTTGATTCTCAATAATTAGCAGTACAATTATTTTATATTAATTGGTTTTCTTGGTTGTCTAGAAATTTGTTACATTAAAATATGATCAGATTATATCATTAGGATAATTCTTTGTGATTGTACCTTATGCCTTATGTAAATTTTCAAAATGGTTTTAACCTTTTTAACAGTTAATTAAGGGATACATAACTATACTTGTATATCATGTCATTTAACTTTTTTGGTGAAACTAATATGAAAGCTGAAAATATAAAAGAAAAGATATTCTCAAGTTTTGACATTTGATAGTTGGGATATAATTATACTTCGAGGCAAATTCTGTGGAAGTATTCAGAATTGAGCTTTTTGGCCTAGTATGTTTCAGTACATTAAAGAGTTACTGGGCAGGCAGTGGTAGAATGCTGCTGCATGCTGCGTAATGCAAATTTCCCATCCCTATTGGGGAAATTTCATCTTGTTAACCAAAAAGTAGAGGTAGACATTTCATTAGGCATGTGAGCAGCCAAATTTGGTGTCTTAGTTATTAACACTTTATTACTCTGAGGGAATTTCTCCTTTCTGTTTGAAACTAATTTTTAATCTTTATGTAATAAAGTGTTAGGGTCCAGAAATTCTAACTTGAATGTCAGTCGGTAGAGAGCCTTTGAGAAAGGAGGGGAGGGTAATGGATGTATCAGACTTGGCCACCCTCTAGTGGCTGCTGTGGTCATATTGCAACTTTAACTGGTCCTCTGTTCCTGTAAATCTGGAAGGGTAATGGCTGAGTGGTTTGTTGTTGTTTCTACAGAATTCTTTCTTTTGTACCACAGCGTAAAATATCTGGACTGACAACTTTAGTGTGGAGTTTTTAAAATATCAATATTAGCTATCTGGGTAGTATGATTATGGATGACTTCATTTTCATAATTACACTTTTTTGTATTTTCTGAATTTTATTCACTTAACGTTTTGTTTCATTTGTTGAAAGCCAGAGAAATAAAGAGGGAGACTCAGAAGCAAGAAAGCTCCTCTTACTTATGTACCAGGCACTGTTAAATACATCTAATCCTTAAAATACAGATTTGAGTTACATTGATCCCTACATACAAGATTTATCTATGTACTATGGCCTGTATTTCACTCATCCTTGTTTGGGGTTTTACTAGAACGCTGATCATTATCTAACGTTTCTGTGGCACAGAGTTCTTGCTGATTCTGTTTCTTAGAATGTTCTTTCACTTTACTTCAGTCTTGCCCAGTAAAGTCCTCTTTGCGCTTTAATGACTACCTCAAATAATACTTTCTTTTGGGACCATTAACCATTCCTGTGACTCTTCAAAGTAAATATATTGTGTGCTCCTGTTAACCTTAAAATATTTTTAATATAGCACTTGTTGCCTGCTGCTGTAGTTATGTGTTGCCTGTTTCCTGCTTTGATATGCCCTTTTAACATCCTGTAGCCTCAGAACAACACACAGAAAACAGACAATAAGTATTTAACTAAAACCACATGTTGAAAGCTTTTGGCTTGCAATTTCATTGTATTTTTCTTGTTTATTTTTACTTGCTTGGAACTGTTAACATATTTTGCTAGAAGCAGTATTTCAAATGGTGTTTTTTGGTGCCTAATCCCTACGACTGGTCTCAAAACTTCGGTGCACATTTTAAAACTCTGGGTAGTTTTTAAAATCCCACTGCCTAGGCCATGCCTCATACTAATTAAATCAAAGTATTTGGGATGGAAGCGAGGCATCAGTAGTTTTAAAAGATCCCCAGATGATTCCAATCTAAAGAAAAGTTTATGAACCACTGTGCTATTTAACCTATAATGCATAGATGCTAAACTCCTGCCATATAAAACTTTGATTTTTATGGGAAAATACCTTTTCTAAGCTAGATGTAAAGGATTTTGATGGCTTAAGAACTATGAACACTTAACAGGCATAACAACTAAGAATACTTAACAGGTTTAACATCTAGATATTTGCTATTAAAAGAGGTATTTGTTCAATTTACTTGTACATGATTCAAAAAAATACTCAGAGAAAATGAATGATAAAGTAAATTGGGCAAAACATGTAAAAATTGGTGACTCTTGTAAAAGATATGTGGGAGTTTCTTGTATTAGTCTTATAACTATGGTAAAGTTTTTTTTAATGTTATAATACTAAGTTTTGTAAAAAAGACAGTTATTAACTCAGATTTCTAATTGGTAAAATGTTTAGGGAGGTATTTTTGTCTTTAATTTTTAAAAATATAGGGGTGAGCAGAGTCCATCTGGCTTTTAGTCATCTCTTCATTCATATTGTCATTTATCTGAGATTCTCTTCTTCCTATGGCCCTATTTTGTAAAGGGTGAAGGTGGCATCCAGTCTGGCATCTGCATACTTCTCTTTCTACCTCTTCCTTCTGCTTCATAGGCACAGAATACTGCTTTCTCAAAGATGCCTAAACGTGATGCAGGTACAATTCTGCAAATTCAGGAAATAATTATTGAGGTTTTCTAAATACAAAACAATTTGCTGGTTGCTGTGTGTCTTTGATTCATTAATTCATTCATGTATTTATTCATTTATACAGGAAGTTAAATGATTTTCCCATAGATGGGCTTTGACTATTTTAAATTAAATTTTTAGCTGGAAGATACCTTCTTTTTTATAGCTATTTTTTTAAAATATATTTTATTGATTATGCTATTACAGTTGTCCTATTATCCCCCCTTCATTCCCCTCCACCCTGAACACCCTCTCCCACCCACATTCCCCCCTTTACTTCAGTCCATGTGTCATAAGTTCTTTGCTTCTACATTTCCCATACTATTCTTGCCCTCCCCCTGTCTATTTTCTATCTACCTTCATTGCTA
>CM052541.1:99134195-99178261 GCA_028533065.1 Trachops cirrhosus
GTGTCATAAGTTCTTTGCTTCTACATTTCCCATACTATTCTTGCCCTCCCCCTGTCTATTTTCTATCTACCTTCATTGCTACTTATTCTTCGTATCTTTCCCCCACTCTCCTCCTCCCACTCCCCTGTTGCTAACCCTCCATGTGTTCTCCATTTCTGTGGTTCTGTTCCTGTTCTAGTCGTTTGCTTAGTTTCTTCTTTTTTATAGCTATTTTTTAAAAAAAGTTTATTTTTTGATTCCAGAGAGACAAGAAAAGGTGGGGGCCGGGGAGAGACAGACGGACAGACAGACAGACAGAATTGATAGAGTGCCTCCCACATGCACCCTGACCATGGACCAAAACTGCAACCTGGGAATGTACCCTGACTGGGAATCGAGCCCGGGACATTTCGGTTACAGAGAACACTTCAACCAACTGAGTCACACCGGTCAGGGCTGGAAGATCCCTTTGATCATTGAATTGATCAAAGATCCCTTTGAACCTCTTGTTTTTTACCAGCACAGTGACTAAGATTGATAGGTGAAAATATATTATTGAAGGCCTCAGGGTAAGGGGAGTATATATTTTACTGTTTTTTTAAAATCTAGAATTGAATATTCTAGACAACATTGAATATTTACTTTCAGGAAAAACTTTTATATCCATTTTTATATTACATCTGTGCTCTTGATCCATAGTTGACTGTGTTGTTTCTTTTTAAAAAATGGTGGCTAGTAATTATGCAAACATGCTCACTTTCTTTACTAATCAGGGAAATACTAATTAAAATGAAAATGAGATACTTTCACAACCATCATACTGACAAAAATTAAAATGTCTGGCAATATCAAGTGTTGGAGAGGATGTGTAAGTCCTCCTGTTGGTGGGAGTGTGAATTGAACATCAGTTTCATGAGCAATTTGGCAATATTTGGTAAAGGCACCCTTCCTTTTGACCTGGCAATTCTGCTTCCAAGTCTGTACCCTGGAAATGCTGTAATGCTTATGCAAAGGAAACAGGTATAAGAACTATTTGTATTAGTGGGAAATTAGGAACAAGCTAACTGTCCAGTATCAGGCAGTTAAGATTAACTGTAGTTTGGTCATATAGTGGAATGCTGTGCTGTGGTTAGCACGGGATAGATCGATCCTATTAACATGGCTGAGTAGAAAAAAAGGTTTCTGAATGTTGTATGTGTATTATGCCATTATATAAAGTTTGAAAACATGCAAAAATCATATTTTCTATGGATGATTGTAGAAATTAGTTTAAAAACTTGCCTTGGGATACAATTCCTGAACCAAATTTAAGATAGTGGTTACTTTCAGGAAAGAGGGAGGGAATAAGATTAGGGAAGGAGTACATATAGGCCTTCAACTTGACCTGTAATGTTTTATTTCTTTTTAAGACTCTGGAGCAAATATAGTGAAATGTTAAGATTAGACAAAAATAGATAGCAGATCATCATGTTATTCTCTGTAACTTTCTGTGTATTTATAAAACATGATTTAGACACATTCAGGGCAGTATGTTTAAAGGTGGCACAAATGCATCAGTAATAATATATTATGTTGGCCAAAAAGTTCATTTGGTTTTTTCCCATAAGATGGCTCTAGTAGCATTTAATCGTCTTTAACTTCATCTGAAACAATTTTGTTAGATTGTATTGTGACAGCTGTCATATCTGCATGCATTTAAAAAATTACCAAATTGGCGAATTTTTGTGTAGCCATTTTAATATTGAAGATGGAAGAAAATAACATTTTCAGCATATTATGCTTTATTATTTCAAGAAAGGTAAAAATGCAACTGAAACGCAAAAAAAAAAAAAAAAAAGATTTGTGCAGTGTATGGAGAAGGTGTTGTAACTGACCAAGTCAAAGGTGGTCTGTGAATTTTTGTGCTGGAGATTTGTTACTGGTTGATGCTACAGTCGGGTAGACCAGTTGAAGTTGGTAGCTATCAGATCAACACAGTAATTGAAATCAATCTACTTTATACCATGCAGGAGATAGCCAACATACTCAAAATATCCAAATCAATAGAGTTGTTGATGAAAGTGAAAAATGTGTCTTTTATTTCACAGAAAAAAACCTAACATTTTTTTGGCCCAATGGATTTGTTGATGAAAGTAAAAAATGTGTCTTTATTTCACAGAAAAAAACTAACATTTTTTGGCTCAGTAGAACAGCAGACCACCACTTGATATATAATCCTGAGACTAAAGGCATTATTTCAGAATTTAAGTTTTGGAGTCAAATATATGTGGGCTAGAGTATCAGTTTACCTACTTAGCTGTCTAACTTTGGGCTTTATTGTGCTCATTTGTGAATGAGCAATGAAATTTACTTCCTGGCGTGGGTTGTGAGATTAGAAAAAAGTCTGGGATAGGTAGTAAGCACTCCATATATGATTGTTACACTTAGCCTTTAACCACACAGATTAAATCATTCTAGTTACAAAGACCCATTGTTCAATAGAGATTCCTGGTGATGTGGAGACAGTGTGTTAAATACACATTGCTTGTTTTTTGTATGCTGGTGTAATTAAAATTGTTTTAAATAAAAAATCTATGCAAAACCTAGAGACCACACTAGATTTCTGTTTCTATACTGAGTTCCTCCTGCAACCTTAATTATGAATGATCATGGGATAAAGTTGTTATTGTGCTTTTCCTCTTGGATAGTCTTGCTTTTTAGAAGGAAAAGACTCCTTAAAAATAGGTCAGTTGTAATTTTTTAGCAACTGAAATCCTATGCTTAGTGAATTTGTTCCATGAAAATTATTAGTAAACGCAGGTATGAATATATTAAAACAAATACAGATACAGCAGATGATGTATTTCATGGACTGAAAAAAGGTTTTTTGTAAAGATGATATTTTTGGTGATTTTTTTTCTCCTTGATATTCATTCATTCCTTCATTCCTCACCCAAGGATATGCTTACTGATTTGAGAGAGATAGAGAAAGAGAGAGAAACATTGGTATGAGAGAAACATCGATGTGAGAGGGAAACATTGAAAAGTTGCCTCCTGTTAGCTCCCCAACCAGGATCAAACCTGCAATCTAGGTAGGTGCCCTGGCCAGCAATCGTACCCACAACCTTTTGGTGCATGGTACAGCACTCCAACCAACTGAGCCACCTGACAAGGACTTTTCCTTGATTTTTTACAAAAATATTTTATTTACTTATTTTCAGAAAGAAGAAAGGGAGGGAGAGAGGGAGAGAGGCATTGATTGGTTGGTTGCCTCTTGTATGCGCCTTAACCTGAGACTGACCCTGCAACCCAGGCCTGTGCCTTGACCTGAATCAAACCCGAGATCTTTCACTTTGTGGAAAGATGCCAGACCAACTGAGCCACGCCTGTCGGGGCTTTGCCTTGATTTTTAAATACAGGATTACTGTTAATATATTTTTAACTGTCTTTTGAAAATTGGCTTTAAAGATCTCTAGAAACATTGCATGGATAAACCACATGCAAACATCTAATCTAGCTAGGGGTTCCTTCCTTACTGTGTGTAGAAGAGAGAAGGCAAAGCTTTTCTTTTTCTTTTTAAATGGTTTTAATATTTTCTAAGCTGGCATTGCTTGCTGTCTGGTCAAATTCACCAAATTGAGAGGTCCGTGGGAGTACATTGATACTGGAGAAGATTTCATTTTAAAAGATTACCAGTGGAAGGATTACAGGTATTTTAGAGTTGTGGGTGGGTACGTGGCAGGTACCCAAAGTCAAAGGCTAAGGAGGGAATGGCTGTTTGAGTACGGGATCGGCTTTCTTATCCAGCTTCTCCCAGTGGATTAATCATGTCTAGAAATTCCAGCCTGAAAGGTAACTCACAATTCATGGAGAGGCAGGAGGTTTTGGGATAAAGCACAGGAGGAAGAACTACTTTGGGGGAGATCTGGGCAGGACTGTTTGGCATTCAGTTAGAAGCGCTGCCTTTGCATTCCACAGTGATTTCAACTGGTAGTTGAAGCTAGTTATTAGTGTGCCCAGTGAGCTGTGCATTCCTTAGGTAGCTCAGTGTTTTTAAAATAAAGTCTGAAAGCTTGATCTGCTTAGTTCCACTAAACTACTGTTCATATTTTTTTCTGAAGGTACTTTAGCAGAGCCTGTCTTTTCATTTTGTGAATACTAAACTGCAAAGTAAATGATGCTCTAAAGGTGAATACTCATTTTAGAATTTCTGTATTTGATACTTGAGAAATTGAGGTGCGGTTTGTGTCTCACTGAAGAGGAATACATCTCATTAAAAAAACCCATAAATTTCTACATGTACATTTTTGTCTATCTGCCAAGGAACTTCCTTCATCTTTTACTTTCCTAGCTGAAGATATGGGCTTGTTTTTTTTTCTTTCTTTTTTCTTTTCCTCTATCTGTGCTCCTTCTTTATGCAAATAGGTGCTGAATATATTTTCTCAAACAATAGAAAGTAACATTTATGTCAGCATTCTTGGATCTCTGGTTTTGGGGTGAACCCCCCATCCCTCAAGTCTCTATCCCTTCAGTCTCAAATACGTACTTTTCCTAGGTTTGTGGAAAACTAATTACAATTTTTTATCTTATTCTGCCTCCCCTTGCTTCCCACATTTGGCAGCCTTTTAGGGTCAGCTCCATTTTGCAGTCCTTGGTGGACTGTTGTAGCTGAAAAGCCAGTTATCTCAATGGAATATGAATTTACATGTTTATATGTGACTTTGAAAATAAGTTGGATTAAATAATGTCATTTGTAACCTCTCACCTAAGTAATTAAAACATAACAGTTTATATGGTGGTTCTGAGCCTTGTCATCCATAATCTTTATTTTAAAAGGGATCCACTGACATTACATATTCCTTTACTGTCTTCATATGAGTAAATAAGAAAACATTTTAGTTGTTCGAGTTGTAAAATAAAATACTTTAAAATATTACATCTTGCTAAGTGAAATAAGTCAGAGAAAGACGAGTAGTGTGTGATATCATTTACATGTGTAATCTAAAAAAATCAAACTCAGAGAAACAGAGTGGTGGTGACCAGGGATTGGGAGGTGGGGGAGAAATGGGAAGATACTGATCAGAGACTACAGACTTTTTGAACAGGAAGTACACACGCATTCTGCAAAATCTTAAAATAGGCACAAAGACTTGAGGCACACTGCCTGGGTTCAAATCCAGGCTCCTCTACTCACCAGCCATATGGCTGCAGCCAGGTTCATTGATTTCTTCAAGCCTCAGTTTCTCACCTCTAAAATGGGGATAATAATAGTATCTCACAGGATGGTTGTGAAGCTTAAAACAAGTGGTTACAAAGTTTGAAACCGTGATAATGGAAACATGGGACAGACTGACAGCTGTAAGGTGGGGGGAAGGTGGGGACTGGTTGAAAGGTGAAGGGGTTAGCTGAAGAACATACATGCATCACCCATGGACATGGGCAGCAGTGTGGGCATTTATTGAGGGGTGGGGGGTGCTGGGTGGAGGGGAGCAAAGGGGTAAAAATTGGTACAACTGTAATAGCATAAGCAGTAAAATATATTTTTTTAAAAACAGTTG
This sequence comes from Trachops cirrhosus, assembly GCA_028533065.1. Taxonomy (NCBI): domain Eukaryota; kingdom Metazoa; phylum Chordata; class Mammalia; order Chiroptera; family Phyllostomidae; genus Trachops; species Trachops cirrhosus. The sequence goes on from CM052541.1 coordinate 99,139,712, forward strand.
CAAGAGTCTATATTACAAAAAGTAATCTCCTGTGCTGGACCCTGATCCACATAGTTTTTGTGTATACTCATTTGGTTTCTATACTTAACAAATTCTACTGTACCTTGATCATTTCATTCATGTTCTGGAGGTCATTTTGTACTAGTACAAACAGAGTTGAAATCGGGTCATTCTTTTTTTATGGCAGCATAGTTTTAAATTATACTATAATTCACTTTAGCAGTTCTCTGTTGTTGGATGTTTAGGTTCTCCCTTCTCTCCCCAGGCTTTTACTAAGACAGTGTTGCAGTTGTTGTCTGTGCACATTGGGCACTTAGCACATGCAAGATTTTATCTGTAAGATGAAGTCCTGGAGTAGAATTGATTGGTCAAAGGTATACAAATTAATATACAAATTAAATGTGCAGTTTTTATTTTGACATTACCAAATTGCTCTCCATAGAGGCTGCAGCAATTTATAGTCCCAGTAGCAGTGTTTGAGAGTATCATTTATCTACTCTTTTGGCAGCAGAGAACAAACCTTTTGATCTTTGCCAAACTAAATGAATTTTTTAAATGATACTTTCATTTAGCTTTAAGTCATGATTTGTGGTTGAATATTTTCCTGTATTGTTTAAAGAGTGGTTTAGATTTCTTTTTTGTGAATTGTGCTTTTATGTTCTTTGTCCATTTTTCTTTATTTGTGGAAACTCTTCCATATTTAGAAAATTGGTTCTTTTTATTTGCTCTACTGTGTGTTGCAAATATTTTCCCCAGTTATTTGTCATTTGACCATTTATTGCATGTGTTGAAATAGAGTTTTTATTGTTGCATAGTCATATTTATCTATTTTTACTTTTTTGGCTTCTAGGTTTTGTGTCAGATGGAAAGTCTGTCCTTTCTCTGGAATTGAAAATGTTTCTGTTTTCTTTAATAGTTTTTGGTTTTCCTTTTTATGTTTAATTACTCTTTAGCAATAAATACATCTTAAAATGAATATCAAAATATACCATTTTTTATTTCCTCATAATAGCCTTTGCTGTTTAATTGTGGGATGGCCTGTATGGCATAGACTAGATAGACAGACTAACAGTCAAGTGGTAGCTCTGTTACTTAATTGCTATGTGAGGTGAGCAGATTATGTATCTAAGTGTCTGTTTTCTCATAAGTAAAATAAAGATAATTGTACCTACCTCCAGGATAGTTATGAAAATTGGAAGATAATGTGTATATTAGTTATATTCTTATAGCAGGGCATCACAATTTATAATTCAACACATACTAGTTTTCTCCTTTCCATGAACTGTATGTCATGGTCACAGGGGAAAAAATTTAAAAAGGTAGCATCAGTTGATGATAAAAAACATGTTCCAGATTATCTCATAGAATACTATGCTTTAGTGATACTTTGGTGTTAATAAACAAATCTGTTCATTGCATCATTTATAAATAGTAGCATTTGTTTTCTAAAGAGAAAGCAATTGCAGGCTTGTATGTTAAAGCAAGAAAGCTGCAGTGGCATGTGGAAGAAATTTTTTTAATGCTCTTAAAGAGGAGGTTAGAAAACACATCTTATTTTGCCCCCTTCCCCATTACACAGTCTTTTATTGTCCAGATTGCTGTGGGTCTTCTCACCAAATGAGTTTTGTATCTCTAAGTTAATTTTCTGCCAGAATCACTTCAGTCTGATGGCTTTGGTGTTTGTGTATCCATTAAGCACACTGCCAGGATACGTCCACTACTTTCCACCTCTCCCATTAAACAGCTGTCAGCAGTGTTACAGAGCTACTCCCTTGCTCTGCATTAATTGTATGGAGCCGCAGGATGCAATGTAAAAGGGTCTGTAAAGGAGTTACGTGGGACTGGCTTAAGTCTCATAGAAGGTAAACATAAATCCTGTCATCAGTTGGGTCTAATTTATTAGTGTTATATACTTACATGAGTAGAAAAGATATAGAAGAAAGTGAGTTTCAGTGTTTAAGTTCTGTTTCTTGGTTAACCTCTTCCCCTTCATTCAACAACCTCCACCACTGAAATTCAGCAGTTCTGAACAAGCACATATTGAAGGAGACTTGGGTAAGAAGCTCTCATTAAAGTTGTATATAGCACCCTGCTGAGCTTTACAATTGGTTTTGAAATGAAAATCTGTTAGATTAGAGCAAATATTATTCTGGCTGTGGTGATAAGTAATGTGGAGAAGATTAATGATTTGTCTGTGAAAGCCAGTAAGTATTGTCTGCATTTGTTCCCTTTTTAAATAGGTGGAGGTGAGAGAGGTGGCAAGAAGGAAGGACAGATGATGCTTTTCATAGCTGTATGGTTGCCTTCTTCATATGAATTCGTGATTCCCTAGCTCTTTTCTCCCTTGATAAATCCAAGGAAGTTATAAATTTCAATTATACCCCCAGAGGCTAGAAAGTGGAGTGGAACCTGGAAGGAGGAGGGGTTAGGAATAAACTACCTTCTTTATATGACTTTAAGGGTTTTCATTTCTGTCTTCCTCTTGGCAATGTACGTTTTCTCTTCCCCTTTCCCTGGGTAAGTTGTGGTATCATGATCGTTCCTTTTGGGGGCAGATGTCTAAAGGTGAATGGGTGAAAAATGGTGGTAGAGGTAATGCTGGTCCTCTTGACCCACTGCATGCATCATTAACAGTAAAATTGAATTGAGCTGCTGTTGTGACCTTAGATCCCCTGACTCAGAAGGGCTGCCCAAGGTAGTCCCTACCTCCTCATTCAGTTGCAAGTGCCTGTTTTTCTGACCCACTCTAGTGTAAGGCAGGGAGAGTGACACCCACACCGTTCTGAAGCAGTGTGTGCCCTGGCAAAGAAAGACTGGCTTAGATGGGTACACCAATACTCAAACATAGATCTCATATATCATAGCAGACTTACAGTGGTAACAACACCATTCTAATCCTGTGATTTGGAAATCAAGCTCTTGGTATCAGGACTAGTTAGGTGATGATTGTTTGAATGTGGTATCCTGTAAACCTTTGCTATTTGAAGTATGATCTCCAGACCAGTAGCATCCTCATTGCCTAGAAGCTTGTTAGAAATGCAGAATTTCAGCCCGTGCCCCAGACCTACCAATTACTTAATCAGAATCTGCATTTTAACAAGACCCCCAAGTTATGTGAATGTACATTAAACTTTGAAAAGCTCTGTTATAAACCATAGCTGCTTTTTAAAAATTAGCATCTATTATGTCTTACCTTTGTTCAAAGTAGGCAAGAGTGTTTTTTGAAAAGAATAGAAAATGTCTTTTATTTCACCGGCAGTAGGCCTGATCATGATTTTAGTGTACCAGACAGCACCAAACAACTGCAATGCCACATTGTTTGGTGCTGTTTCTCAATCTTCGTGGAGATGCTATTTATAAATGCACTTATTTCTACCTAATCTCTGCAGCAGAAATAAGGCAGTTCTTTTAATAACAACAGCTACCATTTATTAAGAGTTTGCTATGTTCACGGCACTATATACTAAGTTTATAAATTCCCATTGAATCCTTCCTTACAACATGTGCTCCCCCCTTTTCCTTTCAAATGTGAGGACATAGGCCCAGAGAATTATAATGTGACTTGGTCAGGTCCTATATCTCCTTAAGTATTGAGGCTGAGATTCACACCTAAATTTGTCTGAGCCCAAAGCCTCTTAGCCAGTGTGCTTTTCTGCCCTTCTTCCATTTGGTCATTTATCTAAAAGCTTGTAGGTGAAATGTTAGTTTTCACTAATTTAGAATATTTGCCTTCAGAGTTATGATTCTTTAGGTCTTATATAGTGTACTATACAATTTGATGGAAACAGCCTTGGACTAGAATTCAGGAGATCAGAATTCTAGTATAGTTCTGCCACAAACTCAGTGACTCTTACCTTCGTCGGCCTTGTTTTTTCCCTTGTAAACTTCGGAAGCAGGTATGTTGCGGGGATAGGGGGAGGTATGTAGCTTTAAAGACAAAAAGTTTTCATATACTTTGCAAATAAGTAAAATCAAGTTTGCTACTAGAATATACTGTCTTTTTTAAATTTCTCAATTTGTAATATGCTAGGGGAAAAGGTATTTTGTAATACCTTTCAACAAATCTATATGGCCAGAAGGCGCTTTCAGAGATGCGCTAGCCAAACACTTTGAATAGAGGAAGATTAAATTTTTCTCAAAAGTTTTTATTCAGAAAACCTATCATGAGAAGCAGCTATAGGCATGTTATGTGTGAAGTTTGTTTTAAGGTAGACATTCCCCTTTTCATTGAACATTAATAACAATATTTAAGTCACTTTAATAACAATAAGGAAGATTTTCTATTTTAAAAGAAGAATTGAAAGCTGATTCTTCTAAGGAAAAATCCAGAATGTGCTGCCTCTAAGGTGCCTGTTCTACTTTTTGTCATAGGCAAGGGGGAAACATTTCATTTTGGCAAGAGGGAAATATCCAAGTTTAAGAGCAGTTTCATGCACGCAAAAGAAAAATGTCATTAATTGTCTGGAAAAATCAGGAATGATTCCTCCAGAAAAGCTCTTAAAAAGATTTCAAGTAATTTAAGTGGTATTTCTACTTCCTTACTCAATTTTGTCTCTAATACTTTCTATCATGTTCAAACAGACTACTCTTAGGGGAAAAAATCAGGTTAATGATATTGGTCAATTGTAGAAATCACTGTATTTAGTATTCCTTTCCTCAAAAGTATATTATTGAATTCAGTAATTCTATGACTAGGTATATATACCCCAAAGAACTGAAAACAGGTACTCAGACAAGTACATATGCATTCATGTTCGTTGCAGCACTATTAGCAAGAGTCCAAAGGGGCACACTGCCCTCCTATGTGTTATTGGATGAATGGATAAAACACTTTTCGTATATCTATACAGCAGAATATTATTCAACTATAGAAAGGAATGAAGTATAGATGTGTGCTCTAATGTGGATGAAACTCAAAAACATTTATGCAAAATGAAAGAAACCAGAGACACAAGAGGTCACTTACTGTATGATTCCATTTATATGAAATACGCAGAATAGGTAACTCTATAAAGATAGGACTCAGATGCATAGTCACCAGGGGCAGCATGGAAGAGGAATGAAGAGCAACTGTTCACAGGCCAGAGTTTCCTTTTGGTGATGAAAATAGTTTGGAACTGAATAGAGGCGGCAGTTGCGCAACATTATAAGTGTACTGAATATCACTGAATTGTTCACTTTAAAATGTTTAATTTTATGTTATGTGAATTGCACCTCAATACAAACTACATATTGGTTATTTATCCTTTGGTTGAATCTTTTATTACATCTGGTATGTGGTCATATGTCACATAATCATCAGAGATGCTTTTCTGGAATTCATTGTTAAGTTTAATACACTTTAATTTTGGATGCATTTATTACATTCTTTTGCTTTAGAAATAAGTTTCAATATCTAACTCAGGGATTTTAATTAAGTTGCTATAAATATAGCAGCATTAAAAAAAGTTTTTCCCTCCAGGAATTTACAAGTCACATACTTTTAGGAGTGGACATTATTAAGTAGAGGCAAAGGTAATTCTATTCCACTTGGAAGTCCTAGAACAATTTCCTTTACACCCGTTTTAGCACTGTAATTAGGGCTTTGTTTACCCACATTGTTACCTACAAGTAACAATACTTGTTACTTGGGACTTAGCCCTTTAGTTCAGCATCACATTATGGATTTTGTAAGCATTATTTTAGGATCTCTTTAGATGAACTTAAAGGCTTTTAAAATCTGACAGTGGACATCTCCTATGTATCATGTGTAATAGTTATTGTGGCACTTTATATTTTAATAAAATATCCTAACTTTATGGGGTGTGTGTGTGTAGTATAAACCTAGACATCTCTCTCAAAGTAGGAGTGCTCTATTTAGGAAGCAAATTTAGTTTTAGTTCTTTATGTGTATTAGCTATTTTTTTTTCTCTTGTAGATGAAATTCCACATCCAAGTTTTTTTTTAATTGATTAGTGTTTACTAAATAAGGACTAGATTTACTGACCTTTTTTCCTTTGTAACTAAGTAAATTCCTGTCCAATTTTATAAACATTTTCCCCAGTCCCAGAAGAAAAACCTTCCAAAGACTACAGGACTCTAAGGACATAGTAGTGATGGATAATGAACAATGAGCACAAGCAAAATGGTGTTGTTATGTGAATACAAACATCTGTTACACCCTCAAAATAAAGGATAGTTAAGAGAGTAGATTATAGTGATTTGTTTCTATGTCCTTCTGCTTTTAAATATTTCTTACAAATATGAATTTACCAAGCCTTTCCAATGCTTCATTTTTTTTACTAGCAGTTTGTTCTCATTCAGTCCTCATTCAAGAACCCATTTTCATGGAATCTTTCAAGTCCTTTTCAAGAAAACATCCAACAAAAAACCACCAAGATACGGAGATACCTTTTCCCAAGGTTAACTTTTTCTTTTGTAAGAGTATTTTAGGGAGCAGCTTGTCCTTCTAAAGGTACCTCTTTTTAATAGAGCATTTTTAATAGAATATATTGTTTAGCTGCCTTGGAATTAAGTATCTGAAATATTAATGAATGTACTAAAGCTTGAAAAACTCAGCAGTGTGTGTAACTTATCTAGCTTTCAGTAGCTCAGAGAGAGTAGAAAAGAATCAAAGCAAAATTTTAAAGAAAAACTGTTTTTCATGGCTGGCTGCCACAGTAGGTATAAAATATTAATATTTGTACAAAAGACTGTTGCTCTCAGCAGAGGTTTGAAACCAATCTGGACGTCTTAGGAGGGTGGGTGGTATGGTAGGGTGAGTGGAAGACTGACTCAGCAAAACATCTCAGGGAGCCTTCAGCCGCAGCCCACGGTGGGGACACAGCTTATCTCACCTGAGCTGTCCCTGCTGTGGGGCCTTGTTTCTGTTGTCTCTGTAATTCACTCAGGCCTCTTGCGGCAAAGCCTAGGAAGGCATTGCTTTTCAGGCTTGAAGGTGGTTAGCCAGCGTTCCCCAGGACATTGTTTGTACTCCCCAAGTTGTCACTCCGTTTGGGAGAACACATTTGCTAACAGAATATTTGGAAATTGGCTTCAGGTACTTAGTTCATAGAGGTATGTAAGTAAACCTCCCTGTAGTTAGTATCCCAGAAATACCGTGAAACCTAGGAACGAGGCTGTCTCTTCCTTTCCCTTTCTGTTTTGTATTTTGTGCCTCCTACTGAAATTCAGACTTAAGATCGTGTAGTCATATGGCATACTTTCACAAGATAAACAGTGTATGTGAGTTAGAAAACATAGGTCTCTAGCCTCAATTATAAATTTTGGGTTAGGTTTGTAGGAGCTAAATGTCTGTGTGATATACATTAAGAGGGTTTTAGGTAACATTGAACCAAAATTTCTGTATTGTTTTACAATTAAAAAATATTTCTCTCTCTTCCTTTATCTTTTTTAAGTCATTTCTTGATATCTGTAATATACTTCAATTTGAATGTATATGTTTGAGTGGTCTGTATTCCAAGCCTGTATTTTTTGTTGAGTCAGGATGTCTTTTTTTCCAAGTTAACTTCCTTAGGCAAGTGCATATCTGCTTGATTAGGTCCAGAAGGTGATGTCCCATTGCAGCTAAAGCTTGTCTGATGAAAGACTATGATAGTAAAGAATTTTACTGACCTCTCCTTAACAGTATGGCAACAAAATAAGGTTGAAGTTAATGTGCCAGCAAGTAAATTCCAAGTTACAGATTTCTACCCTACTGTGGGATCTTGGCTTGGCATCTGGTTTATCATGAATAGATTTCATATATTCTGTATAGAATTCCATTATATAGTGTAACTAGATGACTTGACTTTTTTCCTTTATGAAAAAAGCGTGGAGCAGAATAACCCACTCCAAATCAAGCTCTATTTTCTGCTTGTAAGGAATTGTTTCATTGACCTCTGATAAGATGTATTTTCAGTGAGGTTGACCTTGATTCTTATCACAGACACATTTGTTTCTCTTGACCAACTTGATTGAGCCTTACTTAATAATAGTTCATGGAGTAACTGGGCCATCAGTAGGACTCAAATAAATCTTCAGTTTTCAGCTTGGCTAGCTATTTCAATTTTATCTGAACCCCTACCTTGAGAAAAACTAGGGTTAATAGAAGAAGCTATGAGGGATCTGTCAGCCTTCTTTACCCATCTTCGTTAAAACAGTATATAGTTTTTTAAACATTTGTAAAAGTTTCCGTCAAGATATATCCACAAACTATTTGCATGTGGGTGGCCCTCTTTCTAACTGCTGATGTAAGGTTGCCCAAGCTGACAGTCATCCTGTAAGCTGACTGTACAAATTCTCAGCCTCTGGATCTTAGGAAGGTTAGCAATTCTGATTTTACCTTTTGCTGTCATTTCTACTTTATTAGTTTCTTTTTTACTAATATCAACAAACAAAACTTTAAATGTGATTGTCATAAAATGTCTTCCTTGTGGTTTCTTTTTTTAAAGATTTTATTTATTTTTAAAGAGAGGGGATGGGAGGGAGAAAGGAAGAAAAACATCGATATATGAGGGAAACATCAATCGGTTGCCTCTCACATGTGTCCCATGCGAGGGACCAGGTCCGCAACCCAGGTGTGTGCCATGACTAGGAATTGAACTCTTCACCTTTTGCTTTGCAGGACAATGCCCAACCGGGCCACGTTGGTCAGGGTTTCTTGTGGTTTCTTAACTTACAATTAAAGTATTAATCTGGGTATAATACAGTGAAACAACACTTACAGATTGTACTTGGCTATAATCTCAGGCTATAACCAAAGTAAGAACTTGTATCTAAAATACATAAAAAATACCTACATATTAATTTTTTAAATAAAAGACACTTCTCCCCCTTAAAAAAAACTCTGTAGGTAAATAGGCAAAAATTTGGCATTTTATAAAAAGGGGTATTCAACTGGTCAGTAAACATGAAAAAACAGTTATAAATTCTCATGATCAGGGAAGTGCAAAGAACATACGAAGTGTTGGTGAGGATATAGGGCAATAGCAGTCTTTATGCATTTCTATTCGGAGGGTGAAATTTTTTCCATATCTTTTACATGTGCTATAATACACAGATAAGTTGCTGTTATTTTTGTTTTAATGAGTCACAGATGAAGGCAAATAAATATAAGGAAAACATTAAGTTTATATTTACCTTAAATTATTCTATATTTAGTGTTCTTCATTTCTGTGTATAAATTTAAGTTTCTATCTGGTATCAGTTTCCTTCTGCTTGAAGAACTTGCTTTAACATTACTTGTTATATAGGTCTGCTGAAAAAATCTTCAACCTTTTTTTTGGTGTATGTGTGAGAAATTTTTAAAATATATTTTAAAATATATTTCTATTATAAATAATGTATTTTTCTATTTTATAGAATACATATTTAAAATATATTTTACATATAATATGCACCCCTATATTCATTGCAGCATTATTTTCAATAGCCAAGATAGGAGAAACAACTAGTGTCCATCAGTAGATGAAGAAAATTATATACATAAACACACAGGAATAGTATTTAGTCACAAAGAAAAGAAGGAAATTTTGCCATTTGTGCTGTGGATGAACCTTGAGGGTATTATACTAAGTGAACTAATTTGGGGAGGGGAACCTCTATATCCTCACTTATATGTGGGGTCTTTATAAAAAATAAACTTACAGATACAGAGAATTGACAGGTGGTTGACAGAGCTGGGAGGGGGCTGGACAAATTGAGTGAAGGGGGTCAAAAAAGTTACAGACTTCCAGTTATAAAATAAATAAGTCATGGGGATATAATGTATAACATGATGACCATAGTTAATAATTCCATAATTGCATATTTGAAAGTTGCTAAGAGAGTATATTTTAGAAGTCCTAATCACAAGGAAAAAATTTAAGGTTATAGATGTTAACTAGACTTAGGGTGATCATTTCATAATAATGTACAACTATTGAATCCATGGTATACATGAAACTAATACAGTGTTATGTGTCAGTTATGCCTCAGTATTTTAAAATGAAGAGGAAGATATAAGGAACTGTTCCAACCTTTGGAAAAAAAAGACCATTCTGAGTTTAATACTAAAGGAAAAAACCCCAGTAAGAAAAAGTGAAGAATTTAACAGCATAAACATTCTTGAAGGTTTATAGAGAAACTTATAAGAATTTTAAGAGTAAATGTCAAATTGCAAAGAAATAATAGTAACATACATGGTAAAGGCTTACTCTTTTTTTTAGAAGAAAGGTCTTTAAAATTTTTATTTATTTTTGAGAGAGAGAGAAACATTAATTTGTTGTTCCACTTACTTATACATTCATTGGTTGATTATTTTTAATCCTCACCTAAGGACATGCTTACTGATTTTAGAGGGAGGGAAGGGGAAGGAGAGAAGCATCAGTGTGAGAGAGAAACATCAATTGGTTACCTCTCATACACTTGCCAGCTGAGGACCAAACCCTCAATCTGGGCATTTGCCCTGACTAGGAATTGAACCCACGGCCTTTTGGTTTATGGGACAATGCTCCAACCAACTGAGCCACACTGACCAGAGCCATGGGTTGACTCTTGTATGTGCCCTGACCAGGGATTGAACCTGCAACCATGGCATATTGGAATGATGCTCTAACCAACTGGGCTACTCAGCCAGGGTGGCAAAGGCTTACTTTTGTTACTGTATAGTAAGCTCTCCTTTATTAAAAAAGACAGATGTCCAACAGAAAACCTGACTAGAACATGAACATAAAACTTAAAAAGAAGTGCAAATGCCCAACAAATACAGGAAAATAACATACAATATTGCTAATAGTAAAATAAATTAGGTAATATTAGTCACTATTAAATTGGTAGGTTCGATTTTTGAAATGATGGACCTATTAGTATTTGTAAAAATTTGCACTTACATGTGAAAGACTCTATTATACTAAGAAGCAGTGGATATCAAAATCATTTCAAAAATATCTTCAAGACATTTACCTGGTCATTCTTTTTAGCTTATTATATTTGAAGTAGAGATGCTTAAGATTTTGGTCTGAGGCATTTATTATAGTTTTATTTATAAAAATTAGAAAATATTTTCTCTGAATATAGAATTATGGGTTGACTTTTTTCTTTTCAGCACTTTAAACATACTCCATTTGCTTCTGGCTTCCATGGTTTCAGATGTGAAGGTCTGCTGAAGTTCTTTTCAGCAAGACTTTTTCCCTTAGCTGTCTTTAATATTTTATCTTTTTCTGTTTTATATTCTACATGAGTTGAAATCATACAGTTCTTGTCCTTTTCCATCTGACTTGTTGCACTTAGCATAATACTCTCAAGGTCCATCCATGTTGTCACAAATGCCAATATTTCATCTTTTTTATGGTTGAGTAAAATTCCATTGTATATATCCCACATCTTTTTTATTCATCTGTTGATGGACACTTAGGTGGTTTCCATGTGTTGGTTATTCTCATAATGCTGCAGTGAAGAGAGGAGTACATATATCTTTATGTATTAACAAAACAAAAAAAATAACAAGTGAACTAACAAAGCAAACAATAGCCCATAGATGCAACAGAATGGTGGTCACCAGAGAGGAAGGTGAATATTAAATATGGAGAAATCTGCACCAGTGCTTATCATAGTAAAATGAATTCTGTGAAAGCAGAGAGAATTGGGTAACAACCATAATACAACTGCTAAAAACTAAAGTATTCAGCAAAAAGGACACGTTTCATTGAAAGAAGCAATACTAAGATCAAACAGCCCAGATCAACAGGAACAATGAAATGCAGAAGGCAGTGGGATGCCTTCTTTAAAAAGGTAGTAGGAAAATTATTGTCAAATTAAAACACAGGGAAAATATCCTTCAGAAATGAAGATGAGAAGGCATTTTCATGAAAACAAAAACCAGGGGACACTGTCATCTGCAGATCTGCATTAAAAGAGTACTAAAACAGCCCTGGCTTGTGTGGCTCAGTGGACTGAGTACTGGCCTGTTAACCAAAGGGTCACTGGTTCAATTCCCAGTCAGGGCACATGCCTGGTTTGCAGGCCAGGTCCCCAGTTGGGGGCATGCTGGAGGCAACCACACATGATAAATTCTCTCCTTCTCATTCTCCCTCCCTTCCCCATTCTCTAAAAATGAATAAATAAAAATTTAAAAAAATAGAAGAGTACTAGGAGAAACAAAAACCCTCTAGGCAGAAGGGGAAAAATGCTGGTAAAGAAAATGATCAACAAGGGATGAAATAAAATTCCTGTAACTTAATTTAAATGAATATTGACTCTGAAAATTTATCGATTCCATTGTCTTCTGGAGTTTAAAATAGAAGTTGAACCAAAATGGAAGGCAACAACAGTTAACATAAAGGAAGAAGAGCATTAATTGGTGTAAAAATATGCTGAGGTTTTAGTGGTATTTGAAATAAGGTAAAAATAATCATTTGAACAAGACTGTGAAAGCTTAAGGATACAAAGGGAAAAACTACCTTTCTCAAGGTTATGTAGCTAGAATGGAACTCAGATTGGTCTATAACCAAGTTGCTGCTTTTTTTTCACTTTATAATGTTTTTGTTTCTTTTCCATTCTTGGGCTACCACCTGTTTTCTTCCTTGTTTGTGCCCTGTCTTTTCCTTAAAACAATATATAGTTATCTGCATTTCACTACAACTTTCATTCACTTCCTGACTAGCTACCTTAATACATGATACAGTTTCATGTTCATCTTCCATAACTACTGTTTTCTGCTCCTGTGTTTTATGCCTCAGACCTATACTTCTTTCTAGTGACTCCACTAAGCTCAGCCCTGTTTTTTCTTACCTTGCTCTTCCGGAAAGGAAAAATCCCCCCTAGCATGTTCAATCCTGTCCTCAGTTCAAGCTCTACTGGCAAACCTGTCTTAGTTTTTAATTCTTCCTTGGTATGAGGAAAGTGCTTAGATTTGGGAATTCAACAGAGGTATATCCTGACTGCCACTTTCCAGCTCTGTGACTCTGAGCAAATTTCCCAACAGCCATGGGTCTCGGTTTCTCCATCTGTAAATGAAGTTAATTAAACTACTTCAAAAGGTTGTTGGTTAATTGAAATAACACTTAATTGCCCAATAGAGTTCCTAGTTAGGCATTTTAATACATTTTAATGTATCTCCTTTGTTATAAATACATAATTGCAATCTATTAATAGTTTTGTATCTTGTTGTCCATTTTGTATCCTGTTATCCATTTTGTATCCATTATTTGACGTAACACGTCATGACCATTTATTTATCTATGGAAATATGATAATGCTAATAATTCTATTATAGATCATGTGGTAATATAATCAATATAATTATAATAATTCTACTTTATAGCAAAAATAATCTTTGAAAGTATTCTTGATGGTATAATGATTCATGCTCTTATGTTTATACTTTAATCATTGTTTTTACTGAGCATATCAACTGTTTTAAAGTTTCACTAATAGAAATAATCCTGTGGAGAATATCTTTGTGAAGTCTTTGACATGGTTAAGTTGTATCAGAAATACCATTTGGGTTCTGTCCAGTGGTCATGGAGATATGATAGGAAGGACCATTAAGTGATAGAGCAAGTACAGGGAAGGAACATGGACCTCACTGCCCAGAAGCCAACAAAACTCTGAGCACCTACTTCCTTTAAAATGTACTGAAGAAATACTGGGGAAGGTAGAAGTCTGGATTATTTTCAAAAGATGTTTGATGAGTATCTGTATCTCTTTTCAAAGCTAGAATTAAGGACAACTGAGACAAGTTGCTTTTCTAATAACTGAAAGACAATGGTGACTAAGCAGAGCCCAAAGGAGTTTCTAACTTAGTTTAGCTCAAGTGTACTTGCAAAGTTGGAACTATATCTTATCTAGAATCTAGCAAACTTCTTTGCTTATAATTAGCATTTGGTTGATTTAAAACATGTGTTCTGAATTGATTTATTACTATGTATTCAAATCTAGGATCCACAAAGTAAAGATCAGACCTGGTTTTATGACTGAATTTACTATGTAGAGCTCATGTTGCTGCTCTGTATAAGACCATAAGTCTTGGTTGTCTTCCCCAAATTCCAATACAAAAGCTGTTATGTTATAGTTAGTTTTTTGGCAAAAATATATTTTGGTATAAAACTAATAAAGAAAGCTTATTGAAAAGACATGGAAGCCTGGTAGCTGAAAAATTTGAACACTTTAGCCAAAATGAATGCAAGTAAACCCTTATCTCCTAAAGTAGATTCCTTTTTATTGAATTTATTGGAGTGGCAGTAGTTAACAAAATTACACAGGCTTCAGGTACACAATCCTACAACATATCATCTGTACACACTGTACTGTATGTTTACCACCCAAGTCAAGTCTCCATCCATCACCATTTATCCCCCCATACCCTCCTGCACATTCCCCACCCCCTCCCCCCATAATCACCACACTGTTGTCCATGTCCATGACTTTTTTGTCTTTTTTTTTGTTCAATCCTTCTATCCCTCCTACCCAGCACCCTCCCCTCCAACTTGACAGCTGTCAGCCTCTTCTCTATGAGTCTGTGTCTTTTTCTTGTTAGTTCATTAGATTCCACATGTGATAGAAATCTTATGGTACTTGTCTTCCTCTGACTGGCTTAGTTCACTTAGCATAATGCTCTGCAGATCTATCCATGCTGTGGCAAAGAATAAGATTTCCTTCTTTTTTACGGTTAAGTAGTATTCCATTGTGTAAATGTGTCACAGCTTTTGTATCCACTCATCTACAAATTTTGGCTCTTGTAAATAAGCTGCAATGGACGTAGGGGTACATATATTCTTTCAAATTAGTGTTTTGGGTTTCTTTGAATAAATTCCCAGAGAAGTGGAATTGCTAGGTCATAAGGCAGTTCCATTTTTAATTTTTTGAGGTAACTCCATACCGTGTTCCACAGTCTGTATTCCCACTAACAGTGCATGGGGATTCCCTTTTCCCTTCATTCTTGCCAGCACTTATTTGTAGATTTCTTGAAAGATAGCTATTCTGACAGGTGTGAAGTGACATCTCATTGTGGTTTTAATTTGCATTGCTCTGATTATTAGTGATGTTGAACATCTTTTCATATGTCTATTGGCCATCTGTATATCCTCTTAGGAGAAATGTCTATTCAGGTCCTTTGCTCATTTTTTTGGATTGCTTGTTTTATTTTGTTGTTGTTGAATTTTGTAAGTTCTTTATAAATTGTGGATATTAACCCCTTATTTGATGTATCATTGGTGAGTATGTTATCCCATTCAGTGGGTTGTCTTTATAGTTTGTTGATGGTTTCCTTTGCTGTGCAAAAACTTTTTAGTTTGATGTAGTCCCATTTATTTTTTCTTTTGTTGCTCTTGCCCAAGAAGATACAATACATCAGAAAAAATATGAGAAATGTCCAAGATTTTACTGCCTGTGTTTTCTTCTAGTATTTTTATGACTTTGACTAACATTTAAGTCTTTAATCCATTTTGAATTTATTCTTGTGTATGGTGTAAGAAGATGGTCTAGTTTCATATTTTTGTACATATCAGTGCAATATTCCCAGTATCATTTATTGAATAGACTGTCTTTATCCATTATATGTTTTGCCTCCACTGTCAAATATAAATCAACTCTTAAGGCTTGGGTTTATTTCTGGGCTCTGTATTCTGTTCCATTGATCTATATGCCTGTTCTTGAACCACTACCATGCTGATGTGATTACTGTGGCCTTGTTATATAGTTTGATATCAGATAACATGATTCCTCCAACTTTGTTCTCCTTTCTCAAAGTCATTGTTGCTATTTGGGGTCTTTTGTGGTTCCAGATAAATTTTTGGGATATGTGTTCTAGTTCTATGAAATATGCCATTGGTATCTTGAGAGGAATTGCATTGAATCTATAGATTGTTTTGGTTAGTATGGACATTTTAATGATGTTAATTCTTCCTATCCATGAACATGGTATGTGTTTCTATTTGTTTGTATCTTCTTCAGTGTCTTATAATTTTCCAAGTACAGGTTTTTTACATCCTTGGTTAAATTTATTCCTAATATTTTACTCTTTTTGAAGCAGTTGTGAACGGGATTGCTTTCTTAGTTTCTCTTTCTGGCAGTTCATTATTGGTATATAAAAAGGCAGCTGATTTCTGGATATTTTGTGTCCTGCTACTTTACTGAATTTATTTCTAGAAGTTTTTTGGTGTACTGTTTAGGGTTCTCTAACAGTATCATGTAATCTACAAATGATGGCAGTTTCATTTTCCCTTCTCATTGGATGCCTTTTATTTCTTCTTGTTGTCTGATTGCTGTGGTTAGGACTTCCAGTACTATGTTGAATAAGAGTGGTGAAGGCAGGCATCCTTGTCTTGCTTCTGATCTTAAGGGAAATGCTTATATTTTGCCCATTGAGTATGAAGTTGGCTGTGGTTTGTCATGGATGGCTTTTATTACATTGAAGTATTTTCCCTCTATTCTCACTTTGCTGAGAATTTTTATCATAAATGGATACTGGGTTTTATCAAATGCTTTTTTAAACATCTATTGATATGATCATGTGCTTTTATCCTTCCTTTTGTTTATGTAGTGTATCACATTTATTGATTTGCGGATATTGTATCAACCTTACATCCTCAGAATAAATTCCATGCATAAATGGCCAATAGTAGTCAAGACTGAATTATAACAGGAGGACCCACATAACCCACACAAGAGACACATTCCTGGAGCGCACAGCTCAGTTGATCAAGGGGACTGAACTACTGGACCCCACAGGATACCTACTATGTGAGGCCACCCTATGAAGACTGAGAGTCATAGTGGATCTATCCAATGCATAGGCACAAATGCAAAGCGGCAGCCAAAATGGGGAAACAAAGAAACAGGCCCCAAGTGAAAGAACAGAAGAATCTCCAGAAAAAGAGCCAAATGCAGTAGAGGCATGTGATTTATCAGATAGAGAATTCAGAGTAATAGTTATAAGGATGCCCAACTGCGTGAAAAAAGGACATAGAAATCATAAAAATGACCAGTCAGAAATAAAGAATGCCGTATCTGAAATGAAGAATCCAGTGGGTAGAATAAACACTGTAGGTTGGATTAAGTAGAAGATTGAATCAGCAATTTGGGCAACAAGGTAGGAAAAACACCCAATCAGAGCAGCAAAAAGAAAAAAGAATTTCTAAAAATGAGGGTAGTTGAAAAGGACCTTTGGGACAACACAAAGTGTAACAACATCCACATCATAGGGCTACCATGAGAGTAGATTCCTGAGATCTAAGTTTAAAATAATTTATTTAGATACAAGATAATAGGAAAGGACTTAGCTTTGCTTTAGTTTCTCTTTATAGAAACTGAACTTCATATAGATGGACTCTATAATGAGAAAAGGAGCATAGCATTCAGTGATAGAAAATACCTGTCCAATTTTACTAGTCTTAAATGTTGTTAAAGGTGGAGATTTTGCCTTTTGTGTAAATCAAGTTGAAACATTTTTCTAGCTGGAGTGGATGTCATTGCACCAGCCGCTTGTTTGATCTAGTTAATGGTGCTTGCATTTATTGCAGTGTGCCTCTCCTTCCCTCATTGTGAGACCAAGTTTGTTGTTTGTAGGAGGCTCACAGGAATGGTGTGCAGATTTGCTTTAACCAAGCAATTATATCAGTATGTATGTGACAGCCAGTAGTTTAAAGCAGTAATTCAGCCCTGTCTGGAAGGATTATTTACCCTTCCATTTACTCACATTTCTCTGTTTATACTGAATTTTAGATCCAGAGTTAGTTTTCTGTGGTAATATGCTGTACTCATACAATTAGCAACCGTGACTTGAGTTGAAAGTCCTTTCATCTTGTATTTTACTGATAGTCAGGAAGCAGGTAGATTTTTATGTTTTCTCTAGGAGTCTTTTAGGGATGGCTCAGTCAGTCACAGGACATCTCCGAAACAATTGTCATGACATTCATCTAATGGCACTTGGCAAAATAATTAAAATGAATAGGTTTGGATATTTAAGAAAGCAGAGTTAAATCTTTTGTTTAAATACCCCACCTCTACTTACTGTTTCAAAATGAATTTTATTCTTCAAATGACTTAAATTCTAGGGTTAAAAAATAGAACTTCTAATGAGAGAATATTATGCATTGATCTCCTAATATCGTGCTTTGTATTAAAGCATTAATGCAAAGTTGGCCTTTTTACTGATATAGTGGTTTCCTCAGCTTGTTAAAACAAATTTGAACTTACCAGTCATGTTTTATATTCAATTTCAGCTTTTGTATGAACTCAGATGTGCCAAACTGCATTTCTTCAGTGTTTTTATTTAGTGAAATGAACTAGTCCCTCCCCTTTCTCTTTGTATGAAGCTTTTACCTTCCTCACCACCACCTCAGCATGTATGAGAAATGGAGATGTTAAAATATAAGAAAATAATGCAGATGAGAAAGGGGAAAGTCCATTGAGATTGGTTTAATAGACTCTTATTAAGTCTGCTTTGATGAAAGACCACCCAATACATTATAATGTGTTGGCCCTTCTCTAGTTATTTTACTAGGGGAAAAAAAAGTATTTTGTATTTCTACTTCAATTTGCAAGAAACATCTAAAAAGAAATATTGCAAAGCCAGCAGAGGGAGCATATCCTGTGTCTGTTGAGTTGTATTGAAAAAAATGCTGTGTCTTTTTAAAGACTCTTGACCAAAACAACTAAAAATAAGCAAGATAATTTTTCCAATGTGATTTCAAAATTGATATTAGTAAAACTAGAGAAAAAATCAAAAAAGATTCTCTGTCAAAATTTGATAATGGGTCTTCTCCCCAAATATAGATGTCAGGTATACGAAAAATGATCAGTTCTAAAGAATGGTTCTGAAAAACAGAATGACTTTAGTAGGCATTTAAAAGAGTTAACCTAATTTTTTTAAAAAAGAAGAATGACCAACAAGAATTGTCATTTATCTGGGGTATTTATTTTACAGTTAAAACATTTAATTTGATAGATACAACTGTGTTAATATTGCTTCCTAAAAATAATTTTTAAAAGCATCATGCAGTAATGACCTGTGTTGAACTTGTGGGTTTAATCTTCAAACTTTACAATAGTGTAAACACTAAGTTAACAAGGCAGATTACAGTTTAAAATCTTGAATTATTCAGGAAAATAACTACAGTAGTATAACTACTGGCTTAAAATCAAAGCTTGTAAGTTAAGCATGGCACTGACAGAAGGTTTACCTCTTCCCCAGTGTTACCAAGCCAGTTTCACAGGTTGAGGGATTTCAATTCTCTGGGGACCATTAGCTGCTTTAAGGAAATCACTTTTCAATCTTATTTTTTTCTATCTATATTTGCTTTCTGGGGATATGTTCTGTTTGTTTCTACCCTTTATTAGCTGTAAGACTTAAGGCAAATTAATTTGGGAGCCTCTTGTTTCCTCAAAACAAGTTAAAGCAACTAACCACAGTATCTGTGTAATCAATTGCTCAGGGAACAGATAGGTGGTAGTGGTTTTGAGTTGTTGGTCCTCCTCACACAGGCATTACTTCCTCTGATGTTATCACTGTGTGCACCTCTTTTTAAACTAAATCAAACAAGAATATATATCTTGAGAATCTTTTTAATGGACTTTTTTTTTTAAGAGCAGTTTTAGGTCTACAGCAAAATTGAGAGGAAGGTACAGAGATTTCCCATACTCCCCCCATACCCCACATGTGCACAGCCTATTCTATTATCAACATACCCCACCAGCACAGTACATTTGTTAGAATCGATGAGCCTACACATTCATTATTGTCACTCAAAGTCTACAGGGGTCACTTTCAGTACTGTGTATTCTCTGGGTTTAGACAAATGCATAATGATACATATCCTCTTTTAATAGTATCATACAAAGTAGTTTCACTGCCCTAAAAAACCTCTGTGTTACACCTATTCATCCCTCCCTTCCCTAGCAACCACGGATCTTTTTACTATCTCCATAATTTTTCCTTTTTCATTATGTTACATAGTTGGAGTCATACAGTATGTAGTTTTTTCAGATTGGCTTTCTTCCCCTACTTAGTAATATGTGTTTAGGTTCCTCTGTGTCTTTTTGGGGCTTGATAGCTCATTTCTTTTTAGCATTGAATAATAAATATTCCATTGTTTGGATGTACCATACTTTATTTATCCATTTACCCACGGAAGTATATTTTGGTTGCTTTCATGTTTTGGCAATTTTGAGTAAAGCTTCTGTAAAGTTTATACAATCGCGTGTAGGCTCTTGTGTGAATATAATTTTTCAGCTCCTTTGGGTAAATACCAAGGAGTATGATTGATTGGATTGCATGGTAAGATTCTGTTTAGTTTTGTAAGAATCACCAAACTGCCTTCCAGTGTGGCTGTACCATTTTGCATTCCCACAAGCAATGAAGAACATTCCAGTTGCTCTACATTCTCACCAGCATTTGGTGCTTTCAGTGTTCTGGATTTGGATCATTCTAATAGGTGTGTAGTGATAACTTGTTTTAATTTGCATTTCAATGATACATGATATGGGACATCTTTTCATATACTTATTTGTCATCTATATATCTTCTTTAACAGAAACAGACATGTCTGTTAAAGCCTTGGCCCAGATTTTAATTGTATTGTTTTTGTTCTTACTGTTGATTTTTTAAAGAGTTCTTTGTGTATTTTGGATGAGTCCTTTTTCAGATATGTCTTTTGGAAATATTTCTTCTAGTCTGTGCTTGTATTCCCATTCTCTTGACAGTATATTTTTCCAGAACAGATTTTTAATTTTATTGATGTTCAATTTATCAGTATTTTTTCCATGGGTTGTGCTTTTGGTGTTGCATCAAAAACATCATTGTCAAACCTAAGCTCATCAAGGTTTTCCATCTTGAGAATCTTGAAAGAGAAAGGAGACACAAAAGACCTTTTTGTTTGCTTTTCAGCATGTGTCATGGGAAGAGATTTTCACATATTTATATGCTATTGGTAAGGAACCAGCACATAGGGAAAGTTGAAGGGGGACTAGTTGGCTTGAAGTGGCCCTAGTGCAGTTGTTTAAATCTTTCCAGCAGAATTTGGCAGTTTAGATTAGAAGCAGGTTATGGGACTCATCCAGGGTTAGGGGTTTGTTTGTTTGCAGAACCTATGGAATAGAAGACAGGATTGAAAGGGATTGGTGACAGTATAAATACTGGACCTTAGGAATTTACTGGTTGGATAAGGACTTAAGACTGGGAAGAAGCTAATGATCATTTAAGAGGAACTGGGGAAGAAAAGCAACAATTGTAGGATTAAAGGAAAGGAGTACAGACTATGGAAGTAAAGTAGACTGTGGCCAGAGTTTGTGGTAGTGGGTTACAGATTTTCTGAAATGGGTTGTTTGGGGTCCTCAGGGTTATTACTACCTTGGGAGTAGTTAACTGAAGACGAATGGTCATAAATGTCACTAGAAGAAATGAGGTGAGGGCCCTGATGACTTCTGGGTTGGGGAGGTTGTCTGCAAGATAAGGATGAGGATAGCAGTTCCTGTTTATTGGATTTATTATATGCTGGGGAACTGTTCAGTGTGCCTTAATGTGTATTAACAAAGTCAGATTGGACCTAAATACAACTTCTGTAGCCCTTGAATTAGTTTGAATATAGGAGGATAAGAAATAGCCCATTTTTTTCTCAGAAATTTCAGACAGTTCATCATGTTTTAAGAAATAATCAAGGCAAGTTAAGTGGGAATCAGATTGTGCCGAGACAGCACACAAAGAGGCATCAAGGTTCCTCTGTTGACCTTTAGAACGTGAAGGAGGAGCCATCACCCGTTTTGAGTGGTTTCTTTTTTTAATTTGATCTCCTTTTTTTATTTGATCTCTGCACAGCTAGGAAAATCAGCACCATTTGCAAATTGTGTAAGTCTCTCAAGATTTGGAGTTCACAAACAAATGAAGTGTAAAAGCCTCTAAGACAGACTAGGCCCCCAAATTTTTGAACTTTATATGATATTTCTTACTGGTATCTAAAGTAATTCTCCTAACTGCTACAGGAAACTAACTATTGGAAACTTTTAACAATCATTTTACTCCTCTCCTCTTAAAAAGGAATAGAATATTCTTTTCTTGCTTAAGAAATTCTTACTTTAAACCACTTACTTTTGCAATTTATTTTTCATTATGCTTTATTTCAGAGTGGGTTGATTACTTAAATTTAGAACACATATATCTTCTTAGAGGGTAATGATTCAGAGTGAATACTAAAAATTAGAATTTAAATTCACTTAATTATTAAAGATCACTTTTTGCTTAGATATAACCAAATATAAATTGTGATGGATATTTCATAGAATTAATTTAAGTAAATGTTTTCTACATGTGATTAGAGGCACTATATTCTTTGCAGGTGTTCTCTTGTTTTTAAACATAATCAGGTTTGAAACTTCCTATTACATATACAAGGTTGTTGATGGGGGATGGGTTGCTTTTTATCTGCTTCATCTTACTAAGTAGAATTGAGTGGAAATTAAATTTTTACACCTCCTGAGCCTGTTGTAGAGTTGATTTTACATTGACCTTTGGAGTTCATAAATATAGGTCAGCTTTTCTTTCTTGGTGTTTTTTTTGACACTTTGATACATGGGGTTATGAAAATTTTGTACATGCATTAAAATTGTCCCTTTTTCTTGGTGAACTACAACTGAGATGAGGTATATAACTCAAGAGCAGGAAGAACTAAAATGCTTTGCTTGAGAAGACATCTTCACATGTGATATTCTTAAACCTTCCATTATGTTTGTTTACTTTGCAATCTCATTTTCAAAATATGTAATTATAACCAAGGCATTTTTTAACTTCTTTTTAATAAAGGATTTCTTCCTTCTGCTGCCCTAATTTTGCTTATTCAGGCCATGTTTTATGGTTTCTAAGCAACATGATAATACATGGTTGGACATGTATGTCCAGCATTTAAGTGATGGTTTATTTTACCTTTGAAACCCTTAAAAATAATTCTCAAAAAGTGAGAAGCTGATACATTTTTAGTGTAACCACATTCTGAGTTTTTAGTAATATGTATATGTAGGCACAGGCAAGACAGTAAACTAATGTTGCTTAATTAGTATATGAGAGTTCCTCATTAACATAATTCTTGTAAAAATTACTGCATTTTCTTTTTCTCTAGTACAAACTGTTGGGTTACTTCAGAACCGAGCAGACATACTAGAAATCTAGAAAAGGTGCAGATTCTGTCATATCATATCTATGTTTTAATTTTCTAGAAATAGTTCAGAGTGGGAATTTCTGGAATGGCTATATAATAAGGTTAGTAGACATTCTTCCCAGTGAAACAGCCATCTACTGAAAATCATTTTTAAAAAATTTTAATCTCTGGTTATTATCCTAAGAGCACATAGCAAGTGGAGAAATGCCTATTCAATAAAATCTAAATCTTGGCAAGAACTTGTGGCGTTGGAGTCACAACCTGCTCCTTTTCACTCTCTCTCCCAGCACCAAGTTACAGAAGGTCTACTACGGGTTCATGCAGCCAAGAGTACAGAGCTCTTTCTTCCCCCAGCTCTGAACTGGGGGTACAGTGTCACTCTGCCTCCAGTCCTACTGCAAAAACACTTTTCTGTACACGGGTGGTTGAGGGGACTGATGATTCCTTCCATGACGCAGCTCCCACTCATACAGCAGAAAGGACTCAACTTCAGGCGTAACAAGCCAGAGATACTGGACCTGTGATCGTCCTTTCCCCAGTTTGCTCATAGGGCTGAGGTTCTATACCAGGAAGCGGAAGCCAGGGTGAACCCAGGGTGTTGGCTATGAGAGAGGCAAGCTGTTGTCCTGACCCTAAGTACCTGTGTGGTGGTAGAGGTTCTGCATTGGGCAGTGGGGGTATGGGAGGAATGGTGAAGACACTGCCTTTATTTGGAACAAAGCCTAGAGAAGTTCAAGCCTAAGGGGAAAGGTAGCTCTGTGATACTAGTAATGAAAAGCAAAAATGTAAAGCAGCCAGAAATTGAACGGAACCAAGGAAAAAGACACCCAAAAAGAGCCTTCCTGGGATCACAGCCATACTTTCAAATCTGGAAAGCTGTGGGCGTGCACTGGGCAGTACCCACTCAGGAGCAATTTGAGCAGGATGTGGAATGGACTTGAAAGCATTTCCCAAGCCACAAACAGACTCATCAGTAAAATGGCTCAAGGGGCTGAAACACAGCCTATGAACAAACATGACTAAAAATAACTTATTCTGACCCAGGAGGGATTGCTAGAAAGCCAAGTTTAAAAATAAAGTTACATTCCACATTCATGTCTGGTGGTATGGAAGATTGTGTGCAAGCCCAGTGCTGTACCCTCTCAAGTAGTGTTCAGAGAGAAGAGAGCCTCCAAGCTTCTTGTCTCTGGCTGAATGTAGGACAAAACCATAAATTTCCTGAAAAGTGAAAAGTCTCCAAGCCACACACACATTCAACAGTAAGGGGCGAAAAATCTAACTGGGTATGGAGACTTAAGTACGGCCTTTGATCAGTAAGTGCATGTATGTGGCCCAGGAGTGACACCTAGAGATGTAGGTTAATAGATGTGAAACAAGGGGGGAAAGTCTGAGCAAGGATATCAGAGGCTACAATCTGCAGGGGAAATAGACCTCACAAAATTAGTCTAACGAGGCCTCTCAACAAATAATCAACCAGCCAAACAACAAGCCTCCCATAAGGGGGAGGGTAAGTAATCGGAGTTGGTACAGTATATTATCTAAAACATCCAGTTTTCAACGAAAAGTTACAAAACATGCAAAGAAATGGGAAGTATGACTATACACAGGAAAAAGGTAGGCAATAGAAACTGTCTTTTAGAGGGCCCAGATATTAGATAAGAATTTCAAATTGTATGTTTTAATATTATATAAGTATAAATATATTTAAAGGAAGGCATGATTACAATGACTCTGAATCAAACAGAGAATATCAATAGATAGAAATTATAAAAATTAGCCAAGTAGAAATGGAGACTTCAGAAGCTAAGTGGGTAAGCAAACTTTAATATGTAATAGTAAATATATTTTTAAAAGGTAAACCATATGATAGTATATCCAGAAACTATGAAATCAGAGTTCAGTTTCTATACAGTGTATGCTTGGGCAGACAGCACTTGTTCCATTTAATTCGTCTTGTTTAATTCGTCTTGTTTTATAAGACACCAAGTTGCTTCAAAGCTTATGTAAAACATAATGCTCTTTTTGCCTGAGGAGCAGGATCTTTAGTCACAAACTCGACTAACCCAACATATATTTTTTTTCCTTTTTCTTTGGGCTACTCAATCTCTTAGGGAACAAAAAGTAGGGATTCCATGGCCATTTCTAGCTTATAACCCCTTACAGGGCTGTAAATGTAATGGGTAAGCACATACAACATAAAATATTAGGAAAGCAGTAGAAAATGTTTTTAGATTATCTAAATGATAGCCAGGCCTTGGTGTAGCCCCCCGCCCCCTTGTGATCCTCCTCATGTCTGGCACAGTCTAGGCATTTGGAGTTCAGCAGAGTAGAATTTTTGGCAGGGCTGTTTGATGAGTGGAACTTGCCTCCCAGAATGCCAGTAAACACTGTTTCTGGCCATATTCTCATCTCAGATTTATCATATCCTGAACTGTAATGTTCTGATTAGGATAAGCATGGTAGGGCTACTCTGGCTGATTAAAAAGTATAGCCATATTTATAATGCAAACATACATAATAAGTAAGACTTGAAAATATTTTTTCCCTCTGTGTCCTGGTATCATACACAAATTGTATCAAACACATTTATCCTTAAATAAGTATAACAACTTACATTCTTGTTTAGGTTGACCCAGTATTCATTTGTCTACAGGAAGAATTTGGAGTATGTCACAGTTCAAATTTTTGTTTCTTAAAAATGTTATGGTGCTAATTTAACAAGCTGTATAACTACTAACCCATCACCATTTTAAAGGTAGATGCATAAGTAACTTCTTGATAAAAATGTTTTCACAGTCAGTTGCCCAGGTCATTAGGTAATGTTGATAATGTAATTAATTGAAAGGCATCAGCTAATAGGTGAAAGGTATATATACCCTCTTACGCTTTTTAAAAAATACTTTTTATTGATTATGCTATTACAGTTTTCTCAATTTTCCCCCCTTTACCCCCCTTCACCCTGCCCCTCCAACCCTCCAGCATCCCCCGCTTAGTATCCATGGGTTGTACATATAAAGTTCTTGGAGTTCTCTGTTTCCTATACCATTTTTTTTATCTCTCCCCATCTATTTTATGCCTACTAATTAATTATGTTTCTTCTTCCCTGTACCTTTCCCCCCCATTCCTCCCTTCCTCCTCCCCACTGAACTCCCTCTGTGTGATGTCCATTTCTCTTATTCTGTTCCTGTTCTGGTAGTTTGCTTTGTTTTTGATCTCAATGTTTCTCTTTTCTTTTAGGTTCATTTGTTAATAGTTGTGAGTTTGTTGTCATTTAATTGTTCATATTTTTGATCTTCTTTTTCTTAGGTATGTCCCTTTAACGTTTCATATAATAAGGGCTTGGTGATGATGAACTCCATTAACTTGACCTTATCTGGGAAGCACTTGATCTGCCCTTCCATTCTAAATGATAGCTTTGCTGGATAGAGTAATCTTGGAGGAGGTCCTTGCCTTTCATGACTTGGAATACTTCTTTCCAGCCCCTTCTTGCCTGTAAGGTTTCTTTTGAGAAATCAGCTGATATCCTTATGGGAACTCCTTTGTAGGTAACTGTCTCCTTTTCTCTTGCTGCTTTTAGGATTTTCTTTTTGTGTTTAATCTTGGCTAACTTAATGATGATGTACCTTGGTGTGTTCCTCTTTGGGTCAAACTTTGGGACTCTCTGAGCTTCCTGGACTCCCTGGAAGTCTATTTTCTTCAGACTAGGGGAGTTTTCCTTCATTACTTGTTCAAATAAGTTTTCAGTTTCTTGCTGTTGTTCTTCTCCTTCTGGCACCCCTAAATTCGGGTATTGGAACGTTTCAGGTTGTACTAGAGAATCCTCAGCCTGTCTTCATATTTTTGGATTCTTGTTTCTTCACTCTGACCCAGTGGGATGTTTATTTCTTCCTTTTGTTTCAAATCGTTGCTTTAACTCCTGGTTTCCTTCTTTTCATTGTTGGTTCCCTGAATATTTTGCTTTATTTCATTTTGGTTATCTTTCATTTGTTCTTTAATTTTTCAACCAATCTCAATCAGTTCTCTGAGCATTTTGATTATCAGGGCTTTAAATTCTCCATCAGATAGGTTGGCAGTCTCCTCATAACTTAGTTCTGAGGTTTTGCTGTGTTCTTTCATTTGGACCATATTTCTTTGTCTTGACGCACCTGATAAGTTGTAAGGGGCAGGGCCTTAGGTGTTCATCCAGGCAGGGCAACCCTCTTTGCTGTGCTGCCTGTCGGGGAGGGACCAGAGAGGGAACATGCAGCTTGCCTGCTCCTCTCTAGCCCACTTTCCAACAGACTCTCGTGTCAGACTGGAAGTATCTTCCACCAAGGCAACCCCAGCCTTAGCCCACAGTCAGCTCTGAGTCTCAGTTTCTCCCTTAGGTCAGTCCCTGCTGCGCAGCTCTGTGAAGGTCCACAGTCAGCCCTGCCCCTTAGCCGCCTCCTGCGGTTTTTCTGCCTGATGAGGTTTTTAATGTAGATTGAGGAAACATTTATCCCCAGAACTGGGGCATGGTAGCACTTCCATTGGTTAGGAGCCACACAAGGCGCCTTGTCGTGGTCAGTACTCTATAATTAAGATGGGAACTCTTTGGGTACTTTAAAAAACTTTTGAGAAAAATGTGACAAATTTTTTGTTTGTCCTCATTGTGTCACATCAGGAGGCATGTCATTAAGGTGGTTATCCCTAGGTCTCCTCACTATAAAATCAATTTCCTCTAATTAATAAGAATTTCTGGGGAGATGCTTTGAGACTATATAGATATCCTGCTCCTCTTAAAAATTTCACCTGTTAGTTTTAGCCTCTGTTGATGATATTTATTAATTACATCACTTCTTCTGCATTTATTTGCTTTCTGCTGTAACAAGAGCTTTCACTTCTTTTCCCATTTTAAAAACTCTATCAGTATGAACCTATGAATGTCTGTCTTTCTTAGTATATTATAACTTATTACTATTATTTTTTGATGCTCGAATTGCCCCAGATTTGGCCTGTGCATTCCTTCAAGTTGATTTCAGTGTCCTTTTATGTCACTATTTAAATATACTCTCACACACATACAGCTTTTTATACTTGTTTTGTTTTTCTTAAAACAATTTTCAAAGTGGAATTGCTGGATTAAAAAGTATGCTCATTTTGCCCTGGTAGATGTGGCTTGGTTGGTTGGAGCATTGTCCCATACACCGAAAGGTTGTGGGTTTAAGTCCTGGTCAGGGCACATAACCTGGATTGCAGGTTCGATCCCCGGTCAGGGTGAGTATGGTAGGCAGGCAATCAATATTTCTGTCTGTCTGTCTGTCTCTGTTGCTTTGCCTCTCTGTCCTTCTCTCTCTTTCTCTCTCCCTGTCTCTCTTTCTTCCTCTCTAAAAACAATGAAAAGATGTCCTCCCTCAGGTGAGGATTTTATTAAAAAGTATGCGCCTTTCAAATAACGTATGGACTAAAGAAATCATACCTGTGGCCAGTTTAAGGGTGTTGGAAAGTATGCTCATTTAAATTTTTGGCATTTCCTGTGCTGCTTTGTAAGAAGCATAAAGAGATTGTGATTACTGGATTTCAGCTACAATAAACATCTAAAAGAAAGGGAGACAAAGATAAAGTAGGGATTATCTTTCAGTGGCATTCAGGACTAATAGTTCACAACCTTTAGGGCTTTATTTTTTAAGACTTTATTTATTTATTTTTACACAGAGGGGATGGGGGGGAGAAAAAGAGGGAGAGAAACATCAGTGCATGGTTGTCTCTCACATGCCCCTCACTTGAGGACCTGACCGGCACTGGGAATCGAACCAGCGACTGTTTGCTTTGCAATCCAGCGTTCAGTCCATTGAGCCACACCAGCCAGGGCCATTGAGGGTTTTTTAAGAATAGATGATTAACAGTATATAATTTATATTAAGTAACAAAAACCTACTTGGGAAAGTTACAGAGTAGCATCAATAGTGGTGTGCATTTCCCTTCTAGAGTCATACATTTTTGTGTTTCCAATTTGAACTCTTATTACAATGATGAAGATGCCCAGAACAAGTTGATTTCTTTTCTTCTTTGTACCTCAGTTTCCTCATACATAAAATGAAGATACATTAGGTCATTGGTAAGATACATCAGGTCAATACCAATGACCTAATATATCTGATCTATTATTTTTCGCCACATCCTACAATAAGAAATACATTTTTACATTATGATCTAAATATTTTCAAAAATACCTTTGCATATGTATATGTGTGTGTAATACATACATATTTGTGTGTATATAAAAAACAAAGTCAGTTTTTTAAAACAAAATTTAACCTTGTTGTGTGCAGTGCACTGTGATATTTTTTTCTATTCTCTTTAAAATGCTGGTGGTACTTTTAAAATTGTTTTTACATAAAAAAATGTTGTAGTACACTATTTCTAAAAGCTCTTCAAGCTCCAAATTTACATGAGCATATTCTATAAAATTCTTTTAAAATGACAAGATAAAAATTAAAGAATTTGGAACAAGGTCTGTCACAGGAATACTCACAAAGAACAGCTTCTGTTGTATTGATAGTTGTAGCCAGTTTAACAAGCAGTTCAATAAATATCTAATTAAGAGTTTTTAATCTGTCCCTCCGATTATAATCACTGCTAGTATAGGCCAATTTTTCAATTTTCCCCCCTTTAAAATGACCCTCTTCACTGCCCCCCCTTTTGTTTTGCATTCATAGCTACATACTAAGTACTATTTACAGTGTATTTTTTTTTCTGACCTTGACCAACTGAATAGTTAGTGGAAAAGATTGATTTAAAAAGTATTGCTGGACTTTAATTTGGTTGAAAATAAGGCTAATCCCTACACTTTTTAAAATGTCTTTCAAGGAAGCATTGTTATCTGTGCAAATAAGGTTGTCTGTAATGTTTTTCCTATCTGAAGTGAATAAAATTGAAACAAAAGCTTGTCCTTTAGCTATCTTGAAGAAGAATTTGAGCTCCTGAATGCTAGCACCACAGTTCACTCTTGACTAGGTATGCCAGCATCTCTAATGCTCGGCAAGAACTTGGCTGAAGAGAATGTAATTTTCCTTGTCACTCTCAGTTTTAGTTTTTAGCAAAAAAGATGAATGGAATTTAACATCACTCAAAGTCATAAACACATATTAAAACAGAAGTTGGCAACGTGCTTCAGTTTTCCTTGTCATGCTAGCCTTTTCCCTTGAGTTTGCACTACAGTGTTACTCACATATAGAAACCAAGTGAAATAGTAAATCACTTTCATGAAATGGGAACTTTGTGGCTGGTTGTGTCAGGGAGATGTTTGTGCTCTTGATAAAGTATGTTTGAAGATGCGAAAGTGATTACTCTTTCTTTTCAGAGCAGATTTTTTAGGTTTGTATGATTTGTGCTGAAATAATTAAAGTGTGAACTGCAAAGGAAATTGTTGTCCTGCTTTGGCAGTGTTGGCCCTCGTTCCTAAGCATCCTGTGTTCATTTTTGTTTGTGTATTACTTTTCAGCTTCTCAGTTTTAGATGTATTATTTAGACTTGGTGTGTCTTGCCTTGAAGCCTGTTTGGTTCTGTTTAGTTGATATTTCTTTGGCATGCATTATTTGCCCTGAAAGGTAAAATGAAAAATAAAATCCATTAACTCTGATCTCCTCATACATAAATTCTAATGCGTTTTATGTAGAATTTTATTCACATTTTGATAAATATTTTCCAGTAATTTTTTCCTTTTGGTTTATTAGTAGCTTTCACTTTACTGTAGATAATACCGCATCTTTCAGACTGTAAGATGCATTTTTCCCCCAATTTGGGAGGAAATGGAGGTGCATGTTGTAGTCCGAATGTAGCTTACCTGGCTTGCTGTGTTGGGGGCGGGGGTGGCCTATGTTATTAAATATTTTACCACATTTTTTTACTTTTTCTTCAAAAATTTTTTTTTCCTATTTTCCTCCTCTAAAACCTAGGTGTGTCTTAGGGTCCAGTGCGTCTTACGGTCCAAAAACTTTGGTAGACATAAATATATGTTATTTATAAATGTTTGAAATCCCAACATAAAAAATGAGATTGTGGTATTTATTTTAATTTAATTATCACCACTCTTTCCCCCCAAAATGGTAGTTTAGTAAAAAAAAAAACAGAGCACAGTAAACTTTTACTTTTTTAAATGAAGGAATCAGGACAAAGGGAAAATTCAGATTGATTAGTAAGATGAAGACGAGGAATTTGAATACCAACTCACGCCATAAACAGCTGTATACTTCTGTAAAACAGTGCAGACTGAGATCTGAGATTTGTAAGAGTCAAAGCAAAAATGGAAATGGAAATGTTTAAAGGGTCAACATCCTATGAGCTCTAAAGTGGATAGTGAGAATAGTAGTGGACAGTGCTCTCAGCAACAGCCCTTCAAAATATGTTTCACATGGCTGTTTCTTATACCATGCCTCATTAGAAGCCAAGAGCATTATCTGTGAAAGGCGAGTTCCAGGGGTAACAGTACATCTCGTTTTCCTTTTTCTCATTGGTCTGAATTAATGATAAATACAATTTCTCAGACTAATGCAAGATGGAAATGCAGTTAACTGCTTAAATTAAAAGTTATAAAGGGTTTGATTTACAAGTCCTCTTGTTGGGCTATCTAGAATAAGAGTAAGGGACAATTAGTTATGTCTACATAGAACAGCATCACTTAATTTCTTTGGTACTAATACAGATTAAGGAGGAGTCTGTATCACATACTTTTAAACATAATTTTAAAATAGAAGACTTCTTTCTCTCCATCCTATTCAAAACACATTTACCCACATTGCAAGTTAAATAAAAAGCAAATTCCCAAATGAAAAATATTTTTTTAAAGATTTTATTTAATTATTTTTAGAGAGGGGAAGGGAGGGTGAAAGAGAGGGAGAGAAACATCAATGTGTGGTTGCCTCTTGCATGCCGCCAACGGGGGACCCAGCCCACAACCCAGGCATGTGCCCTCACTGGGAATCAAACCCAGGACCCTTTGGTTCACAGACTGGCATTCAATCTACTGAGCTATACCAGCCAGGGCAAAAAATACTGTTTTTAAATGGATGTTAGATATACATGTTTCACCTGTCTTAAATTAATTTTAGACAAAAAACAGATTGAATTATTTGGTTCGTATAAGACAGTTGGTTTCTAAGAAGGACTTTCTAATAACTTTTTATTTTGATAGGGAGCTGTAAATATTCAGAACATTGACATTGTCCATTTGAGAATTAGGAGTGAGCCTGAGTTGCAGTCATTAAAAGAGAAATAAAATAAACAGCATGGCTTCATTAATTTAAAACAGAATTTTGAATTAGAGTCATACCATTTTGTAGTTTATAAAGAACAGAATTTATCATTGCCTAGAAATTGTAGTTTTTTTTCAGATATTATTTTCAGTAAAGTAGTATCAGCCCAATATAGTTTTATTGTAATTCATATACCTAGATTTTCATAACGCAGTATTAGCATTTAAGAGAGCCTGGTAGAAAGTTCAGATTATTTTCCCACCCACACTGTCTAGTAATCAGCAGATGAGAACATCAGAGTCAGGAATATTGTACTGATCTGGTACAGTTGACCCTTGAACAGTGCGGGGATTGGGGTGCCAGTCTCCTGTGCCAGTGATTTTTTCAACTTTTTTCATCTTGTGGCATACATAAAGTAATTACTAAAATTCTGTGGCACACTAAAAATATATTGTTTTGCTTATCTGACCAAAAATTTTTGGTGTAATTTTGATTCATTCACACTGGCTGGCTGCTGTCATTTTTATTATTATTATTATTTTTATTTGACAGTCTGAGGGAGAAAGGTCATTGTCTCCTGGCTAAATAGCCAGGTATTTCATGTTTTAAAAATTATTGTAGTACATGGGTTGAATATTATTGCCCTCTGACACTGAAAATTGACTTCCTAAGTATTTAACTACAAATAGCTTACTGTTGACTAGAAGCCTTAATAATAACATAAAGTCAGTGAACATATATTCTTACAATAAAGTAAGCTAGAGGAGAGAAAATGTTAACAAAATCATAAGGAAGAGAACATACATTAACAGTATTTGTTGAAAAAAACCCATGTATAAGTGGACCTGCACAGTTTAAATCCAGGTTGTTCAAGGGTCAGCTGTATTATAAATTCGATGTATATAGTAATGATCAAATGTTAAAGACCTGACTTCTTTCAAGCCCAGTCTAATTTCTTTTAAACCTCTTTGGTCTGTGATATCTTTCAGAATATAATATCTAAATTCTGTGAGGAGAAAAATGGGCCTGTATGCATATACAATATTGCATATAGTTCCATTAGATTAACCTAGAATTATACAGGCATACCTCAGAGATACTGCAGGTTTCACTCCAGAGCACTGCAATAAAGCAAATATTTCAATAACACGAGTCACACTAATTATATTGTTTCCCATTGCATATAAAAGTTGTGTTTACACTATTCTGTACTCTATTCAGTATGCAATAGCATTGTGTCTTTTAAAAAAACAGTATACATAGTTTAATTAAATACGTTATTGCTAAAACATGCTACCTGTCATCTGTGCCTTCAGAGAGTTGTAATTGGTTGGTTGGCAGAGGGTCTTCCTTGATGTTGATGGTTGCTAACTGGTCAGGGTGGTGGTTGCTAAAGGGTGGGGTGGCTGTGGCAGTTTCTTAAGTAAGACAACAATGAAATTTGCCTCATTGATTGACTCTTTCATGCAGTTTCTTTATAGCAATGTTGTTTCATAGCATTTTACCCCCAGTAGACCTTCAGAATTGAAGTCAATCCTCTCAAACCCTCCTGCCTTTTTCATCCAAGTTTGTGTGATATCCATTGTCATTTCAACAGTCTCACAGCATCTTCACCAGGAGTAGATTCCGTCTTAAATAACCACTTGCTTTGCCCATCCATAAGAAGCAAGTCTGCATTCATTAAAGTTTCATCATGAGGTTGCAGCAGTTTAGTTACATCTTCAGGCCTGATTTTCTAATTCTAGTTCTCTTGTTTTTTCCACCACATTTGTAGTTACTTTCTCTTGAGCCTGTCAAAGTCATCCATGAATGTAGGAGTCACCTTCTCCCAAACTGTTAACGTTGATATTGTGACCTTTTCCCATGAATCATGAATGTTCTTAAAGGCATCCTGAATGGTGACTCCTTTTTAGAAGGTTTTTCATTTATTTTTCCCCAGACCCATCAGAGGAAGCAGAATCTTTGGCAGCTATCACCTTACAAAATTATTTTTTAAATAATAAGATTTGAAGGTTGAAATTACTCCTTAGTCCATGGGCTGCGGAATGAATATTGTGTTAGTGGGCATTAAAACTATATTAATTTTGTTGTACATCTCCATCAGAGCTCTTGAGTGGCCAGGCACATTGTCAATGAGCAGCAGTAATATTTTGAAATGTATCTTTTTTTTCTGAGCAGTAGGTCTCAGCAGTGGGCTTAAAATATTCAGTAAATCATGTTGTAAGCAGATGTGCTGTCATCCGGGCTTTGTTGTTCCATTTACAGAACATAGGCAGAGTAGATTTAGCCTAATTGTTAAGGACCCTAGGATTTTTCAGAATGGTAAATGAGCATTGGCTTCAACTTAACAGCTGCATTAGTCTCCAACAAGAGAGGCAGCCTGTTTTTTGAAGCTTTGAAGCTAGGCATTGATGTCTCTCTAGCTATGAAAGTCCTAGATGAAAGCCCAATAGAGGCTGTTTTGTCTACATTGGAAATGTGTTGTTTAGTTTAGCCACCTTTATTAATTATCTTAGCCTGATCTTCTGGATAGCTTGCTGCTTCACCTTGTACTTTTATATTATGGAGACAGCTTCTTTCCTTAAAACTCATGTATCAACCTCTGCCAGCTTAAAGCTTTTCTTCTGCAGCTTCCTCACCTCTCTCAGCCTTTATAGAATTGAAGAGAGTTAGGGTCTGCCCTCTGAATTAGGCTTTGGCTTAAGGGGATGTTCTGGCTTGTTTTGATCTTTTCTCCAGACCACTAAGACTTTCCCTATATCGTTAGTAAGGCTGTTCTACCATCACATTGTTCACTGTAGTAGCACTTACAGTTTTCTTCAAGAACTTTCCTTCTGCATTCACAACTTGGCTAACTGGCGTAAGAAGCCTAGCTTTCAGCCTAGTTTAGCTTACAGCATGCCTTTCTCACTAAGCTTAATTATTTCTAGCTTTTGATTTAAAGTAAGAGAAATGTGACTTTTTCATTTGAACATTTAGAGGCCATTGTAATTGGCCTAATTTTTAATATTGTAATTACCTGAGCCCTGGCTGGTATAGCTCAGTGGCTTGAGTGCTAGCCTGCGAACAGAAGGGTTGCTGGTTTGATTGACGGTTAGAGCATATGCCTGGGTTGTGGGCTAGGTCTCCAGTAGGGGGCACATAAGAGGCAATCACACAATGATGTTTCTCTCCCTCTCTTTCTCCCTCCCTTCCTCTCTCTCTAAAAATAAATAAATAAAATCTTTAAAAAATATATTGTTATCTGAGAGAGTAGGTAGGCCTAAGGAAAGGGAGAGAGATGGGGAAATGGCCAGTCAGTGGAGCAGCCAGAACATACATAACATTTATTGACCAAATTCACCATCTTATATGGGTGTTCCAAAACAATTAACAATAGTAACATCAAAGATAATTGATCACATATCACCAGAACAAATAGAATAATAATGATGAAAAGTTTGAACTATTGCAAAAATTAGCCAAAATGTGACAGACACAAAGTGAGCAAATGCTGTTGGGAAAATGGCACCAACAGACTGACTTGATGCAAGGTTGCCACAAACCTTCAACTTGTGAAAAATGCAGTATCTGCAAAACAGGACAAGGTGAAATGCAATAGAGTGAGGTATGCCTGCGTGTAAATTTCTGTGCGCACAAGTTTATAAACACTAGTTGATATTATCGCTAGCACCTATTTGCTGTCTCTTCCACTGGGAGGATTATACCTCCCTGTCCTCATATTAGGCTCAGCCTTGTGGCACCTTTTAACAAATAAAATGCGAATGAAAAGTTTATATGCCACATATGAAGAGAAATTTCTAACAGACATGGTGTAATTGCTTATCTCTCTTTTTCATCCTTTATTCTGGATTACTGCAATGAAGACATGTGAACAAAAAACCCTGTTGTTGTAAAGCCTCTAGATTCTAGGGTCATTTGTTATTGCAGCATAAGTTAGCCTATACTGACTGATATAAGAACCCTTGGTTAAGAATCTTTCTTCTAGATGTAGATGAATTTTTGATGTTCATTTGTCATTTATTACTATACCTTCCTCTTTGCTCTTTATATCTGTTTCACATTAATCTGATGAATCATTTTGTTACCAGTATGTAGAATTAAAAATGTAATGTACAAAACTTTAGGTTATAAATACCTTGCGTTTAAATCATGAGTCTTAAACTATTCCCTTGACAGGCACAAATATGTTGTATTTGGAAGTTCTAATTTTTATTTCCAAGTTTGAAATCACATGCCTCTAGGTGAGGCTCACACTTGCCAATTAACCACAAGCAACCACAACTCCCTGTGTTTTAGGCCAGCTGACTTTGTACATTTATATCTGCCTGGTCTCTGAAAATCTTTCTTTGAGTTTGTAACTCCTGTATGCGTTGTTAATGAGACCAAGTTAGGTGTAATTCCCACCTGGTCATTTATTGACACCAGAGAAATTATTTGTCATTGTTACAGTCTCAAGCTAGCAAGTTTTTAAACTGTGTGCAAGAAAGCATAAGGGAAATAATAAGTCATCGCTATATGTGACAGGCAATCTCCTAAGACTTCAACATGTATTATCTAACATAGTCCACACAATAACTTTATGAAGTAGATATGATTGTGCTCATTTTAGAGGAGAAACAGAAACAAGAGAAGTTAAATAACTTACCAAGGTCACACAGTGGTGAAGAGGTTGAGCCAGGATTTGAACTCAGTGTGATTTTGAACTCCTAAACACATACTATGCAGAGGATAATGTAGATAACTATACGTGAGCTTTTCTAAAGAGTGGAGAAATTGCTTCAGTCTTTAGATGATTGCCTTTATGTGAAGAACAAGTTTTCCCTTAAATTATGCTACAGCTTTTTCTATGACTATCCATAGTGTTCTTCAGAAAGGCATTTCTCTTTCTACTATTAGACAGATGCCTTTTGGGGATTGTGATTCACACAGACATCATATATTGTTTTGCTACCTTGGGTTCATTGGATAAAAATTAGTCATTTAGCCCTGATGTTTGGACTTGTGAAATTCATGGTCTTCTCTGAACATCCCCTTGATATGCTTTTAATAGGTGTAATAAAATGTTAGTAAACCCATTACTTCATCCTTTTAAAAAAAATTTCTCTTAGCAGTTTAAGCCAGTGTATGTGGTCTGTTACTCTTGGGAAAAGAAATTCACAGTTTCAACATGTACCACATTGCACTGTTTGAAAAATATTTGTGGTGAACATTTTGCAGTTTTATATTAAGGGAAAAGTGTGTTACAACCACCACCGGAGTTGAATTTCCTGAAAAAAATGAAAAGGTCATCTTGGCTATAGAACTTAAATGCAGGAGGACTGAAGATGGGTAGCATGAAACCCTGATATGAGATGATAAGTCTGAGAACTGAATGGAAATGAAGTATCAGGGGGTGGGAATAGCTCATTAAAGGTCTGAGTTACTCTCATAGATGGAGGGAAGCAAAGACAAAAGAAGACCAAGTTGCAAGGGTGTGAGTGGGCAGGAGCACCCAAAAAAGGAGTTGCCAGTGGGAGGTGTTTTTGTTTTGTTTCTTTGATTACTTTTGCACTGTGAAATGAAGGACTGATAGTATGAAAACGGTGGATACCACTGTAAAAACAGTCAAGGATCTAGAAAAGGGGGTGACTGTTTTTCTAATTTTTTTTTATTTCAGTTTATTCAGTACAGTTTCTATCCTTTATTCCCATTCCAGCCCACCCACCCATCCCTCCCCTCCTCCCTTCCATTTCCAACCCCCCTAGTTTTGTCCATGTGTCCTCTATATTTGTTCCTGTAAACCCTTCCCTTCTCCCCTGAAATTCCCTCCCCTCTCCCCTCTGGCCACTGACAACCTGTCCTTTATTTCAGTGTCTTTTGTTGTATTTTGTTTCTTTGTTTTGTTGTTTAGGTTCCTGTTAAAGGCGAGATCATATGGTATTTGTCTTTCACTGCCTGGCTTATTTCACTTAGCATAATGCTTTCCAGCTCCATCCATGCTGTTGCAAAGGGTATGAGCTCCCTCTTTCTTTTGGCTGCGTAATATTCCATTGTGTAAATGTACCATAATTTTTTGATCCATTCATTTACTGATGGGCACCTAGGTTGCTTCCAACACTTAGCTATTGTAAATTGTGCTGCTATGAACATTGGGGTGCATAGGTTCTTTTGGATTGGTGTTTCAGGGTTCTTAGGATATAGTCCCAGCAGTGGAATTGCTGGATCAAAGGGTGGGTCCATTTTTAGTT
>CM052541.1:99178761-99195466 GCA_028533065.1 Trachops cirrhosus
CATGCGCATTTGAGAAGAATGTGTACTTTGCTTCTTTGGGATGGAGGGCTCTATATATATCAGTTAAGTCCATTTCATCTAGGGCATTGTTCAATGCCACAATATCTTGGTTGATATTTTGTTTGGAAGATCTGTCCATTTTTGACAGTGGGGTGTTAAAATCCCCCACTATAATTGTGTTGTTGTCAATATCTTTCTTGAAGTGCTCTAAGATTTTCTTTATGTATTTGGGTGCTCGTATGTTGGGTGCATATATATTTACTATGTCTATGTCTTCTTGGTGGATTCTTCCCTTGAGTATTATGAAGTGACCTTCTGGGTCTCTCTTTATGGCCCTTTTCTGGAAGTCTATTTTGTCTGATATGAGTATTGCTACCCTGGCTTTTTTTTCCTGTCCGTTTGCTTGGAAAATTTGTTTCCAGCCCTTCACTTTCAGTCTGTGTAGGTCTTTGTTCCTGAGGTGGGTCTCTTGTAGGCAGCATATATGTGGGTCATGCTTTCTTAGTCATTCAGCTACTTTATGTGTTTTGATTGGAGCATTTAATCCATTTACGTTTAAGGTTATTACTGATAGGTGCTTACTCATTGCCATTTATGTACCAGTGTTCCTCTCTCTTTTTTCCCTTCCTTTCCTTAAAGCAGTCCCTTTAGCATCTCTTGCAGAGCTGGTTTGGTGGAGGTGTATTCTTTTAGACTTCTTTTGTCTGGGAAGCTTCTTATTTGGCCTTCTATCTTGATTGAGAGCCTTGCTGGGGAAAGTAGCCTTGGTTGCAAATCTCTGGCTCTCATTACTTGGAAAATTTTTTGCCATTCTCTTCTAGCTTGGAGCGTTTCTGTTGAGAAGTCAGCTACTAGCCTTATTGGGGCTCCCTTGTACATTACTTCCTGTGTCTCCCTTGCTGCCTTTAAGATTCTCTCTTTGTCTTGAAATTTTGCCTTTTTATTATGATGTGTCTTGAGGTGGGCCTCTTTGGGTTCCCTTTGATCGGGACTCTCTGTGTTTCCTGGATTCGTGTGACTTTTTCTCTCATCAAATTAGGGAAGTTTTCCGTCATTACTTTTTCAAATAGGTTTTCTATCCCTTGATCATCTTCTTCTCCTTCAGGTATCCCTATTATACGGATATTATTACGTTTCATATTGTCTTGCATTTCTCTTAATCCCTCTTCATTCTTTCTGAGCCTCTTTTCCTGTTCTTGCTCTTTCTGGGTGCTTTTTTCTACTTTGTCCTCCAGCTCGCTAATCCGATCTTCTGCTTCCTCGATCCTGCTTTTGATTCCTTCTACTGTGTTCTACAGTTCAGAAATTGTATTCTTCATTTCCTCTTGTCCCTTGTTGATAGTTTCTACTTCCTTTTTCATGTTGATATAGTTTGCAGTGAGTTCATTGTAGCTTCCCTGTAGTTTCTGGAAACTCATTGGGAGTTCATAGAACTTCCTGATAATCATTGCTTTGAACTCAGAATCTGATAGTTGAGTTGCCTCTATTTCATTTAGCATTCTTTCTGAGGCTTCCGCCTTTCCCTTTAGTTGGGGATTGTTTCTTTGTCTTCTCATTGTTCGTGAGACTCTTCTTGCTAGCCTCAGCTTCTTAAATTGATCTGTTCTGTCTCCCTGGGTTTATGGTGTGAACTTCAGTGGTAGAATACCTGTGAGATTCAGTGGTGCATTTCTCCTTCTGGTATCCAGGTGATCTCAGTTTCCACCTACTTTTTTGTGATCAGTTGGAGGGGTAAGTCAAAATGGTTTAAGACAGCAAGAGAGTATTCTATGACCTTTACAGTAGCAGCCAGTAGAGAGGAGATAGGAGATCCTTTGGCTATGTATAGTGTTAATTGTGATCTTTCACCCCACTATCCACTTTTTAGAAAGGATGTAAAGAAGATAAGATTTTTGTTGGGAAGGAAGGGATTGTGATTTGGCTCTAGAAAGCAGTGAGGATGTGGGAAGACAGATTCTGAGGTAGGGTGAGAGTAAAGAGTAGTAAATGGGTGAAGTGTGTGAGAGAATAGAGTTAACCACTACAGTAATAGAGTTCAGGAAACTGAAGTGGGCTAAGATCTGGGATGGGTGTTGTGAAATATTTACAATTGTATGTAATAGCTATTATTTACAGTAATATTAGAGCAACAATCATATGACAGAATCTGTGAAATCTAGATAAGAAGAATAGAGAGTATTGAGCCTTGTACTCAAGAATAGAGAGTATTGTACTAATGGAACACAAATGAGGGACAGTAAAGTAGCAATACACTATGAATGAGATAACAGGGGAAACCTATCAAATGATGCACTATAACCAGCCAAGCAAATTAGTCTATACAGAAAGAAGAGGAATACCAAAATAATATAAAAATAAAAGGTGTACGAATAATGAAATAATGACAATACAATTACGCAATTACTTGCAGGTTCCAAAAAAAAAAAAGAGGAAGGAACAAAGCAGAAGGTGGAAGGAAGAAGAAGAGATAAATTTGGAAAGCAAGGGAGGAGGGTCAATACTAGGATGACAGAAAGAGAAGCATAAAGAATTGATAGATCTAAAAATAATACAAATTAAAAGATAAAAGGTTACTTAAAAATAATGAAAACAAAAACAGACAAACAAAAAAAAACCACCACCAACAAAAAAAAACACACCTATTGTTGGTTTCAGACTGTCCAAACCGGTTTTTCTAGCTGGCTTCAGAACACTGAGGGACGGGGCGACTGGAGACAGTTTTTCTCTGTTCCCGGTCAGGACTCAGT
Source organism: Trachops cirrhosus (assembly GCA_028533065.1). Lineage (NCBI taxonomy): Eukaryota > Metazoa > Chordata > Mammalia > Chiroptera > Phyllostomidae > Trachops > Trachops cirrhosus. The sequence continues at coordinate 99,181,509 of CM052541.1, forward strand.
CAGCCTCTGGCGTACTATTCATAGTGTAGGTGTGTGTTCTCCCCCAAGCCCATCTGGGGCCTCCCGGAAGGGACCTGTGTGTGGGGGGGCTGGGTGCAACTATGCATGTCCTTGGGAGTTCACTGCAGTGTGTTCTGATGTCCCACGAGCGCCTGCGCCTTTTCTGGGTTCACGTGTGCGCACTCTCTGGATTCCGAGGGGCGTCCGCTTCTCCTAACTTCAGGGCCTGGGCCTCACAGGTCCTGGGGAGCGCCCGCGCGTTTTCTGGGTTCACGAGTGCGCACTCTCTGGATCCCGAGGGGCACCCACTTTCCCCAGATTCACAGGCTGGCATCATAGGTCAGGGGGAGCGCCCGTGCCTCTTCCTCACCTTTGTGGTTTCCCAGACTTGCACCAAACCACGCTCACTCCAGGTTGGGGGAGTGGGCGTAGAGGCGGGTGCCTTTGGATGCACTGGGTGGGGTGCACACTTTCACCAGGGCTTTGCATGGGTGCTTACAGCCCCTGTGTGGGTGCCTCTTCGTCCTCACCCCTCTCTCACTCCTCTCTCTGTGCCCTCTGGTAAACTGGCCTCCCCTGGTGCTGCTCAGTCCTTGTTTGGCCAGGGAGGGAGCGGTTGACCCAGCTCTCTCCTGGGAGCCCCGAGGCAGATCCCTGAACGCAGGGCCTGGAGCTGCAACCTCCCTGGTCCCTGCTCTGATCCACGTAGTCTCCTTACCGTTGGGTTTTTCAATGTCCACTACAATTTGTGATTTCCTATTTTCATTTATGTTGTGATAATATTGGCTATTTGCTCTGTTCCTACCTAGAACGGCTAGGATTTTTCCCTGGGTGTAGGAGAAGTAGAATCTACTCCCTCCTACCATGCCATCTTCCTCTCCGCCCCCGCCCCCCGTTTTTCTAATTTATTCCCATGTTTTTCTAATTTATTCCCATGTTTTTCTAATTTTCTATTCTGTTGTCATTGAAGTCTTTATAGGGCACTTGAAACCTTAGGTCTGAACTGAAAAAGATTTTCCAGCTTCCAGCCTCTCTACCCACAGGTGGTGCCACTGAGATAATTCATGAATGACAGTAAGGACTAATGGCTTCAGAGGAGGTCTTTCAGTGGTACCAAGAATCAGCTGTATACAGATAGGTCAGATTGTATTGTTTTGTTTTTAGGTTCTAATCTGCCTAGTATTTCTGCAGCATGCCAAGCCCTATTGGTAATTTTGAGGTTGAGCTGTGTGTGTGTGATGTATATGTATATGCACACACATCATTTCAAATGTTCGTTTTGTTGAAACTGAATTCAGTGTCACTATATTCAGGAAACTTCTCACTGTGTTTTCAATTTTTAAAAAAATTAACACGTTTTGTGGTTAGACTGAAATGAGGTAAATGTCTCTCTTGTGCAATTATCGTAGTACTAATGGATTTTTAGATATTTGCTGTAATGTTAACATGTTAATTTATGCCCTGTAAATGAATATAAGACACTGTTACTGGGAAAACTGTATAGTCTGCACAATAAATGCTGTATAAGGAACAAGCCTTCCTCTCAAGAACTTGTTTTGCTAGTTCACACTTCTGAGCAATCGGCACTATAGGTGCAAAGAATCTAGGGACTGTATAATTTCAGTCATAAACCTGATTATAAACTATACCTAATTACCAATAAGAGTTTTATTTGTAAGCTTTTTCAGCTTTATGTATTCATTCTGTTCTTGACATTTTGCAAGAAACATTTGAAGACATGCTTTTGAGAACATAACTAGTGTTATTTCTGTTCTCAAAAAAGTTTGCAGCTTTGTGGTTTGAATCTTAGCTAACAGGGCTTGAGAGGTCTTAGAATTTTGAGTCCTTTTATAACCATTTGTTGAGTAGTAAGGAAGAAAATTTTGTGTAGGGATAGTTTGTAAAAGTCAAACATCTGGTTATTGATGGGGTACTTAATATTTCTACTGTATGTAGAAGCATTCTTGTTTCCTATAAATAAATTTTACAGCAATTTGAAGTCCATTAATGTCTCAGAGAACTAATATTTTTGTATGTTCATTAGTATCAAATAAGTTAAAAGCATAGTATATGTTATATGGCAAGCATTTTGCTAGGGGCTGGAGTATACAGTGACTAACACATTCATTCATTCTTATATAAATAAACATATTTATTAAAAATATACATATATTTATTAAGTGCCTTCTATGGATGATCTTAAGGCCTCCCTGTGGAAACAGATTCAAAGAGTAGGAATTTCCAAGGTGGATAGCAGGATAAAGAAAAGTATTTTCCTACATGCCACAATCAAAATACTCCAGGTTGAGAAAGAACATGGAGTATTGGAAAAAGCAGAAGAACCCCCAAATGACTGAAGCGGTGGGAGGGAAAGGAGGAACGGTGGCTTAAGAAGAGACCAAAGAGCTAGAAGCCAGTTCTTGGAGAAACTTCTAATTTCCAGGCCATGTTTTAGGATTTTGGCTCTGATTTTAAAATCTGTGGGAGGCATTCAAGGATTTAGGGAGGAAAATGACTTGATCAGAATTTGTCTTTTATGTCACTCTGATTGCTTTGTGGAGAAAGGATTGGAGCAGGCCAACGGATCATCATATACAAAGAAAATCAAATTAGGAGAATCTTTGATATGATGTTGACTTAGACTAGAGTACAATGGAGAAGTGAATGTATTCAGGAACTATTTAGGAGTTATAAATAGCTAGATTTGGTGATTTTTGAGATGTAGAATTGAGGGAGGGAGAATGTGTAATCTAAGAGGATTCCCAGGCTTCTGACTTCAGACTCTTCCGGGAATGTTGGTGCCATCCCCTGAGAGATTCATGGACATTGGTAGGGAACATAGGGCAGGAGTAATTTATCACCAATAGGATAATGTGTGTGTGTATATGTGTGTGGTATGTGTAATATATATTTCAAACTTGTCTGAAAGTATCAGTCAACATCAAAACAGTATCAGTCTGTCTGTTCTGAGATCAGTGAAGGTAGTCTGATTTTTAAAGAGGAGAAATCATTATGAGAAACTCAGGTGAGAATCTGGTAGGGTAAAGGTTTTGGGTTTTTGTTTTTGTTTTTTATAAAGAAGCTAGAAAAAGATTACTTATGAAAGGAAGTTTAAATGAACTTAGCCACATTGAGTAGATAACAGTTTTCCCCATAAGCTAGGATCCTAGGTGAGTGCATTTTAAAGTTTTAATAGTAACTAGACATTTGGTTCTTGCTAATTTTTGTTTAAACTACTTTGTTTTTGCCGAGGCTATTAACCTAGGTTAACTTTCCAACTACTAGAATCTTATTGAAATTTTAATTAGAAGGCTAAATCTCTGGTTTATGAATTGGCTGGCAATTGCCATTAGGCTTTGTAGTTTTTAAAAATAAGATATTCAAGGTTTGTGACTGAGGTGTAGGAGTGGGAATGTGCAGCTTTAAAAACCTCAAAATCAACTTATAAATGGAGGCTGTAACCTATTACGGGCATAAATTGGGAGAAGGGATGAAGAAGAGGAAAAAGAACCCTGTTCTATTAAAAGGAAGTCTTTATATTATACAATGTCTTGCATTACCCAAACCCTGCAGATATCAGAATTGAATTTTTATTTGCAATATTTCTATTTTACTTTAATTGGATACTTGAAACATGAAGCATTTTAATGTGTCAGACACCTAATTCATGCCTCCAGTGAGAACATGAATTGTAATCTCTGATAGAGTTGGGTGGGGTTTAGAGACTGGGAATGTGGGAAGTGGAAAAGTAAACTCTGCAAACTTCCAGCTATTGCATTTTGGCAAGCTGGGTGGTGATTGCTATAGGGGGAAGAGTGTGGACATTATCGTCACATAAACATAGGTCTCAAACCCTAGCTCCAGCACTTGTTAGGAGGAGACAGGTTTCCCCAAGCTTGCCATGCTCTACTCTCTGCTGAAATGTGGTGATGACATCTATTGCCCTGTTTACTTTGAGAATTAAATGAGAAAATGAATGTAAGACCTCTGGCAGAGTGCCTTGCTCATTGTAGGCATTAAACTCTGAGTTCGTCTTTAATCCAGCTTTAAAGTCTGTAATAATGATATGGAAGCCATATTAGTGGCCAGATACACTTAATGAGTGGGTTAGAACAAGTGCAGTTTAATTTCTCGTCTCTACTTATTGATTATGAAAATGGAAATTCACAGGTACTGAGTGCTTCATCTTTTAGAAATGCTAACCCAGATGATGCTAGGAATGGCTTTTTAAAGGCATGCAAAATACTTTCTGAAAGGTTTAAAATAACAATTGGTATATAATTTTAAATGTAATCTAGTGGTATATAAATGTAAATAAATAATTTAATTAATTAAATGTATTATTGCATTTAATAATTTTAAATGTAATTTTTCTGTTTTCTACAGAAAAACATTTTGCCTCTTAAATTCAGGTAACATTTATTGAGCACTGTTATTGTCCTGGGCTGTCTAATGTGGGAAACTGTTGAATAAATGATTCTTATACACCATAGTAAGTCTTGTGCAGTGGGAAATCACAGGGTTTGTGCCAAGAGAATTTGACAATATGTACCAAATGCTTTAAAAATATGCATCCTCCCTTACCTGTTGATCTACTTCTAGCAATATAACCTAAGGGAGCTTGATGAAATCTTACTTATAATAGTGAAAAGTTGGTAACTGCAAATGTGTAACAATAGTGAATTGGTTTAATTGCTGTATTATAAATGGACATACTATGTACTCATCAGCGATCACACAGATCTGCATGTCATAAGAAAAAACATTCATATAGGTATTGCTAAGAGCAGAAACTAGCTTACTGGGTTTTTTTTAAAGATCATTTATTTTCAGAGAAAGGAATTTTAGTGAAATCCTTTTCAAATCACTTTTGTGTATCTTCTGCCATGAAGAAATCACTCAAAAAGACATGATATTGTTATAATCTGGAAGTGGGGTGGGAATTTAAGTAAATTAATAAGCATCTTGCCAAATCATTGTAGTATGTTTGAGAGGTAAACAGTTGGGGCATATACATACGAAAGGTGAGTTTTGAGTAATAAGTAGACGGGGTATAGTCCCAGCGAGACTGCCCAGGTGAATGGGCTTGTCAGCAGAGCAGGGTGAGGTGCCTTTTTAGTGCTCCCAGTCTTTTGAGGTACATTCTGTAGTAAGAAGATTGACCTATGACAAAAATCATTCTAAAAATGAAGAAGAGTATGTCTAGAGAGTACATGCCCAACCAGCCCCTGGGACTTCGTCCCTGACCATTTTGGCTCGGCTGGTACCATTAGGTCATTAGGTCAGTCTCTATCTGGTGAAAACATCCCATTCCTGGATACTTCAGGTTCTAAGAGTACTTTTGTTGAGAAATTATTTTTCCTTTTATTTGATAATAAGGTAAGCTGCCAAGATCTTGGCTTGTTTTGAACAGCAGTGCTATTAAAGTTCAAAGGTTTTTTTTCTCAGGTTTTAAAAACAGTTTAATTTGGAAAAGCTTTATTCACACAGACCTACTTCTCTCAGCCTCACAGCTTTATTCAAGACCAAGTTTACACCTTTGGATATACCATTAACTATTACCAATTCACAAAATATGTAATGATTCCTAATTTTTTTATCCTCACGCTAGGACATGCTTATACTGATTTTTATTTTAGAGGGAGAGAAACATTAATGTGAAAGAGGACTATCCATTGGTTGCCTCTCGCTCACCCCCTGGTCAGGGACTGAACCCACAACCTAGGCATATGCCCTGACGTGGAATTGAACCTGTGACCCTTCGGTTTATGGGAAGATGCTCCAACCTGAGCCATATCAGTCAGGGCCTAAATTCTTTTGTTTTTTCCTTCCCAGAGATATATAAGCTTGGGAGATTTCTAGTTTTCCATTTATACAAAAAGTGTAAAATAAAACAAGTAAACAAGTGTTCACTGTGTCTGGGTCAAATGAAGTGGCGCTTTTAGAGTTGAGTGTTGAGAGACTATTTAATAGCCTGTTGTGTTGTTTACTTTTTTTACATGTGATATAAACCTGCTACTCTAGACTTCTGGGAATTTTATTTTGTTTTTGGCAGTAGTCAGAAGTTGGATGCTTACTGATTCAGAAAGAAAGGAACAGAGAGTAAGAAATATGATGTAAACATCAGGGCTAAGTGGAAGAGATAACTCAGTGCCCTTTCTTTAAACTAGGAAAATACCTTTGTTTTAAAGATTTGATTTATTTACTTTGAGAGAGAAGGGAAGGGAGTAAGAAAGAAGAGACACATGTGAAAGATGCATGGATTGGTTGCCTCTCATGTACCTCCAACTGGGGATGTGGCCTGTGACCCAGGCATGTGCTCTGACTGGGAATTGAACCCGTGACCTTTCTGTTCACAGGCTGTCTCACTCGATCCATTGAGTCACACCAGCCAGGGCAGGAAAATACCTTTTATTTTTAATGATTGTCATTTGTTGAGTACCCATGTGCTAGATATATAAGTACATTATTTTATTTAATCCACACTATTCTGAGAGGTAAAAATAAACCTCCTCCTGCATTTTACAGACAAGACCCCAAAAGATTAAACAATTTGCTTTTAGCAGTATGCCCAGTAAATAGCAAAGTCAAGATTTGAACCCAGATTCATCTCTAAAGCTCTATTGTACAACCTGCTATGGCCAGAGTTAGAAAACTCTTAGGATTCTGTGAATTTCTGGTGAGTTGGTATTAACTTTCTTGGCTCCTGATTTCTTTTTCTGTACGATGAAAGGATTGAGCTCGATCTGTAAAGTTCTTGTTGTGAAATTCTGTGACTCTTGGGTTGTTTATTAAATTGAAACAGAACGTATAGAGTTTCTACTGGTTCTCTTGTGTGCAGCGGGTTTGGTTTGTAATGAATACATTTAGCTTGAGGATTTTTCACATCATTACCTGTGGAGGTGCAGGAAAGTGGAATGATGGGTTTTAAAAGGTACATTGTGTCAACTGCAGATTTACAAAAGAGAATTTAAAGAACTCTGAGCATCAAGGAGCATGGCAAGTATGGGCTGGAGATTGTGTGGGTGGGACCTGGTAATGATGTCTTTAAACAAAAACATTATTTAACCTTAAAGAGTTATTTTGCTTGAGTGTGTGTGTCTGTCATGGTACTGGGGATTGTGCTAAATGATACAATGATGATTCAGTTTCAGTTGTGTCAGGGCCTTTTACCATTTCCAATTAAATGGTAGAGAAATAGGTATGGGAGGGATACAATGATTATTGACATAGGAGAGCTAATGAGATGACATGACATAAAAAAAGAAGCATCATTATGCAGTAATTTTATTATATTTATATACTCCCTTTTTCTCCGAAGGTGCTATACAAATAACATTGAGATAATAGGCCATTTAAAAATGTCAAAACACTGAAGAATAAAAAGTGACTAAGAGAAATAAACAGAAAAGCAGTAGAGGCTTTAGATCACGGATTGCCACAACAGGTAGTGATTCTCCCATGGCACTCATCTTTGCTGCCATGTAAGTGGGTGGAGGCTTGACATGGAGGCCTTTTCCTTGGCCAGACTAGTATTCACCATTCCTACATCCTGTGGTTGTGATAAAAAACCATGGGTTTTGGTGTCAGATGGGCCTGAATTTAAATCCTGATCCTGCTACTTACTAACCGTTAATTGGAACAAATTACCTCAATTTTTTTCAGCCACAGTTTCTTTATCAATAAAATGGTGTTAATTTTACCTCCCTTTCTACGGTTGTCTCTAGGATTAAAGTAAATGAGTTATCTACCTAACATGTTTAGTTTAGTACCTAGCCACATGGTAAATGTAACATAAATGCTAGCTGTTCCAATGCTCAGAATATGTTAAAACGGTGGTTCTGATGAGGTCATAGAGTAGCAGTTTCTCTGTAGTTCAAAAGATGAAGCAATGCAGAGTTGTCAAGATCTCCTATTCCTTCTCTGAATTGGTATAGTAAAATATAATCTATATTTCATAGACTGGTATTAGATTTTTAAATGAAACATATAAATAATATACGTAATAATTTTAACTCAACACCAGCTTTAAGAAACAAAAAATTACAGATAGATTTGAAGATGCTTCTTTTTTCCCTCCCCCAATAACCACTATCCTGAATTTGATGTATCATCTCCATGCATGTTTATATTGTTATTATATACCCATAAACAATATATGGTACTTTTACATAAAATTTTTTGATTTAATCTTCATTGTATTTTTTTCTATTACAATTTAGTCCTCTTATACCCTCCTTCCCCCAGCAGTCACCATCCTGTTGTCCATGTCCATGCGTCCTTTTTCCTTTTTACTCAATTTCTCTACCCTCTCTTTTCTTTTTGCTCAATAACCCCCACCCCGCTGCCGCAGTCATCCTACTTTTCATCTGAGTCTGTCCCCATTTTCCTTGTTTGTTCAGTTTGTTCATTAGATTCCACATGTGAGTGAAATCATATGGTATTTGTCTTTCTCTGACTGGCTTATTTCACTTAGCGTAATGTTCTCCAGGTCCATCCATATACTGTTGCAAAGGGTAAAATTTTCTTCTTTTTTATGGCCAAATAGTATTCCATCATGTAAATGTCTCATACTTGTTTTATCCACTCATCTACTGATGGACACTTGGGCTGCTTCCATATCTTGGTGATTTTAAATAACACTGCAATGAACATAGGGATGCGTATGTTCTTTTGAGTTAATGTTTTGGGTTCTTTCAGATACATTCCCAGAAGTGGTATAGCTGGTATGAAAGGCAGATCCATTTTTAGTTTTTTGCAGAATCTCCATACTGCTTTCCACAGTGGCTACACCAGTTTGCATTCCCACCAACAGTGCAAGGGTTCCCCTTTCTGCACATCCCTCACCAGCAGTTGTTTGTTGATTGATTGATGATAGCCATTCTGACAGGTGTGAGATGATATCTTAATTGTGGTTTTAATTTGCATTTCTCTGATAATCAGTGACATTGAGCATCTTTTCATATGTCTGTTGGCCATCTCTATGTCCTCTTTGTATGTCCTGATTAGATCCTCTAATCCCACATTGCTAAGAGTTCTTATCATAAATGGGTGCTGGATTTTATCAAATGCTTTTTTTTGCATCTATTGATATGATCATATGGTGTTTATTCTTCATTTTGTTCATGTGGTGTATCACATTTATTGATTTGCAGATGTTGTACCAGTCTTGCATTCGTGGAATAAATCCCACTTGATCATAGTTTATGATCTTTCTGATGCATTACTGTATTCAGTTTGCTAATATTTTGTTGAGGATTTTAGCGTCTTATGTTAATCAAGGACATTGGCCTATAATTTTATTTCTTTGTTGTGTCTTTACCTGGTTTTGGAGTTAGGAAAATGCTGGTCTCATAAAATGAGTTTGGGAGCCTTCCCTCCTCTTGTATTTTATGAAATAGTTTGAGAAGGAGAGGAATTAACTCTTCTCAGAATGTTTGGTAAAATTCACCTGTGAAGCTGTCTGGTCCAGGGCTTTTGTTTATTGGGAGTTTTTTGATTACTGCTTCAATTTTACTAGGTGTTTTTTTTATCATAAATGGGTGCTGGCTTTTATCAGATGCTTATTCAGATTCTCTCCTTCTTCCTAATTTAGTTTTGGGAAAGTGTATGTTTCTAGGCATTTATCCACTTCTTCTGGGTTGTCCAGTTTGTTCATACATAGTTGTTCATAATATTTCAGTACAACTTTTGTATTTCTTTGGTGTTGGTTGTTTTTTCTCCTCTTTAATTTCTGATTTTATTTATTTGGGTCCCCTCTCTCTTTTTTCTTGATGCGTCTGGCTAAAGGTGTGTTGATCTTGGTCATCCTTTCAAATAACCAACTCTTGGATTTATTGATCTTTTATATCTTTTTTAGACTATTTTGTTTATTTCTGTTCTGATCTTTATTATTTCCTTCCTTCTACTTACTTGGGCTTATTATTCTTTTTTCAGGCTCCTTTAAATGTAAAGTTACATTGCTTATTTGAGCTTTTTCTTATTTCTTGAGATAGGCCTGTAATGCTATGAATTTTGCTCTTAGGACTGCTTCCCTCCATCCCACCAATTTTGGGTTGTTGTGTTCTCATTTTCATTTGTTTCAAGGTTATCTTTTGATTTCCTTTCTGATGTCATTGTTGACCTGTTCATTGTTTAATAACATGTTATTTAGCTTCTGTGTCTTTGTGTATTTTTGAGTTTTCTTCCCTGATTGATTTCTAGTTTCATAGCATTGTGGTCAGAGAAGATGCTTGATATGATTTCAGTCTTCTTAAATTTAGGGAGACTTTTTTTAAAGATTTTATTTCTTTTTAGAGAGAGGGAAAAGGAGGGAGAAAGAGAGAGAAACATCAGTGTGTGGTTGCTTCTCATGTGCTCACCAGTGGGGACCAGTCCCACAACCCAGGCATGTGCCCTGACTGGGAATTGAACCAGCGACCTTCGCTTTGCAGTCCAGCGCTCAATCCACTGAGCTGCACTAGCCAGGGTAATTTATTAAGACTTGTTTTGAGACTTATTGAGACTCAATAAAGACTTGTTTTCTGTCATAACGTGTGGTCTATCCTAGAAAACATTCTTTGTGCACTGAAAAGTATGTATATTCTGCTTTGGCAAATAATGCTCTGAATACTAACTAAATTCATTTGACCTCAGGTGTCATTTAAGGCCACTATCTCCTTGTTGATTTTCTGTCTGGAAGATCATCCATTGAAGTCAACAGTGTTAAATTCCCCGACTGTGATTGTATTTCTGTCCCTCTCTCCCCTTTATATCCATCAAGATTGGCTTCTCATATTTATGTGCTCCTATGTTGGGTTCATAAATGCTTACTAGGCTTATATCCTCTTGTTGGATTGTTCCCTTTATCATTACACAATGTCCTTCTTCATCCCTTACTATAGCCGTAGTTTTAAAGTCATTTTGTCGGACATAACTATGCTACCTCAGCTTTTTTTTTCTTTCCCGTTTGTAAGAAATATATTTTTTCCATCCCTTTACCTTTAGTCTGTGTATCTTTTGATCTGAAGTAGGTCTTTTGGAGGCAGCATATATGTGGATCTCCTTTTCTTCTATCCATTCACCTATGCTGTATTTTGGGTGGAGCATTTAAGCCATTTATGTTTATGGTGATTATTGATATATATGTATTTAGGACCATTTTATTGTTAGACTATTTTCTTCTGTTTTTCTTTTTCCTTTTTTAAATACATTTTATTGATTATGCTATTACAGTTGTCCCATTTTCCCCCTTCACTCTCCTCTGCACTGCACACCCCCTCCCACCCACATTCCCCCCCTTTAGTTCATGTCCTTTGGTGATATATATATAAGTTCTTTGGCTTCTACATTTCCCATACTATTCTTACTCTCCCCTTATTTTCTACCTACCATTTATGGTACTATTCTTTGTACCTTTTCCTCCTCTTTCTCCCTCCCACTGCCCTATTGATAACCCTCCATGTGATCTCCATTTCTGTGGTTCTGTTCCTGTTATAGTTGTTGCTTAGTTTGTTTTTGTTTTTGTTGTAGGTATGGTTGTTAATACTTGTGAGTTTGCTGTCATTTCACTGTTCATAGTTTTGATCATCTTATTTTTCTTAGATAAATCCCTTTAACATTTCATATAGTAAGGGCTTGGTGATGATGAACTCCTTTAACTTGACCTTCTCTGAGAAGCACTTTATCTGCCCTTCCATTTTAAATGAAAGTTATGCCGGATAGAGCAATCTTAGATGTAGGTCCTTCGCTTTCATGACTTGGAAGACTTCTTTCCAGCCCTTCTAGCCTGTAAGGTCTCTTTTGAGAAAATCAGCCGACAGGCTAATGGGTACTCCTTTGTAGGTAACTCTTTCCTTTCCTCTTGCTGCTTTTAAGATTCTGTCTTTATCTTTAATCTTGGGTAATGTAATTATGGTGTTCCCCCTTGGGTCCAACTTCTTTGGGACTCTCTGAGCTTCCTGGACTTCCTGGAAGTCTATTTCCTTTGCCAGACTGGGGAAGTTTTCCTTCATTATTTGTTCAAATAAATGTTCAATTTCTTGTTCTTCCTCTTCTCCTTCTGGTACCCCTATAATTCAGATGTTGGAACATTTATAGATGTCCTGGAGGTTCCTAAGTCTCCTCATTTTTTTGAATTTGTGTTTCTTCATTCTTTTCTGATTGGATGTTTCTTTCTTCCTTCTGGTCCACACTGTTGATTGGAGTCCCAGTTTCCTTTCCATCACTATTGGTTCACTGTACATTTTCCTTTACTTCACTTACCATAGCCTTCATTTTTCATCTAATTTGCGACCAAATTCAACTATTTCTGTGAGCATCCTGACTACCAATGTTTTGAACTCTGCATCTGATAGGTTGGTTATCTCTTTGTTACTTAGTTGTATTTGTTCTGCAGTTTTGATCTGTTCTTTCATCTGGGCCATTTTTTTGTCTCAACGTGCCAGTTATGTAGTAAGGGGTGGATCCTTAGGTATTTGCCAGGCGGGGCAGCCCACATTGCTGCCTTGTGACGCTGTATGTGGGGAAGGGGTCTCAGAGGGCGTAATGGCGCTTGCTGTGCTCTCTGCAGGATTTCAGTCACTTCCCCCACTGTCCACAAGCAAAGTGGGACCTTCAGGTGCTGATTCCCAGGTGGGTGGGTTTGATTACGTTCTAGGACCCTGTGGGTCTCTCCAGTGAACTCTCCTATGAGGCTGAGAGTTTCTCCCGCTGCCTTCTCAACCCCCACAAGTGTTTTCAATCAGTGGTTTGAGGCTTTATTTCCACGCGCTGGGACCGTGGGTTGTGTGGTCTGTTATGCTCCCCAGTTGTTCCTCCCAGTTTATCTGCATTCGAATGTGGGACCACCCACTCCACCAGCCCCCTTGCCAGGCCCACCAGCTGCTGCCTTGACCTGAGTCCTGTCTGCCCCCGCTGCCCATCTCCACCTCTCCTACCAGTCTGGATGAATGTTTTTTTTTTAACTCCTTGGTTGTTGGATTTCCATACAGTTCGATTTTCTGTCATTTCTGGTTGTTTTTTGTTTTTAAATTGTTGTTGTCCTTCTTTTGATTGTGCGAGAAGGCACAGTGTGTCTACCTACGCCTCCATTTTGGCCAGAAATCTGTTTTTCTTTTATTATCTCTTTTTTCTTCTTCTTAAAACAAGCCCTTTAACATTGCCATACTGGTTTGGTGTTAACAAACCCCTTTAGCTTTTTCTTATTTGGGAAGCTCCTTATTTGTCCTTCAATTTTAAATGATAATCTTACTCGGGGAAAGTAGCCTTGGTTGTAGGTCCTCGCTTTTCATCACCTTGAATATTTCACACCACTCCTTTCTGGCTGGAAATGTTTCTGTTGAGAAATCACTTGACAGTCTAGTTGGTGCTTCCTTGTGTATAACTACCTGCTTTTCTCTTGTGTCTTTTAGGATTCTGTCCTTGTCTTTAAGCCTTGTCATTTTAATTATGGTTTGTCTTAGTATAGTCCTCTTTGTGTCCAAGTTTGGGACTCTCTGAATTCCTGGACTTGAATGTTTTATTCCTTCACCAGATTAGGGAAGTTTTCTGTTATCATTTCTTCAAATAAGTTCTCAATCACTTGCTCTCTGTCTTGTCCTTCTGGTATTCCAGAGTTTTTGGCAAAACATCAAATTACCCAGGTGACTCTGCCCCCCTATAACCCAGATTTGATGCCCTCAAATGTGGTGTCCGCCCTGCCTGGTTTCAGGAGCTGTAACCCCCCATGGCTAAGGCTGAGTGAGAAATCTCCCAGAACTGGGAGGCCTAAGGAGACAAAACTTATTTCCCTGAACATGGGCACTGTCTGCTCTGCTATTTCCTTCAGCTTGGTTGGATAGTCAATGACGGGCAACCATTCTCTGGAAAGAATGGACCTAAGACAGACACAATCACGTGGGACTAAACCATCAGGGAAGAGACTCAAGGGGCTGTGGAAGTGAGGGAGTGATCGATATCACCCCTGCCCCCTCGGCTTT
>CM052541.1:99195566-99210758 GCA_028533065.1 Trachops cirrhosus
GGACACCTGGGGTGAATTGGACCTGAGGCATAAGATATGTAAAATCCTGTGAGACCTGCTTGCTAGGATGCTCTTGATGTGTAGGCTCTGGCAGGAAACTAGACTAATCATGTACCTGTTAGGTGATACCAGCCCCAAAACCCAGCGTGAGACTGAACCCTATGTAAATTATCTACCTGTTTGATCTTTTCTGCTAGACAATGAATCCACATTCTGTATCTGTTCACCTACCCAATACTACCTAATAAAAGCCTATTGAAGCGGCGGCTCGGGGCGCTCTCCTTTGAGAGAGTGGCCAGGCCACTCGGAGGCACCCTCCCCTTGAGAGGGTAGCCATGCCGTCCCTATTCCTCCACAGGACTCCGGTAGTCCGTGTGTATGTTTTTCTCGCCACTCGCGAGCCATCTACAATGTCTGCGGTCCACCGCGGGCAGGTGGACTGCAACACTCAAACTTCTGGGTTTTCCCCAAAATAAATTCACCTTGGAAAGGGAAGAGATTTCAGACCATCAGTGAGATTCAGGAAAATACAACAGGGCAGCTGTTGGCAATTGGGAGAACTGTGTGAGGTCCCAAGTGTCTACTTTGAAGGGGACTGAGGCATCGTTGTCCTGTGTACAGTGTTTTTTGTATCCTATATCTTCTTCAGTAAATGTCTTTATATTTCATATTACATGCCTAGATATTTTCTGGACAAAATTTGTTTATCCTTCTGTAACTTGTTTTTCTCCCTACATTGTTTTTTGAGATTTTTCTGTTATATTTGTAGCTTTATTCACATACTATAACTGCCATAGAACATTCCATTATGTGATTGAATATACCATTTTAAGCCATTCTTTGGATTAAAATGGACATTTTACTGGACATTACCTGTAATCTTGAATATTTTCACGTACTTCTCACCTTCATATCTCCCTTCCTCAACATAAGAAGTAACCACTATCCTGAATTGTGTTAATATTTTTTAAAAGATTTTATTTATTTATTTTTTAGAGAGAGGGGAAAGGAGGGAAGGAAACATTGATGTGAGAGAGAAACATCAATTGGTTGCCTCTCGCACGCATTCTGACTGGGGGCTGAACCCACAACCCAGGCAGTTGCTCTGATAGGAAATCAAGCCTGTGACCTTTTACTTTGAGGGACGACACCCAACCAACTGAACCACACTGATCAGGGCACTACCTTTGACTTTTTAATTATCTATTTTCTGGTACATTTTTATATACTATAAAATTTTCTGTATCCTCATTTATGTTTCTAATATGTTTTGTAAACTGCAAGGAACAAGACTTCATTTTTCTAATCTGACTTTCTGCCTTTTAACTGCTAAGTTCAGTGTGTTTACGTTTATTACCATTACAGATGTGTTTATACTGGGATTTTATGTGTTTTCTATTTACCCTGCTTTGTTTTCTGCAGTTTTTTAAAATCCTTTTACCTGTTTTTTGTTTGTTTCAGGAACTTTTCTGTATTTTTCCACTTTATATTGATTACCCCCCAAATTTCAATATGCATTTTGCTTTGCAAAGGCTTAATTAAAATCAGCATTCTACCTACCATTGTTCTAAACAAGATGAGAACTTTGGAAAGCTTTCACTCTAGTCAGTCTCTACCAATATTATATATTTTTGACCAGTATTTTACTTCCATTTTTTAATCACCCAAATTAGTCTTTATTATTACTGCTGTTAATTTCATTTTTATACTTTCATTACTTTCTAATACCCAAGGAAATTGTGAACTCCTTCATTAAACTAGTTTTCTTACTTATTCTCTTCAGATTTTCAAAAGAAACAACCAGACGATGATTCCGCTCCAAGTACAAGTAACAGCCAATCAGATTTGTTTTCTGGAGAGACCACCAGTGACAACAACAATACCTCGATAACCACGCCAACTCTTAGTCCCAGCCAGCAGCCGCTTCCGACAGAACTGAATGTAACTTCACCAAGTAAAGAAGAGTGTAAGTACCCAGATCCTGTGAAGTGGTAGAGAAATCAGCCCAAGAATCCTATCGTGAGTTTCTTGGTAATGCCTCACCCCCCAAAAAAGATAGCAGCTTTTTTAATTCAAGAATAAATGTTTACATATAGGCCCAAGCCAGCAAGTTGGAATAAATTTCATCCATTCCATAGAGCTTAAGTTGATCTTAAAAGATAACTTTTTATGTTAACTGGGAAGATACACAAGATTTTGAACCAGTCTAGGGCAGTGGTTCTTAGCCCTGGCTGCAAACTAGAATCCACTAGGGGGTTTTAAAACAGTTTCAGCTTTCATCAACATCCCCTAAGTCTAATTTAATCAGTCTGGATGGAGGCCCAGGAATCCATTCTTTTTAACTCTTCAGAGGATTCTAAAGTGCAGCAGGTGTTGAGAACCACTGATCTAGGGAACTTACCCTATTTAGGAACCTTGGAGTGAAACCTTCTTCTGTCACTCACTGAGCCTTGACTGTTTCTAGGCAGTTAACAGAGATAATAACATGGCTTTAGCTCATAGAACATAGAGAATTAAAGAGAGGAGGAAATGGTTTCTGTTACTCTTCTGCAAGTTCTCAGTGATAGAATTACCATCATTATATATGTGATTTGGAAACCTGTTGTCCACTTAAGCTTTATAATGCCATAACCATCTCCTTTAGGGCATAACTATAACTGACAGTGTGTTGAAAATTATAGGAATGTTATGACATAGCAGTTTTTGCCTTTTGAAAGCTTTAGATACAGGTTGAAATTTGGTGTTTCAAATTGAATGAATATCTAGAAATCCTTGGAATATGGTAGGTTAGAATGTTCTATTAACTTTGAAAAGATTACCAGAGAAGGAATATTTATTCAGACTTATCATAAATCATGGTACTAGGCAAAATTGAAAATATAAAAGTAAAGCCATGGTCTCTGTTCTCAAAGAATTTACTGTTTAGCAGGGGAAATTAAATATATTTGTTATTGAAGATAGTCACTGTTCAAGACGAATGTTGGTTTACTAGAGAAAGTGGTGTTACAGACATTCTAGATAGAGTAGTTAGATATGGAGGAAAGCTGCATGGAGTTCTGCAATAGCAAGTGACCCCTTCAGGACCGTTTATAGGGGACAAGACTGGAAAGGTAGATTATAATCAAGTCGTAGAGGATTGAATGCCCAACGAAGATAATTGGATCTTGGACAATATGTTTTTGAGCAGAGAAAGTAATATTACAGTTCTTCTGGAGAAGTAACCTGGCAGTATTGAAAATGGGAAGGATTATATGAGCATAACATTGCAGACAGAGACTTTATAATACTGTAACTTTGATTAGAGACCCAGGGGAAGGTGTAGAAATCATTTAAGAAGAGAAGAAAGATGAAAATGGTAGTGGTGATGTTAAGGCAATAGGTTTGGTTTTGTTTCTAAAAATCTGTTTAGAGTCATATACTTATTGAGCTGATGAAAGCTATGGCCTCAGAAAAACACAGACCATTTATACTTAATTTTGAATAAAAGTTTTCTAAAGCTCACTGTGGCCATTAGGTTAACAACGCCTTGTCTGTGAGAAAGGTTGGAGCTGGTCAGGATCTCATCTGATGGAACTTAGCCGATTGGACCCATGCACACATCAAGGTCAGACCACAGGAAACGAACTTCAGCAGCCAAAATATATATGAGACTGACAAACAATAGCTACCATTTATTGAGCACTTAATGTACAAAACATTGTAATATATGTTTTGCACATTTTTTCTTCTTCGTGACAACCAGTGACATAGATACTATATTTATCCTCATTCTATAGAAAGGAAACAGGCACACAGAGATCAAGGAATTTGCCTGTGGACAGGATTCAAAATCAGGCATTGGGCTTCAGATGAAAATGTTACTTCACTTTTGTGATGTGTTTGCTACATTCTAAACACTCTTCTAAGCTCTTTACATGCACTAACATTTCATTTTCACAATACCTTGTGAAGTAGATGCTCTTATTGTCTCCATTTTTACAGATGAGGAAGTTACAGAGCGGTTCAGTAACTTCTGCCCAAAGTTACAGAGCTCCTGGTTTGTAGTATAGTTCAAGTTCCACCCCACTAATCTGGCTTCAGAGCCTGTGCTTTCAATAACTATAGCATATTGCCTCGACATTGTGAAAATGCTGCAGACTCCAAACTGACAAACGACATTGGGATTTGGTGATCATGAGATTGATTACCTAAATAAACTATTTCAGAGCTTTGTATATTCATTTAGAGCCTTTGCTGAGAGCCTACTATATTAAGCACCAGGTTATGTGCTAGGACAGGAATAAGTAAGAATTAGGACTCTACTCACAAGGTCACCTTTTCAAATACACATGCTTCTCCCTGAGATTCTGGCTTGTTCTCCCAAATAGCTACCTCAGAATTTTGAGGTAAAAGGGAGGCAGCAGCAGTATCAGTGGTTCATCATTTGCAAAAACTTTCTCAGGTGGGTTTTGCTACCTCACCTAGGTTGAAAACTATACTTAGAGTGAGGAAATGTGTGCCTGGTTTGTAGGTAGAGGGTATATGGATGAGGAAAGTAAAGGTTTGTCAGAGGTGTCAGAGCTGTCCGGGTAAATGCATTTCAAGTTAAAATGATTTGTCAAGGAGTAGTGAGGATGCAGGAGAGATTAGACAGGCTGATCCATTGACACCTTGCAAATTTCTTCAGTTGTGACCTACCTAGGAGAAGAAGGATGAAGGAAGAAGTGGCAGGAAATTACTTGTGTTGATCTTTCCATATCCCCAAGGGAGCAGAATTTCTTAGTTTCCTTCCTTAGAGAGGTATGGAGAAGTAGGGAGTGGGAATTGCTGGGAAATGGGTTAGGGATTCCCAATCCAAAGACTAAATAACTTTTAAAATGTTGAGTAGTTATAGATCCACTGTTATTGTGTTGAACTGGAAGTGCTATGTCTTTGGGGCTTGTTGAAAGGTTTTACTTTTTTTCCTAATAATCAGGAGAGTGAATATTGCTTACATCTACTTTCTACTTCTTGCTGTTCAGTGAATATATGAACAGAAATGTTTTACATGTCAGTGCATTAATGGTGTTTTGAAAAGACTGCAGCTAGCGTAACAACTATTGATAAGAGTGTGTAAAATACAGATTTTTATCCAAAAGAATTAAAACACCTGACTGAAGGTCAAATAAAACATATATCCAAGTGATATTTGTCTGAACACACATACATCTCTTCCTCTCCCATCTTGTGTATCTGCAGAAGAGTCCATGGAATGTTAGCCTTTTTAGAAACATTAAAAAAAATTAGTGTAAACAAAATTCAAATAGTGACCAAAGAATTTGTCACAGCATTTAAATATTATAATAATGGTAACTGCTAACACTAGCATACTCATCAAGGACTGTTTCATATACTTGATCTGTATTAATCTAATTTCTCTTCATAATATCTTCACCTTACCCTGTAAGGTGAGTACTGTTACCATATCAGTTTCACAGATGTGGAAGTGGAGGCACGGAATGATTCAGTATCTTGCCCCCAAGATCAGCAGCCCTACTCTTTGGCACCATGCGATAGCTGTCTGTCTGTCTCTGTAGTGATTTATAGTATAAAGGACATTGCATGCAAATGAAAGCTACAAAGGGAAGGGGTGTTGCACAGGCACTTAAAAGGGACAAAACATTTCTGTTTATTCTACTACCTTTTTACTAGGTTTTTTCATAGGGGATATAAAATGTGATTCCTTCCTCTCCCCCATTTTCTTGAATCAGCTATTGGGGATGATGTTAGGTTGCTGGTAGAATGTTGGAACGAGTTGTTTTGTTGTTACTTTTGAATGACAGGCTGGAGACTGATTACCTTAAGTCAGAGACCGGATGGATTTAAAAATGAACAAAAAATGCCCCTTTCTTTTTCTCTCCCATAAATGAGAGAGAAATGAGCTTTCCTGTTATCGAGCTCTTAAAAACCTCAGCATTCCTATTGATGACCTGTTTGGGAGCCTTATGATGTACATTCCTACCTAGGTTCTCTTCCCTCACCCCCAATCCCACTGCATAGTGGATGGAAGTTGAGGTGTTGGAAGAGAGTTGACTGGTCTGTTTCTAAGCAAGAGAGGAAGAGAACTGATACATGTGCTACTAGGGAAAAGGAATGGCAAGAAGTTGTTTTCAAATATTCTGACATTCTGATCTAGCATTTAGAGAAGATCCACGTGGTGCAGAACACTCTCCTAAGCTCTGTAGAGGCACATACTCAGAAATAAATAGCAACCAACACATACATAAAACTATATTTACAAGAGGAGTTGGCAGACTATAACCCAAGGGCTGGTCCAGCAGCTGTTTTTGTATCGCCTTTGAACTAAGAGTGATTTTAAATGATTGAAACAAATCAAAAGTATTTTGTGACATGAAAATAATATGAAATTCAAATTTCAATGTTCATAAATTTTATTGGAACACAGCCATGTTCATGCATTTATGTCTTTTCTGTGGGTGTTTCTGCTCTAAAGCAGTGGAACTGGGTAGTTGCTACAGAGACCCAGAGGTCCTTTACAGAGAAGTTTGCCAATCTCTGTTTTACAAAGCACTTTGACAAACATTATTTTCCTGGGATCATCCTGACAGTGTGCAACATTGGCAAGGCAGGTAATCTCCTTTCTATTCTACAGATAAGAAAGAGGTTTGCATGATGATCCACCTTCAGTCACGTGACAGGGCTAGAACTCAGCTATGGGCCTTTTTCATCATAATACTTGAGTTTTTTCCTATTCTTTTATACTGCATTTACCCAGGAGATGCTTATGTTGTAGCAAGAGAAAACATACAGAAAAAGTGAGAACCATACTGAGCAAATGTTAGTGAAGATGTTTAATGACTGAAGCTTAATTTCCAAGTGATGGCTGGATTTTTCTTTAATATGACAGTAATTCCCAAAAGAAATTTGAGAACATTCTCTATCTGCGGTTAAATTAATTTGGTCGAACAAGAGAATTCCATTGTTTTCTTGGAAATTGGTTCCTGGAGATACTTTCTAGCTCCCCTGGGCATTTAAAAAAGTAAAGTAAAATGAGGGTGAGTTTTAACAAATTTCCTTGCTAGACAGCTCTTGGGTCTTTGAACATGCATTGGACCTCAGTGGCTACTAGTCTTCATTCCTGTCTGACATGCCCATATCTGTCCCCTGGAAAATTAATATCACTGCCAGCAAGTGACTAAAACTGTTTTGTTCTTACCAATTTCTAATAATGCCTAAGTGAAACTAGTTTTCCTATTTTTTGGAGTATGCCTACTTCAGAAGACCAGATATTGGGCAAATCAAGTTGGCTTATTCTAATAGAACACTTAGAAAATATTACTATTAAAAATATTTTATTACTTCCTGCTGGACTGGTTTTACATGAAATATGGTATGAGATTTATTTACCATTCTCTCTGTATGTGTCTTTCTCTTCTCTTTTCTCTAATGAAGCTCAAAGCATCAGGCCGTTTATCAGAGATAATTATACAACAGATGGAGCTTTTCTGATATATAATAGTCTCAAAGTGGAAGATTCTTCCCCATAATGAAAAATGCCCAAACTTTAAATGTCTCTTTTGATTTTAATTTAAAGGGTTTTTTTTTCAGTGCATTTATTTATCCTGAAGCTGATTCTGTAAAGTATGCTACTTTTATTAGGGCTGTATTCTAAAAAGATTGATACTTGGCAGTACAGTATAATAATGTACAGTTATATGCTGTATTGAATTGAATGGCTGTAATTCACCAGTAATGAATGCATGGGATCATTAAATTAATTCCCATCAAAATGCAGGAAGACTTGAGCAGGTTAGCAGTGTTTTCTTATGGAAATCATTTCTGTTTCATAATGTTAGCTGGATCAGAACTGTTCAAGCACTTTCACTGTCATCTGACCTTCAACTTGTATTTGAAATAAAGGCCAAATTAAGGCAACATCATGATTTTTAAATTGTTCATTTGCTACTTTTTCCTTTTTCTTAACTTTTAATCCTATGTTTTAAAAAAGATTTTATTTATTTATTTTTAGTCAGAGGGGAAGGGAGGGAGAAAAAGGACAGAAATATCAGTGTGTGGGTTGCCTCTCGTGCTCCCCCTATTGGGGACTTGGCCTGCAACCCAGGCATGTGCTGACTGGAAATCCAAGCAGCATCCTTTTGGTTCGCAGGATGGGGCTTAGTCCACTGAGCCACACCAGCCAGGGCTTAATCCCTTTTTTAAGAATGCAAGTAAAGCTCAAGACATATAGGTTTATTGCATAGAATAAAAGGTAAGAATACTTCTTTAATATCTCCACCCCACCCCCATCAAATTTCCAACTATTCCCGAGGTAACCAATGCTCATTCATTTTGGGTTATACATTCTTTGCTATAGTTCTATACATGCTTACATACATATAAGGTTTTCTTTAATTTTATACAAAAGAGAGTATACTATGTATACATACTGTTTTTTAATTTAATAATATATTTTAGAGATTTTACCAGGTCAGCACAAAGAGATCTGCCTAATTCTTTTTAACTGCTCCATAGTATTCCATATATTCACTATTCTCTGTTGAGCTATTTCTAATACTTCACTACTATAACCACGTGAAGTAAAAAGTTTCATAAATCACTAATGGTGCATGGAAGAGGAGTTAATAAGTCAGAAAATATGTATATTTTAAATTTGATATTCATGGCCAAATTAATTACAAAATTACTAGTTTATACTCCTAAGATTAGTGTTTGAGACTGTTTCCCATATTTTACCAATGTTAGGTGGTCCTTTTTTTTTTTTTGGCATTCCCCTGACATCTACTGATAGTGAAATTCAGCATTCTTTCATATGTTTATTAGTTATTTGTGTCTCCAGTGATTTTCCTGTCTGCATTCTTTGCTTATTTATTAGCCATCCTTTTCTTATTGATTTGTGGGAACTCATATCCTGGATAATAAATCTTTGTTATGTATCTTACAAATATTTTCTTCTGTTATGTCACTTGGCTTTTATTTTTGATTTGGGTACCTTGGATTCCATGAGAAAATATGCAGATTTTAAAATTAAAGTCTGTTAGTCTTTTGTCTTCTAGGTTTGTGTCTTTCTTAGAAGGTTTTCTCTATCACAGGGTTATAAAATATTTTTGTCTATATATTTTAATACTTTTATAGTTTACATTTCAATTTATTTAGCTCTTGAATCCATCTGGAATTTATTTTATATATGATATGAGGTGTAGGGATTTACCTTTTATTTTTCCCAAGTGTTACCTCAAAACCATTTGTTAAATAGGTTCGATTTGAAATGTCATTATTATTATACATAGATTTGTTTTTAGGCTCTTGTATTTTGTTCCATTGGTCTACTTGTATATTTCTGAGAGTGGACTATAGCTTTGGTGTTTGCATTTATATCTGGTAGAGCTAGTTTTCTTTAGTTTTTGTTTAAATTTTATTGTCTCTTCTTTTGTATATTATCTTCTTGATGAATTTTAGTCAGTTTGTAAAGGTCTATTACAAATTACAGCCCGGGTGGCTCAGTTGGTTGGAGCATCATTCCATAAACCAAAAGGTTGAGGGTTCTATTTCCAGTCAAGGCACATACCTGGGTTGTGGGTTTGATCCCCAGTTGGAGTGCTTATAGGAACAACTGGTAGATGTTTCTCACAGTGACGTCTGTCTGTCTCTCTCCCCCACCCCAAATCAATAAACATATCCTTAGCTGAGAGTTAATAAAAATAAAAGTTATAGCATGATCTTGATTGGGATTACATTAAATATATAGATTTCTTTGGGAATAATTGTGGACGTTTTAATGCACTGTTGAGTCTTCTCATATACTTAATATTATTTGTCTTCATTTATTCAAACTTTAAATATTCTTGAGTAAAGATTTATTATTTTCTTAAATAAACCTTATACATTTCTTACTAGAATTTCTTCTTTACAGCTTTATATTTTTTTCTTTTTCTCATTCCTAACTCTGATAAGACTACTTCTAGTATGATTTCACAAAACATAGTTTTGCAGTAGGGTTCTTGTAGATATTATTTATCACATTAAGGAAACTCTTGTGTTTACACTTGCTAATATTCTTTTTAATCTGAGAGGAGTATTGAATTATAGAAAATGCTTTTTCAGCATCTGTTGAGAGGTTGTGTGGATTTCTCCTTTAGTATCTAAATCTCCTAATTTAATAGATTTCCTGTGTTAAACCATCTTTCCATTCCTCGAATAAACTCTACTAGGTCTTTCATTATACTGCTGAATTCAAAATGCTAATTTTACTTTAAATTTTGTACCTTTTTAATAAGTGAGTTAGTTTTGTATATGTGTGTTTATATGTGATGTGTACGTGGCAAGCTTCTTTTCTATGCTCTGACATAGCCTTTTGTCTTATGTTCTGACATTATGTAATGTATCTATTCTTTGAAAACTTGTAGGACTTTTCATAAAACTGGCCTGATATCTGTAATTAGACTATTCATGCTTTTGACCTCAATTATTGTAAATTTTGGCAATTAATATTATAAAACATCCATTTCATCTAGATTTCTATTAATAAAATTGTACCTGTTATTTTTTAAATTTCCTCTATTAAAGGGTTTTTAATGTTAGAGTATATATTATCTAAGTATACAAATAATCTTAATCTTAATTACTCTAATACTGTTTATATTTCCTAATTAGTCTTTGTTTATGATTCTCTAGTTAAGATCCATGTAGAAATAATAGAGGTCTGAGAAATTGTCACTTTCTATAGGATTACATCTTTTTTAGGATTACAGCCATAATCTTTACTGTTCTTGCTTCTAATCTTGTTCTAGTCCATAAATTTGTCAGATGAATCTCCCATTGATATTGTGTTAAACTAAAAAAAGGAGATTCTTCTTTTGACTCATTACTGCCTCTTGTTTTTTTGTGTTGCTAATATTTATTTTTTAATATATTTTAATTGATTGTTACTAAGTTGTCCCATTTTCCCCCCTTTATTCCCCTGTACCCTCTACCCCTCCTCCCAGCTGTATTGCCCCCACTTAGTTCATGTCCGTGGGTCATACATGTAAGTTCTTTGGTTTCTACATTTCCCATACTATTTTTAACCTCCTCCTGTCTATTTTGTACCTACCATTTATGTTTCTCATTCCCTGCACCTTTTCCCCCATCCTCACCTCTCCACCTCGCTGATAACCCTCCATGTGATCTCCATTTCTGTGGTTCTGTTCCTGTTATAGTTGTTTAGTTTGTTTTTGTTTTTCTTCTTTTAGGTTTGGTTGTTGATAATTGTGAGTTTGTTGTCACTTTACTGTTCATAGTTGTGATCTTTTCTTAGAAAAGTCTCTTTAACATTTCATATAATAAGGGCTTGGTGATGATGAACTCCTTTAACTTGACCTTATCTGGGAAGCACTTTATCTGTCCTTCCATTCTAAATGATAGCTTTGCTGGATAGAGTAATCTTGGATGTAGGTCCTTTCCTTTCATGACTTTGAATATGTCTTTCTAGTCCCTTCTTGCCTGTAAGACTTCTTTTGAGAAATCAGCTGATGGTCTTATGGGGCACTCCTTTGTAGGTAACTGTCTCCTTTCCTCTTGTTGCTTTTAAGATTCTGTCTTTATCTTTAATCTTGGATAATGTAATTATGATGTGCATTGGTGTGTGCTCTCCCAATTTCTTTGGGACTGTCTGAGCTTCCTGGACTTCCTGGAAGTGTCTTTCCGTTGCCAGATTGGGGAAATTCTCCATTATTTTTTCAAATAAGTTTTCAATTTCTTGCTCTCCCTCTTCTCCTTCTGGAACCCTTATAATTCAGATATTGGAACATTTGAAGTTGTCCTGGAGGTTCCTCGGCCTCTTGTCATTTTTTTTTGCATTTTCATTTCTTCATTCTGTTCTGGTCAAATGTTTATTTCTTCCTTCTGGTCCAAACGGTTGATTGGAGTCCCAGTTTCCTTCCTGTCACTGTTGGTTCCCTGTGCATTTTCCTGTATTTCACTTTCCATAGCCCTTCACTTTTTCCTCTGTTTTGTGACCATGCTCAACCAATTCTGTGAGCATCCTGGTTGCTAGTGTTTTGAACTCTGCATCTGATAGGTTGGCTGTCTCTTTGTCGCTTAGTTGTATTTTTTTCCAGGGCTTTGATCTGTTCTTTCATTTGGGCTTTTTTTTTGGTCTTGTGCACCTGTTACATAGTATGGGGCGGAGCCTTTGGTATTTGCTGGGGTGGGGCAACCCACAGTAGCTGCCCTGTAGCACTGTATGTAAGGAATGGGTCTGAGAGGGAACAATTGCTTTCTCAGCTCTTGGCTTCTTTAAGTCACTTCCTCTACTATCCACAAGCAAATTGGAACCTTCTGGTGCTGATTCCCAGGTGGGTGCGTTTGTGCACATTCTAGAATCCTGTGGGTCTCTCCAATGAACTCTCCTGTGAGGCTGGGAGTTTCTCCTGCCATCACAGCCCCCATATGTTTTTTTCAGTCAGGTTTTGAGGCTTTATTTTCTAGCACTGGATCCCTGGGTTGCATGGTCTATCTCACTCCCTAGTTGTTCCTCCTGGTTTAACTACATGCAAATGTGGGACTGCCAGCCTTGGTTCTCCATCCACTGCCTTGCTGTGAGTCCTCTGTGCCCCTCCTACCAGTCTGGTTGAATGTTTCTCCTTTAACTCCTTGGTTGTTGGATTTCCATACAGTTCGATTTTTCTGGTAGTTCTGGTTGTTTTTTGTTTTTAATTTTTAATATTTTTGTTGTCCTTCTTTTGGTTTTGCGAGGAGAAAGTGTCTACCCATGCCTTCATCTTGGTCAGAAGTCTACTCACTGCCTCTTTGTTTATCCAGATTCTTACTCTTGTGTCAGACATTCTCCCCCATAATATGGCTTCTCTTTGTATTTGACCTGCTGATCCTTCCCAACACTGATGCTGAACTGTAAACTAAACCCCAGACCCTTACTGTCCACAGAAGACACCATGGTAGTCATATTACCATTTTTATTCATGTTCTTAGAAGCCCACTACAGAACTTATCCATTTTCCTGTATTTTTTACCTGTAACATCTATTCACATACTATCTTGGTTACCTCTTTGACATGAGAATGTCATCTTACTCAACCAATTTATAGGCTAAACCCAAAACTAGCAAAGACTTTATTTTATGCTGCTTTGTTATGCCTCAGAGCACCCAGCATAGTGCTTGGCTAGGCAGTACTCAGTAAATGCTGACTGATTTAAATATTTAGAGAAATATCCTTATTTTTCTTATTTTTAGAAACTTACTTCATGTGTTTTGATATATTTAAGAGAAATATCTCATTGTCTGAATGTAATTTTGAACAGCAAGTTCATATTCTTTTACTATTTCCTGTGCCATTTGGTAATTCCAAGATAAAGAAACTCGAAAAGGCACATTCCCTACATTTACAAATTTGGTTGCCTCATATGGTGACAAGTCATCACTCTTAACGGAACTTTTAAAATAATGAGAATAACGAGAGACTTTTTAAAATTGTGCAGATAGCCACCTACCTGTTGTGAAATAACAGTTTTTTTCTCATCTGAATTTCCATCTTCAAAATGATTCCCCTTTTCAGGAGAGAAGACTGGGAAACTTTTTAAACACTTATTTTCAAGGGTCCCTTTAGAAATCTACAAATCTGAAAGGTTGGTTTCCCATAAAGATTTCCTTTGGCAGGCTGTGCAGTTATTGGTATTCAAACTAGGTTTTGAAGCAAAATCATCTCTGCTCCATCTTGCAAATGCAGTTTTTTTGAAGTGTTCTTATTAAATGAAATGCTCTGTATTTTGCTATAAAAGTAAAGGTCATAGTGAACAACCACACTTGACGCAATTTTAGCCCTTTGCAGTTGTCATACTGTTTTTATTGTGTGTAGACACAGGTAATGGGTAACATTGTGCTGATTTTTAAACTAAACCTAAGTTTTATTATGACAGAAGTGTTTGGCTGAAAAGAATCATATTACAATAGGGGCATCTGTTTGGGTGTTACATCAATATATTTTAATTGTGTTTGTAAATTTCTCTCTGAAAATTCAGAGCTGCCAATGCCAAAAAATGACTACACATAACTTTACATTTTATGTGTTAACCTTATGTGTTGTTACTTCATAACCATTTTAATTTTTGATCTATCAAAAGGATGATTCTTTAGGCTTAATGAAAAAAAAATAAGATTCTGCCTTGCTAAGGAATTTTTAAAATTCCAAAATATTGATATAAACACTCTTCTGCATAATTCAAATTGTGACATTTTCAACTATTACTTGTAAAAAGAGGCCCTGTTAGTAAGACCTGCAAGTGTTCTCTGTAAGACAAGCTTGGACTAAGGTACTTTCTAATCATTGTCACTCTGTGGTATAGCTGCCTGTAGCAGAGGCTCAGCAGAGGGGCAGGAAAGAACACTTATATTCAAACATTTTTTAAAATGTCTGTGGGATAATACCTATGGCCTAAATAGTCATCTTTTTCCATTTTTTTTGAAGTATCTTCTGAAGAACATGCACAAGTCACTTCCTTTTATGAAGAAGCTATTGCAGCCTTTCAGTTGCTGATGCAATCTAAAGTTTATGAAAATGCTCTTGGTTGCTGAACTGTGTCAAAAAAATAAAAGCTCTTCTAATGCTGAGTGGTTTCTCCATTAATGTTATGAGATTCATGCTCGTGTTGATGGTAAAATGCAAATACAGAAATTTGAGTTGGGCCTTAGTTAAGCCTGTAAATAGTCAGAACTGAAGTCTTAATTGGAGGAGTGACAGCTCCTGATTTCATATCCATGTTAAATATTCTTTGTCACAGAAAGAAACAAAAGTGTTTAAAAATAGAACTGAGTTTATTATCCAGGTATTTCAACCTCTTAAGAAAGGGTTTTTAGTTTTGATTGATCCCCAAGATGGTGACATAGAATTTCAGTGTTAATTGCTGTAGTGGATGTTGATCATCCAGTATTTTAATACATGGAAAGCTCTGTTTTGGTCAGAATGATTTTAGGTGAGAGATTGCATCTGAAAAGCTGAAATTGAACAAATTCAACTCCTTGCTCAGAATCCTTTGAGTTTCTTTTTTTTTTTTTTTTATTATTTTAGATTATTCAGTACAGTTTCAATCTTTTATTCCCATTCCAGCCCACCCACCCATCCCTCCCCTCCTCCCTTCCATTTCCAAGCCCCATAGTTTTGTCCATGTGTCCTCTATATTTGTTCCTGTAAACCCTTCCCT
>CM052541.1:99211258-99227983 GCA_028533065.1 Trachops cirrhosus
GTTTTGTTCACATGGATGTTGGACTAGTCCATTCCATGACTGTGCCCCTCCTTACCAGTCTGTATGGGTGTGGTTTCTTCAATTCCGTAGTTGTCAGACTTTCATTCAGCTTGATTTCTGACATTCCTGAGTGATGGTTGTTCTATATTTTAGTTGTAATTTTGATGTGGTTGTGCAAAGAGGCGAGCCATGTCTGCCTGTGCTGCCATCTTGTGCAGAAGTCAGTTTTACATTCTTAGGTCAGATCAGGAGAAAATGTAATGTATTTTACTATCTCCAGTGCATGGGTTTGTTGTGTTTGTTGTTGTTGTTGTTGTTGTTTTAAGATGCCTCATCAAAAAACTCTGAAGATACGAATCTCTGGGAGTGGGGGGTGAAGTGTAGCTCCTTGATAAACAGTGAGCTGGAAAAGTTGGATGCTGCAGAGGTAAACATCATGCAGATTAAGATAGAGTGGGATTGACAAGCTGGTTAAAAAAGGATGATGCATTTCTAATTAGCCCACAGTGCCTTTAGTTGGAAATTAATTAGGTACTGTTATGTAAATGTCATGTTAATTAAGCAAGAATATTGAAGTGTTATAAATCTGCAAAAGGAATGGCTATTTTTGTGTATTAATGTTTGCACTTACCTTGAAAGAGCTGATAGAATATTTGTTTGATTATTGAGCTTCTGGCAATTTTTAGCTATCTGACTCCTTGACAGTCCATTTATCTTAATTGATGTGTTTTAGCACATGTGTAACTGCAGCCCATGGGCTAGTGGAACCTGGAGCCAAAAATGACCAGTCATCACAGCTGTTTTAACAAAAGCTTTCTGGGTAGATACTGATCTCTGTTTTCAAGGTTAAGGAGAAATACTATTTTTCTGTATTTATTCAGTCTTAAATTTTGAGTGCCTAAAATGATTGCCAACCTAAATGCAGCTGCCCTCCAAACCTGTGTTCTCTACTTCCTCCTGAGTCATAGTCTTCAGCCCGTCACATGGGGGTAACACACATGGGGGTAGCTCAGGGCTCTTTGGCATGCTCAGTAACTCTACAGCTGAAAAAGAAAATTTAAGAGTTCTGCTACTTTAGCTTGAAATGTAACTGTTGATAGTTCATGGGATACCTTTATTCAGTCTTCTGGTTTTACAGATTACAGTGAAATTAGTATGTAGATTTGACCTGTCTTCAGCTTTACAGGCCTGAAAATCAGTACTGTTTTCTCAGGAAAATCCACTACCCTCTTTGCAAATGCTATAAAGATTTCTAGTTGTTGGGAATACAGCTAAAGAATTTCACTTCATGGCTGTCATGTAGACTTGCAGATGTGATCCATAGTGCTGCATTATGTATGACACCTTTAGTACAAGAGTAGAAACATTCCTTAGAAGAACATAGAGTGAATATTCAGACTTTTGGTCACAATCCACAAGCTACCACAGATATTATTTACTTGCAAATTCCATACTCTAAATTGTTGAAATGTTGAAATTTAGGAAAAAGTCCTCAGAATATAGTTTCAAAGTCAAATGATAGTCTGTTATTAAATATCTTCAGATAATGAAGAAACTTGAAAAAATTCAGATATTTAATTTGTTTTAGCAAAAGAAAGCAAGTAGCACTCAGGTGATTGGTTAAAAGTTAGTTTGGGTTTGTTAATCTTGTTTCCTGGTTCATAATCCTCAGAGAGACTGTCAGATTAAGGAAAGAACTTTATACTTTTTAAAAAACGTTTAAAAATCTAAAACTTATCATTTGAAACTTAGTTGCCACTAACATAGGCTAGAAGGTAATGATGGGAATCATGCTGTGCTTAGAAATACATTTATTTTTCCAACTTGATCCCACTGAACACACACACACACACACACACTTCACCGATAGAACCCAGTAATCAAGAGGCTTTCTCATCTTTCTCTTATAAGCTCTGTTCACCCTGCTACTTGGGAAGAAGAGGAAGGAAGGCCAAAAGTAGCAGAGTTTACAATGATTTATGGGACCATATACCAGGCCCTCTCTCAGACATTAGCCCAGTTAAAACAAAAAAAAAAGCTAACAGCATTTCTTGATGGAGCAGATGCCCTGACTTTGACCCTTACTGTCAACTCTCAAAATTATTTTGTTTGCTATAACCATATGGGGCGCATGGTATATTTTTATTATTGTAGGCAAAAACCTGAAAAGGTTTCCCTAGCATGTTCCATAATTTCTTGTGTTCATTTTAACAGAGTTGACTTGGAATTAATTGTGTAAGAGTAGATATCATAATCTCCTGTGGCTTTTTTTTTTTTGGACAGTACAAGAATTTTGTAGTTTTAAAGAGTTTCATTGATTATAGTCTGCCAGACCAAACTGAATTCCAAGCTCTCTGTTTATAATACTGTACAATTATCAAAGCTGGGATATATTATTACTGCCAGTTACTCTTGCTGTCAATTTGTTTTGGCTTGCCTATGGTTCTGTGTATACTTTACTGTAATGTAGCAAATATATTGGATTGTGTTGTTAGTTTAACAAGCTCTCTAGAGAACAGTTTCATCGTAATGCATGTTGAGACATGGTAGGTGGCTTTAAAGTTATTTGCGTATTTGCCAAACCTACAGAAATTCATTCATTAGGAGCTTTAGAAAGTATAAACTCTCAACCTACAGATGAAGTAAAGTTTGTATTTATAAATATGAGAGTGTTAATTTATGAATCCCAGCCAAATTTCTTTAGGGGGTTTTGATCTGACCAATTTCTTCCTTCTTATAATTTTACTAGATGAATTATTTTATGATTTTTTAAAAAGTGTTCTGGTGGTTAAGCCATTATTGACTCTTGTGCTCTGTGTAGTCCACTATGTTGTGGAAACTTAGTGATATTGAGCTGGGAGTTAAAGAAATTGTTATCAGAGACTGGAACTAACTGGGCTGTTAATATTTACATTGTGCTCAGCTGGTTTAAAAATGTACACTAATCTCTTTTTTTGTCTGCCCCAGCCTATTGTGTCAAAATTTCCAGAGTCAGGGTCTGGGAATGTGTACTTTAAAAATGTTCCCTTGAACTTTCTGGATTCTGAAAATGCTGTAATATTTCTATATGATAGTAATTACAAAAGTGTATATATTTTTAAACTCCTCAGGGTGTACATTTAAGATTTTTACACGGCATTTTATATTTTATTCTTTTTTTTATACTTCAATTTAAAAATTTTTAATAAATATACGTTAGTCTCTTGATTAAATCAAGCAGTTTGCAGTGGTCTTATTGAGTGCTATTAAGTGCTTCCTCTCCACAGAGTCATAACCGAAGAGTAGATGACAAATTGGGACTTGGCTTTAGGGGCATAAAATCTGGTGAAAGAGAAAGTGGTGATACATAGTATAAAATGGCATAGTTTAGGAAGTCTTTTTGTACAGGTGATTCTCATCAGCACTGTGGCTCATGGGCAGTTTTGCTATCCCCATTGTTTGTTAAAGAAACTGAAGAGTTCCAGGACTTAATCTGAGTCTTATATAAAAGCCTGTTATTTTCCCAGAAATAAGAACACAAACAAATAAAAAACAAGCCCTCATGGAAACAGAAGCTGTAGCATATTTATGGAGCTATCGAAGGCAGTGCCCAGAAGACAGTTCTCAAGGATGTGGGGTCTGTGTTAGGTTTTCCTGCAGCTCATTGTCTCTCCATGTTGCTTATTTTCATGTCACAATTGCCTATTTGGATCCCTAGAATTTTAGTACATTAAGCTTTCTCTGGGGAATGTGGTGTTTGTAGAAAAAGGCCCTGCTCTTTTGGTCTTTCTAACTTTCGATTCTTGCCTCATTTTCAAATTCTTGAGAAGTATGTTCAGTTGATGCTAGCCAATGGTGAATATTCTTTCTGATTACATTTAGCATTCATTACTCGTTCCATATTCTTTGACATTTGATCATTTTTTGATCCAGCTTTTTACTGCTGGCATGTATTGTCCTTTATTTATTTATACAAATGTTATCCTCCTAACAAAATTATAAGCTCCCTGAGCATGAGACTAACCCAGGGTAGCACATAGTAGGTATTTGCTAAGTGCTTTTTGATGTTAACAATACACTTACTTAGTCTTTCTTCCCCTTTTCCATTTCTCCTGTGTGTCTTCTTACACCCACTAAAGTTTGCTGCTGTTAATGATAATGCATAACAATCTTTCCTTGATACAGGAAAGATTGGACTAACAGTTAACTCTTAAGTGGGGTTTCCAGGTTCCTAAACCCATGGATCTTGGTGGTGTATACTCTAGGGACATCTCAGAGCTCTCTCATCTTTCTTTCCTTATCAATGAATAACTTCAATGATATGAAGTCTTGTCATAAGTGACATACAACTCTGTCAGTTAACTATGTTTACCTTTGCTAGTCATAGTCACCTGGGGAGCCTTTTCAAAATATATGTGTAATATTTGCCTGTGTGTTCTATTCCTTTATGATCATCACTGTTGCCTCTCCTAGGGCATATCAAGAGCCACTGGTCTTTATGTTTATATAATAACTTCCTATTTCAGAAGGTAGGGCATGGTTGGTGGGGAATGTTGCGGTATATATCAATATATATATATCAACTTAAGACTCTGTTGGTAGTCTTGAAATTATTGCTTTTCAAGCCTTTACCCACTAACTGACTGTATCTATATCCATATATCTATATATGTGTCTGTGTATATAGATACATATATATATCTTTTGCATACTCTTGAATTGTACCTGTCTGTCAGATCTCTGGGCCCTCAAAGATTCCATGCAGGCCCTCTTCATAGCATATTCTTATAATTAAACTAGACATTCCTTTTTGGTCAGCAGTGCTCTCTTTATTAAAATGATCTTTATTCCTTCTGACAAGCAGTTTGTTTTTCCTTAGGCACACGTACCCTTTACTAGTTTTGCAATAAATTCAAAGGTAGGGTGACCACTGAGATCAGCTTAAGAGAGAGTACTCCTGCTTATGCTTTGTGGAAAAACTCATCTCCCCAAACTTGTAATTTCCTTTCACCTGCATTGGAATTCTAGTTAAGATTTTATCCTTTTACTTCTTAACATTTTGTGAGACTTCATTTTTTTTTTTAATGAAAAGCATATTCTAATGTAGAAAGAATACATATCTAAATTGCCTAACTAAGGTTAACCTACCACAGCTACCACCTTCTCCATTCTTTCTACTACCCCTCGTGCATATTTGCCAGTCAATCCCTGCATTTTTAGGCTTTTCTTTATCAACATAGCAGCTATGGGCGTGGAGCGGATATGACCTGACTGATGTGCCTGCCTTTCTGTTTCTAGGTGGGCCATGCACAGATACAGCTCATGTCTCATTAATCACATCTACCAAAAGATCTTCTGGTACAGGTATGTACATCATTCCCTTATCTGGATTCATTCTTACCTGAATCCTTTACAGAAATTAGCTACTGTTTTTAATGTGGTGTTCTTGCCAGGGTGCTCTTTAATTTCTTCCATCAGTTTTGAAGTGATATATTATGTGCTTAGTATTGGCAGCGGCATGTGAGCTGAAGTGAAAGCGATGAGGTCAGAGTGACTGAGTTAATGCTGGCAGCTAGAACCAAGAAGGTGGACAGTTTACCTACTTTCTAATGTCTGAAGAATATTAAAATATGAAACATACATTGCCCTGTTTCTAGCGTGCGGCTACTTTGTCTACATATTAGACTTACTATAAAACAGTTTTTAAATAATGGAGACTGTAGAGGGAAATCAGTTTTGGTACACATAATCAGTGTTTTAACTTGACTGTTATAATATCCTAATAGTTTTGGAAAATTATTTTCTCTCTTTTATCTTCAAGCCATAGGGTATGCTAAAATCATCCTTTTCAGATACATAAAGTCTCCCAGAAATCTTTGTGCATCTGTGACATTTCTATTAAATATGAAGCCATGAATCTTGTAGCTCTCTAAAAAGCCGTCATAATGGCCATTCCTCCCTTAGCCTGTAGCTTAATTTATTTTTAAACAATATTTGCCTTTTCCAATAATGTGGCCTGCTATTTAAAATATCTCAAGGATTATATTTGGAAGAGTAAAAATAATTATATTGTTTCTCAAAAGGTCACAAAGTATTTTTCATAACTTAAAAAGTCCTTTTTAACTTTTAAGCAAAAATAGCACAAACTATTTCTGTGTTCAAACTTACACTGAAATCTCAGCCCCTTTAAATGCTCATAGTTTTGATGTTAAACCTCAAACAGGACTGTCCTTGAGCAGTTTATAAGTAACATCCAAGTATTGAACTCTGAGGAACTTAATTTTACTTTTCTGTTCCAAATGACCAGTTTTGATGCAGGGCTGTGTGAGATAGTCCTGGCGTGCTCTCATCCCTCCTGTCCTCAGTGTGCAAGCTCCCCTGGGTAGTTCCTGATGGAGATGGAAGAGAACTGTGCCCTGGAGTGAGACAGACTGGTCTGATTAGCCAATGGAAGTCAGAGCCAGCTTCCTACCCACTCCAGCCAGAAGCTTGGAAACATTCAGAGCCCTTTGATTTCTGTACTTTGATTAAAGTACACTTTACATACACAGTGTACTTTAATCTTTCTTTCCTTCCAGCCTTGGCCCTCAGGGCAGGGTTTATTGTTAATACTACCAGTGTGTTCAGGTGGCAGTCGGGGAGTGAGCCTCAAGTGCATTGGGTCATCTTAAGAGATTTAGGAAAGAGGCTTGTGTGCTCAGCTTAGACACTGAAACTAGTAGGAATTATTCTTTGCATATGTGTACTTGTGTCCTTCATCTTGTAGGCAGATCTCTTTTCTTCTCTTTCCTCCAGCAGTATTTTTGTGTATCTAAAAATAATAACATATACTGCATGATAACTGTATTACCAGGTACCATTCAGTATGCTTTACATGCATGCCCATGTAATCTTCAGAACAATTCTGCAAGAGAGTTATTCCTCTTCTTACAGATAATAAAAATAAGTACTCAGAAAATTAAGTATATTTCCTGGGGTAATATTGCTAGTAAGTAATAGAACCAGGACTTGAACACAGATCTTTCAGATGTTAAAGCCTGTGTTGTTTTGCAATACATCATGTTACTGCTTATCATATTTTATTATAATTATACTCCTAGCCAGACAGTGGAAAAGCATATCATTACATGAAATATGGAGAAAGAGAAACACAGATTTAGAAATATGGCATGTAAAGAAATACTTTTAAAAACAGTAGTTCTAAAAGAGATCTGATTTCAGAGCCCTAGCCTTGCCTCTTAGAAAATGTGATTTTTAAATAGATAAGTTAACATCTCAAAATTTGTTCTTCATCTGTAAACATCTGTCTCATAGGTTTGATGTAAGAAATAATATACATAAAGCTAACATAGTACATCTTTAATGGTAATTGCTATTATAGTATAATCTTATCATTAAAGATTATGTATATACAGTGGCCAACCATTAAATGCTGTGGGTAACACGTCAGTAGGTAATTTAGTTGGAAAGAAGAAAAGATGAGAAGTACCAAAATTCATTGCCATGTCTAGTTTAATTAATTGATTTTATGTTGGTCACATTCTTTGTTGCATTTCAGTACTATAGTAGGAACTGATGGTAATATTTTTAGGTCTCCACAAAATGAAATATAAGCGAGGAATTAAGCTCTCAGTCACACATTTTCAGTCATTCTTTTAGGTGACTGCATACCTCTTAACTGGAAAAAGATTGAGAATTTCTGGCTTGGAAGGAAATTAATGCAATGCACAAGCCATCTTCTAAAAAGCCTGAAGGAAAGTTGAGATTTCTCAGCTTGGATATTAAAGGCCATCAAGTTCAGCCTGTTGCACTTTTCAAGAAGCCTGTCTATGCCCCCTCAGGCGTCTTAAACTAGCCTTACTGCCTCAGCCTTAAATGATGGCCCTGACACTAGAGGACAGAGCTTCCTGATTTATAAAGATAAACTGAGTGATTTGCTTTGAGAACTGCAGGTTTACTCTCTTTGTCTCCATCTTTCTGCATGTCTGGGAATCAGCAGGTTGCCCATGGTGGGGATTCTGAGCATTTTTCTTAGGATCATCATCAGTTATAGTGCTACATTGCTGGAGTGTTCTTGTATTCTTATGTCTAGGTTCTTCAAGAGAGGACTCATGCCTCTAACATGTGCTCTGTGGTGCTTCTACCATGAGGGACACAGTAACAATAGCTCTCCCAAAGATTTAGAGCACAAGGCTTCAATCATAGAGGTCCATAAATAAGTACCTTACAGTGGTATCATTTATTCCATGGAGTGAGACCCTATGAATTAGATCTCACCAACCTACTCCAAGCCAATCTGTTCAATACAGGTTGGACCTAAAGCAACCTCCAGCTTAGTAATAATGTGTTTTAGGAAAGGGTACTTAGGCTAGAATATACTTAGTGGTTCTTTAAGTCAGCAGTCTCTGAAGAAGGGTATATAATGAACAGTCTGTGAAGTGTGGGGAGGAAGTAGTAAAAGTTCTTTATCTCAGTCTTTCAAAGCTCCTATTTTTCAGATTCATTTTATTATTATATATTAGGCCATATTTACAGTTTAAACCTATCAAATATACATATAAATCTATATATATTAAAGGTACATAGCCAGATATCTTATTAGGTGGGAGTATACTCTCAAAAAAATGGTTAGTGACCTTTTCAGTGCACAGATCATTTTCTTTTTAGTAAATTAATGTTAGGTCCACAATTACAAGCCTCAGTGGCTGATTAACATTTCTGTGTTTCAAGGGACTACTGTTGATCAGAGTGTATTATAATTTAGACAGGTAGAAAGCAGTATAGAGTGGCTGGTCTACAACTATCAAAGTGTGAGAGGGAACTCTTTAAAAAATGGTGTTGTGTTAACTAAGTGTAAGAAGTCTGAGAGGCAGGTTGCAAAAAGCAGTAGTAGCAAATGAAAGATCAGTTTGTATTTGTGAACTAGGTGAGAAAGGCTTTTCTTTAGATGCTGGCTTTTGGCCACATAGCACTATTAACAGTTAAAGTCTGTAATCTTTAGATGGAAAAAAACAGCTGCGCCATGATCATTTTGGTATTTAAAGCAGAGAAAAATTCAGTGACAGTGTGTGTGGCTTTGTAGAACTCTGGGATATCCACAGTCCGCAAAGAGTTGAAAAATGGTGACAAGTCCCAGGTTGCTTGGTTAGAATGTGAGAGTTAAAGCATATCGCACCTTCAGATTACTAGAGAGAGCTTCCATTTCTTCAAAGAGGTTTGAGTGTTTTGCACATGCTCCCTTGTTAATTCTCACAAAATTCTTTGCCAGGAATGAGTATATTGTGAAGGAAAAGAGTTTACTTCCCTTGGCAACAAACCACCTTTGTCCTTTGTCTTTTCTAATTATCAAGTTATGCCGTAAGCCAAAACGTTGTATATCTGAGCCCTAGTTGTCCTTTTCAGGCAACTTTATTTGGAAGGTATATGGATATTTAGATGAATATATTCAGGAAGTTATATTTTTATGTTTAAAGTGCCTTGTGGGAAAAGAGGGAGGCCTGTTACCTTTTCTTAGAATTTTTTAAAGACATACATAACTTTTTCATAAGACTTACTTGCAGAGAGTTACAGCAAAAGAAGTTATTTTGTTTTTTATTTATTGGAGCTTGCTATTGGTGAACTTTAAAACTTAAGCTGTAATGGACAGCCAGACCATGTCTTCTCCTAAATTTCTGTGGAGAAATCGTTTCTCTGCAGCAGGATCCTTGAACAGTGACTGACCCAAGGACTCTGCTCCCTCCAGTGGAGCATTGACCAACTAACTCTTAGCTCTAGGACCTGGGTTGGATATATCAAGGGATAGACTTTTTAGCATATGAAGAAAGGAAATTCATCCTTCCCTATTTTACCACTCTGGGGCTTTTTTTTTTCCATTTTATAGTCCTTTTATTTCTGAAGTTAAAATAAAAGTCATAAGCTTACAGACTTTATGGTCCTGTCTACACACTTTGGCTCCACTATATCTCTATTCACTGTCTCTTCTTCCAGCAAATAATGTTGAGTAAATAATATTCTCTCTGATAGACTTGAAAAATGATGGTTTTAAAATGGTCTGTGTATGTTAAAAATGTGATTATAGTTAATAGGCTCTCAAGTAAAATAGCCATTTGTGGGACCATAGGGAGCTGTAGTATTGCCTCGGATGAAAGCAGATGGGACTAGAAACTCCCATTAAACACCAAGTTTTTCTAGAAAGTATCATCTTTCCACTCTATAAGAAGCGTGTTAGCCCTGGCTGGCGTAGCTCAGTGGATTGAGCGCGGGCTGCAAACCAAAGCATTGCAGGTTCAATTCCCAGTCAGGGCACATGCCTGGGTTGTGGGCCAGGTCCCCAGTGGGGACCACATGAGAGGCAACCACACATTAATGTTTCTCTCTCTCTCTCCTTCTCCCTCCCTTCCCCTCTCTAAAAATAAATAAATAAAATCTTTAAAAAACGTGTTAATTCAGTTTGTATATCCTTTGTCTTGCCTTGCCTTTCCCCTTGCCTTTCTTTTCCTTTCCTCCTCTCTTTTCCTTTCCCTTTCCCTTTTCTTTCCCTTTCCTTAGCACATGGTTAGCCTTTTAGGTCACCTATTTTCCTCTCAGCGTGATGAACAGTGACATGAACTAGATAGCCTTGTATTGTTCATTGTTTCCATTTTTTCCCCCAAAAAACCTTTTTGATTCACTTCTCTCAGCAACCTGCTTGTGATATTTGTCTGTTTTTACAAAGACAAGAAAAGAAATCCCCTCTCTCCTGTGAGTTAAGAGAAGAGTGATGTGCTAAACACTTTCCGCATCAGTGTTCAGAAGCCATTTAAAGGGGAATGTTTCATTGTTGTTATGTTAGCATGAGGTTTATATAAGATCTTTTAAATTGATTCAGAAGCTAAAGGGTGGCAGTGTTAAATCAGAGATGGCCCTGTAAATCTTAGAAATACCTACAGTTGTATATTTTATCTCCTGGTAGAGTTAGTACTCATGGAAACATTTCAACCAGTACATTGAATCCTAGAGAGTCGAGTCAGTGACTACAAACTGTATTGGTCAATATAACACATGCCTGGGTTGCAGGCCAGTTCCCAGCAGGGAATGCACAGGAAGCAACCATACATTGATATTTCTCTCCCTCTGTCCTTCCCTTCGCCTCTGAAGATAAATAAATAAAATCTTTAAAAAAAAATAACATTTTGTAAATGACTTCTAGGAAGGACTCTGTAGAGCTTTTAAAGGAAGGCAGATTTGGGTGTGATTCAACTGTGTAATTCAGTTCTTTTTTTTATTCTTTCTTTTTGGTCCTTAAGGTACAAGCTTTTCCTTCAGGTCTCCAGTATCAACATTTGAGACATAAAGATAGAAATTTGACCTACTTATGTAATATGCAAGTTCCCATCAGGAGAGTATTAGGGAAAAGATAAACCTTTTATATTTTATTAGCATTTAATGTAATTATTGAAGAAAGATCAAAACAGTAAATCTGTCATGGCAAAGAAAAAAGTACAGTGGTACCCTGGTACTCATTAATTTGTCCCTGAACTCATGATAAGTGCTGAAACTGACAAATAGCGAATGATGAAGCATTTTCTTTTGTGGGGCGGTGTTGTGACTCATACAAGCTCTAGCAAGTGCAATTAGTCCTGAGCAAGCGCCAAGTGCTGAAACATTTTTTTCTCATCAAAATGCGGCAAGTACTGGGTTTGACAAGTTGAAGTTGACGAGGTATGACTGTACTAAAAGTTTTACCTTGTGCATTCATCATCTTGGGTCCTGAAGGAGTTTATTTGATTTCTGGGTCAGGGGGAAAAATGAATACCAAATATTTGGCAATATTGCCGAGATTTTTCTAATCTAAAAGTTGCATCTTATGTGTTACCATCAAAAAATGGGATAGGTTACCAAAGTATACCATAATGTTTGCTGACAGAATGTGATTTTTGGCCATTGAGTGAATAACTGGAGAAGGA
Organism: Trachops cirrhosus; assembly: GCA_028533065.1. Lineage (NCBI taxonomy): Eukaryota > Metazoa > Chordata > Mammalia > Chiroptera > Phyllostomidae > Trachops > Trachops cirrhosus. The sequence continues at coordinate 99,223,183 of CM052541.1, forward strand.
AAATAATCTTCTACATGCTTTTTTGTGTGTGGGTTTTTTTTCTATAAAAACTTAAATCTGCCTGAGTTGTTGCTTATATTAAAGAATAGAATGAGGTAGCAAGGCACTAAATAATTAGATGATTTGATGAGATATAAATGATGGCAAGTGAGTTTAAAAGCACCTCATACAATGTATGGATTGCAGAAAAGATTAGGACAGCTTAACTGTTTTTCATTTGTACTCTTGAATGAAAGTGAGGTCTGGTTGCCGCCACTTGCTGTTTGTGTTATAGGTTAGCTACACATGTAATGTGGGTTTGCTGAACTTGAAGTCATTGTCTTGTTTCACAGGCCTTGTTTGGGCTTTACTTGAGAAGCAGCAGCTTCCTCTCTGAGAACGGGCTGATATAAGTGAATATGAAGCCAGTATGCCAGTGTAATCAAGAGGAATTTTTGCACTTGAAGGATAACATTGCACTCCAGTATAAAAAGGAAAATGCTGTGTGATGAGGCTTATTGCTATTTTGGATGTGTGTGTATATGAGAAGTCTAGGCTGTGGTGTTGAGCTGCTCATGGTCTACTTGATTTGTGCTAACTCAGTTTGCATGGATTCTTGAATGCAGTTACAACTTGGGGTTTTGCCTTTATGGTAAAATTATTTTATCATAGCTTGCACTCTTATCAAGGAGAAAGCCCTGAACTTCCATTAATTAGCTGTTCTGTTGCTCCACTGGGGCAAAAGGTCTGAGCCAACATTATTTTAAAAGGATATCAGGGGAATTTAAAACCCCTTCCCTCCTTTGAAACTTTTGGGTTATTGGAGGGGGGCTTTTAGGAGGTGCTTTTTCTGGTGCTGCTCCACAGCCTCTTAGGGGGCAGGATGTTAGAAATGTACTTTTCCCAAAGCAGTCTTACCAGAAGGAGCCAGATAGAACAGCCACAAAGCTGCATTATAAATCATCGGGGCCTTGCAGTGATACTACCCATTAAGGAGACTTTTTTTTCCCCTACTCAGTTCCTAGCTGTACTAATAGCACAGCACATCAAGCAAGGCTGTAAATAAAAGTTATTACCTAATAGGTAGGTGCTGAAGTGGAACGGACAGAGCTGAGGCATGGAGGCCTTATTACTGCTCATCAGCAATTATAAACAGGATAAAGTGTCTGGGACTTGCGCTGATGCAGTGAGGGCTAATAGAGGCTGGGAATGACACTAGGCCATGATAGGATGATGTATGCTGATGGGATTTTACTGGCTCATCGTGCTGCTGGCTTCCAAAACAAGTTATTTTATCTGTTTTCCTGCTTGCTCATCTGTATGAAAAGACAGTCCCATTGCTTCTCCTACCAGCAGGTAGATTGGCATTTAGTCCTCATACCTGTGTCTGTGTCTGAGGCAACCCCCTTGTGAAGAATTGTCAGAAATATGTCATAATCTTGCTGATAAAAGCTGTAACCTTATTGTATTGCCTGCTGTAGAAGTTGTTGTTTATGTGGAATATAGGACCAACTGAGGCACTGTAGTTAGCCAGCCAGTCCAGTACTTTATTCAAAGACCACAGTAACAGCCTTGTAGTAGATTCTATGACAACATGCAAAATAAGTGGTAAAGGTGCATCATGCCCCTGGGAGCTTATACCAGAGATAGAATAGGTACGGAAACATAAATACAACTAATTCCAGCTACAGTGAGCAAGAAATGTAACTGATGTTTATTTTGAAAAGTGAGGACAGGAAGGATCAGTGATGCTAATCGTTATGAGCAAATATAGTACTAACATTGTCTTTCTCTTTTAAAGAATTATCTCCCTAGTTGAAATGCTTAGAATTTAGTTTCTTAGAGTGAATAGGAGGGATGAAGGGATACTTGAGTGTGAAGGGAAAGTCTAGAAGTAGGACTGTGTTTTTTAGTGAACAGAAAACAGCAAAAAATGACTTCGCAATGTTTTTGAGTAGTAGATAAACACCTAATACTTGGTAAAATTGAGATATGGCTCTCTTCAACTTTGATCGTTCAGCCTCACTAAGTCACAGCAATTAGACTTTAGAGATAGGAGAACTCTGTAGCAGAGCCACAGAGGAATGCTTTCAAAGCAGGTTACCATTCTGATCCAGGAGTTTAAGAGCATAGTGTAATTGTTTGTCACTTGTGCCTTTAAATGAATGCACCTCTCTATGCAATGCATTCAAAGCTAACCGATCAGGAGACTTCCTGCTGTTTGAAAAATTACGTTTTTTTATGGAGTTCTTTGATGGCTTAAGTTATGCATAGGTGTACCTCATTTTAAAGAAGCCTGATATATGATAATCTCAATATTGCAAACCAGATAAACTAAGAATTAATGTTATAAGAGAGCCTTTAGGTCTAGAAAATGTCCTGCCACCGAGTTAAGGTGGATAGGTTTGTACTTTTGCATATAAAGTAATATTTGACTTACCAAATAATTAATTCCTGCTTATCCTATTTGTTCACATAATGTTTTGTGGGTAGTGGCTAACAGAATGGAGAAAGAGATGAACATGAGAAAAATGTTTAAAAATAATAATAACAGGATTTGATGGCTGATTAGAACTGGGTGAAGAAAGAATGTAAAGTTATAAACATGGGGGACTGACAGAAGAAAGATGAAATTGTTGGCAGGGAGGAAAAACTGGTTGAATCTTATTTTCAGTTTCTGATAAGCTAACTTTTAGGTTATTTTAGATAATCTGTAGAAAAGGGTAAAAATAGGCCTATTTTGGAAATCATCAGACTAGAAACAAATTAAAGTGGTAAGGGAAATAAATACGGAAGGACAAGGGACTAAGGACAGTCCTTAGGGAGCTGGGAAACAAGCCAGTAAGTTAACAAAGCTAAAGAAAGGAGAAAGCTTCATGCAGAATTATGAAAGATGCATGAGAAGAGGGACCAGGAACAGGAGGACTATGGGAAATTGTTGTCTGTGGCTAGCAGAAGGTCATTGAAACACTGAAAGAAGCCTAGCGTACTGTGGTGGGATTAAAAGCCTGATGAGAGGGCATTAAAGAGGCACTTCATAACAAGAAAGGCAGCAGCAGATAGAAATCATTCAGTTTAAGGAGTTAGGTGAGCCATTAAAAACCAGTAAGTAGTGGTGGTTGGAGGGAGAAACGGGGTCAGGCATTTTGTGGTATGGAGGTAGTTAGGATAGGGAAATATTTTTCCTTTGTTAAGATACAAAGGAAAGATACATAGGAAGAGAAAAACTAGAAAATATTAGAAGAAACACATACAAAAGCAAGATTCTTTAGAGGCAGAAACCTAGAAGCATTAGTTGCTTTCAAAAGTATATGGAAAGAGATACAGATATAGATAAATACATTTAGATAAATGTATTACATTAGATAAATGTATAGCTAAATACATTTTCTCTTTTCATGTATAGACAGCTGAGACGAGATGAACGAGGGAGTTCATCCTAGACGGTCATCATTTTCTCAATAAATAAATAATGCCATCAGCCGTAAGCAGCAGCAGCAGAGAACTGAGGCTGTAAGGAGAGGATTACTGTGGACTGAGGACGGAAAATAGAATTTTCAAGTAGTACCTAATCCAAACGGTTTTAATTAAACTTAAATAGTTTAAGTTTACAGTGGGCCAAAGTATCTCTAGTTACTACATTTAGCCCAAGAGGAAAGAGCAAAAGAGAATAAATGGTGCCTATTTCTTTCTTTTTCAGTTATATGTTTTCATTTTTCAAAAGTAACACATGGTAGCAAATCATAACACAAAATAGTTTATTAGAGAAAGAGAGAGTCTAGAGACAGTCCCACTCCTTAAAACTGGCCAGCATATCAATCCTGACAATTTATATTCTAGTATTTTCATCCTGTAGTTTACCTGTATAATTGTGGAAGAAAAAAATGCTGGTATCCCTACTCTTTAAATGTCACTTGGTGTGAAATAGAAGATTTAGCTCACACTGTTCCTCACCTCAGTGTTTGGTATTTGTATTATTTGTTTTCATTCTTCTCTTTCTTGATCCATCAACTTGCAGCACCATCTCTTAATGAGGAAGTACCTGTGATTAGAGGTACTTCCTCATCATACTTCTTGTCAGCTAGCTATACTTGTACTTTTTTTATTGTCACAATTGTTAACTTCACATTCAAGCCTATAACCACAAGCAGATCTTCCACGTTATATACCACAGGTTGTTTCCCCAAACTGAAAGCCAGTAAATGGCATTTATTTTACTATGATTCTGTAAATGTTATTTCCACCCAGGCAGCCATGTTATCTGCCAGTAATAGATATTTTTTTTCCATTGGTCTAATGTCACAGTCCCTGGGCCACTGAAGGAGAATGTTCCACATCAAAGCCAAATTAGTTTTTTGTTATATTTCATCAGTTGGTCAAATCAAGCCATACTTTAGTTTGCTTTATATTTAGGTTGTAACTTTTTCACAGTTACTTTTTTCTTGGCATTTATAATTGTGTCTTTTTTCACTGCACTATTTGGTTTTATGTCACTATTTTTTTAATTATATTTTTTATTATGCTATTTTAATTATCCTGATTTTTTTCTCATTGCCCCCTCCATCAAGCTCCCTCTACTCCCTCAGGCAATCCCCCCACCATTGATCCTGTCCATGGGTCCTGTGTATAAGTTCTTTGGCTACTCCATCTCCTATACTGTACTTTACATCCCCATGGCTATTCTGTAACTATTTGTACTTCTTAATCCCCTCATCTCTTCACCCATTTCACTACACCTTCCTTCAATCTGGTAACCACCTGGTAACTAACTTGTTTTCTCTTGCTGTTTTTAAGAGCCTCTTTCTATCTTTAACCTTTGGCC